>JARQAD010000006.1:12590000-13190000 GCA_029955455.1 Quercus agrifolia
CTAATGTGATTTCATGAAAATTTATTATTATTTTATATGCGTTATTATGCTTTTGAGCTTCACAATTTGGAGGATATCTTATTAGTCTTTTATTATGAATGTGGACACCTAGTTAAGTGTTTGCTAAAAACTTGAAGGCTTTGAAAGAAGACATTACTCAGTGCAGTCACCAAGAATTTGGCAATGTTGGTCGCAAGAAGAAAGAATTGTTGGGGGCTGTAGAGTTATTAGATGCTAAGGAAGGAGTTCTTGGACTCACTAAGACAGAGATAAATGAGAGAAATGAAGTGAGATCGCAAGTAGAGCATCTTCTTTTTCTAGAGGAGATCTCCTAGAGACAGAAATCGAGGATGTTGTGCATTAAGGAGGGTGATAATAATATTAAGTTCTTCCACAAGATGGCTAATCCTCATAGAAGGTATAAGCATTTGAGTTTCTTAGAAGTGGATGGGGTGATTTATGAGGAAGGAGTAGAAGTGGCTGCTCAGGTAGTTCAATTTTATAAAACACTATATAAGGAGTCCGAAGAGTGGAAACCTTTTGTGGAAGGTTTGAAGTTTGATCAAATTAGGGAGTTGGAGAAGGGTTGGCTGGAGAGGAGGTTTGAGAAGGACGAGATACTATCAGTGGTCAAAGGTATGGAAGGGGATAAAGCTCCAGGTCCAGATGGCTTTTTTATGGCATTTTTCCATCATTGCTGGAGAGTTGTAGAAAGAGATGTTTTAGCAGTTTTTGAAGAGTTTTATCAGCATTGTAAGTTTGAGAAATCTCTTAATGCTACCTTTATAGCTTTAATTCCTAAGAAGAATGATTCCTCTAACATTTGAGATTTCAGACCTATTAGTTTGGTGGGGAGTATGTATAAGATCTTGGCCAAGGTTTTGGCAAATCGATTGAAAATGGTGTTAGATCAACTAATATCTAAATTTCAGAATAGTTTTGTGGGAGGTAGACAAATCCTTGATTCAGTTCTCATTGCCAATGAGTGTGTTAATAGCCGAGCGAAGAGTAAGATTCCCGGGGTGATCTGTAAGTTAGATATTGAGAAAGCTTATGACAATGTGAAATTGGGAGGCAATTCTGAAATTGTTGAAGAAAATGGGTTTTGGGGAGAAATTGTGTTGCTAGATTTGAACCTGTATCTCTACAGTTCAGTTTTCTTTGTTGGTCAATGGGTCTCCAACTGACTTCTTTGGTAGCCCTAGAGGTTTGAGACAAGGGGATCCGCTGTCTCCCATGTTATTTTTAGTTATGATGGAGGTGTTTAGTAGGATGGTGAAGATAATGGAAGGGGCAAGATTACTTAGTGGCTTTAGGGCGGATGGTAGATGGTAGGAGGGGTAGAGGGGAATGTGTTTCGCATTTGTTGTTTGCGGATGATACTATTTTGTTTTGTGATGCAGTGGTGGAGCAAATCCTACACGTTTGATTGTTGCTACTTTTTTTCCAGGCTGTGACCGGTTTGAATGTTAACGTAGCTAAGAGTGAAATGGTTCCTATAGGAGAGGTAAATAATGTGCATGCTTTGGCAGAGACATTGGGTTGTAGGGTTGGGGCCCTGCCAATGACTTATCTTGGTAGGCCGTTGGGGGCGTCCAATAAGTCCCCCTCTATTTGGAACCCTATATTGGAAAAAATTGAATGGAAGTTCGCAGGGTGGAAAAAGTTGTATTTGTCGAAAGGTGGTAGACAGATACTGCTTAAAAGTACACTATCTAGCCTCCCTACATTTTTTTTTTTTTAATCTCTTTTCACCATTCCTACACATGTGGTGAACAAAATTGAGAAGCTACAAAGGGACTTCTTGTGAGGTGACTCTAAGACACATTTGTTGGGTTGGGATAAGATGTGTATGCCTATTGCTAATGACGGTTTGGGTATTAGGAAATTGACCACTTTTAATAAAGCATTACTAAGAAAGTGGCTTTAGCATTTTGGGATCGAGGAGAATAGGCTTTGGAGTAGGGTGGTAGCTTTGAAATTTGGGGAAGAATGGGGGGGTGGACCTCTAAGTTGGGAAGGGGTGTTCATGGGTGTGGTTTGTGGAGAAGTATCCAGATTGGGTTGGGAAGTTTTTAACAAAAATGTCCAGTTTAAGGTTGGGGTGGGGGATAGAGTGAAATTTTTGACAAACAGGTGGTGTGGAGATCTTCCTCTCCATTTGGCTTTTCTGGTCTTTCTACAATTTTGCTACAAACAAAGAGGCTTTCGTAGAATCATCTTTGATATGTCAAGGAGCGGGGGATAGGAGAGCTTGGGATGTTCGTTTCATTTGAGGTCCTAATGATTGGGAGGCAGATGTGGTGGATGATATCTTTCAATTCTTGGCATCCAATTTACCTTTAGTGATTGATGGTGATCATATGAGATGGAAGTTGACAAAGAACGGGGATTTTACTATCCGCTCGTATTATCATAAGTTACATGGTTCTTCTTCCATTGTTTTTCCATGGAAAGGTTAAGGCACTCCGGCGTGTCTCTTTCTTTGTTTGGACAGCCACATGGGATAGGATTCTCACGGGAGATAACTTGTGGCTTAGGGGCTTTGACTTTGTTGACTGGTGTATTATGTGTCATTGTTGTGGGGAGACAGTGGATCATTTATTGTTACATTGTGGAAAGGCTTATCAGTTGTGGTGCTTTGTCTTTAGAATTTTTAGGATTTCATGGGTCCCCTCATATATAGTGTCAGATTTTTTATTTGGTTGGTGGAGTTGGTTGGAGAAGCATTCATCTCACAGTTGGAATTTAGTTCCGTTGTGTTTGATGTTGTGTATTTGGAGGGAACGCAATTGGTAGATGTTTAAGGATTTGGATAGATCCAATGACCAACTGCTTGCCCTCTTTTCTGGTTCCCTTTTTGATTGGGCTAGAGATTGGGGACTCACATCTAGTGATTCTCTTCCTTTTTTCCTTAGCTCTCTTCTTTCTTTGTAATTAGTGTTTTTTTTGTGTTTTTTCTTTTCCATCTTTTTTTGTACTTTTGATATGCTAGTGCTACTTTGCAATTTGCAGTTTTTTGAATATACATCTTTCTTACCTATCAAAAAAAAAAAAGAATTGTGGACATAGACACAAGTGTTTATCTGCTGACTCGTGATAAACTTAAAAAGTTATTGGTAGCATTAAACATACATATTTCTCTTTGTTTAATAAAACTGTATATGTTAAACAATAACATAATCGTAATACCCTTTTAGCTTTACACATTTTGAGGTGAATGAATGTGAATTCTCAACTCTCTAAACCAGTGTCAAACATGGGTAAATACAAGTCACAAGGTATAGTGTTTCAAGTGTTCAACACGTCATTCATCAAATAGGAGATGAATCATACAATTTATAACCTCTTACCTTATCAGAAATACACAAAGTCATACAGATTTGGACGTGTGTGTGGTTGCACATGTATCTAGTATGTGTAAAAAATGGTAGAGATAAAGGAGTTTTTTGTTAAATTGGATCAAATTTTTTAAGATTTTGAAGTTCCGTAGTTGATACTTGGAATTATGATAAATAAGTTTGCTGATTGGTAAGAAATTGTCCATGCCTATATGTAATATGCATACCTTGGTCTATGAGAGACTGTAGTGTTGTACAGAAATTGTGTTATAAAAGCTGGGAAAGAAATAAGGTAAATGATAACACCATAAAACTTGTAAAAAATAATATTCACTCTCTTATGTTTAGCTTATACTAATATGTGTAAGCAAAGAATGCTTTGGGGTAGAAGGGACCACATCATCAGCAATTAGTGAACAGTTATTGATATTATATTATGTCCCTTGATTTCATGCGTGATTAGCACAAATTACATTAATTCTACCTTTTCCTCTTGTGATTCTTTTCTAGATTTGTTAAGAGTTTTGTAACTTGAGAGGCTGATGTTGGTGATTTATTTGTACGTATACTAGGAAGTTTTTGCTTAAATAAAGTTTGTTACTTATCAAAAAAAAGAAAAAGAAATATAGAATCACTCCTTGGCATATATATTAGGAATATATGCGTCCCAACCTTAAGAACACATTTATGTTGGACTGAATGTCTGTAACAATGTCCTTTGTTTTTTTATGGTTTTACTCTAGTGCAGAGCAAGATGTAGCAACACTAGCCTTTTTGTTGTCTTACGACATTCTTCCCTTCTCCCTGACTTTGCAACTCTTTTTTTTTTGGTTATGTGTGTGTGCACGTGTAAAGATATATGTATGTACATGCACACAAACATATTTATTTATATGTATTTGAGATAAAGTATATATACTGAGATAAAGTGTATATATTTATTAAAAGAGATAAAGTATATATACTGAAATAATAGATAAAAAAGATAACAACATAGATGATAACATGTCCAAATGAAAACTTCATAGTAGAATTAATATTTCTTTTAGATTAGATATAATAACCCAGAAAGCACAGTTGGATTTAAATACTCAAATACTTATACGTAACTGGTCTTGCAAAACTTAGAATTCAAAGGGAAATAACATTTTTATGGCTAACAAATATATCTGCACAATATCTCTGCATTCTAGCATTCTCCACTTTCTCCTGTCTCTGCTCATGCCAAGCTCCATGCTTTTGACCATCAATTGGGAATGTCACCTAATCCGTATGCATAGCTACAAATAAACTGGTTGTTTACAAGTCTCGGGAATTTTCATGTGTTGTCATTGAATTTATACATGAGCTGAACTTGGCAGTCTTGTTCGAAGCTGAAGGGTGGCATTCTCAGTATCTGTGTGCTTATAAGCTTCATAGAAAGTGTTGAGGTTCAAGCGTGAGCATAGCCTTTAGTTTCTAAAATAAAAGTTCTGGTACTTTTTTGTTAAACATGGCTGAATTAGGGATTTAAAGAATATGATTTCTATATCTGATTTTGTTGATTGAAATTTTTTAATGAGATGACTATTGTAAGAAAGTTTCTGCGGTTTTTCCCTGCAAATTATGTCATAACCAGTATTTCTCTTGTAACCTTGGAAATTTGGCTGAAACCTGCAGAGATTGGTTTGGGTCTCATTGGTTTTGGTATCGTTTTTACATTTCTTGGTGTAGTTCTATTCTTCGACAGGGGTTTACTTGCCCTTTCAAATGTAAGGCCTTTTATAACTTAAATCTTTTTGAGTCGGTGCACCGGAAGAGGCCATGATTTTGTATACCTTTTGATAATTCTGTTATCAGATATTTTGCTTGACTGGAGTAGCCCTTTTGCTTGGTTGGCGTTCAACGTGGAACCTCTTCACTAACAGAGCAAACTACAAGGTATGGCTAAGGAAATTCTTGTGCTAAATATTTTGAAACCATCCTCTCATTTTTCCTGTGAGGGAGGGGGTTAATATGTGAAGTTGTGAGCACATAATGTGTTCAAGGTGCTTGTGAAAAAGCTAAGGATAAAATCAAAACCAAATACAGAAAACATGAGATTGTCAGACAGAAGTATTACTCTTTTCATATAATTTCTCCTGGACTGCTAAGACTTTGCCGTTTAAGCTAAACAGCAGGCATAGCATTTCCACTGGCTCACTTCAATGGACCTAGGGCCTGGCTCTATGGCAAATCAAGAAATCTGAGTGCATGTTTGATATGTGATAGCAGAGGAAAATTCTCAAATTGCATTATGATCCAAATTTACAGCTGATAGGTTATATCCCTACCTTAAATACCTGTTGAGGGCTTGATTGCTAGTGGGTAAAATTGGCTTACAACCCACCTTCCTTTATCTTTGTAATATCATTCAACTTCCTTGAAGCCTTTGTCTCTATCAGACACATGAATGCACTTGTAGGAATTAATTACATTGTGTATGGAGTGGCCTTCGATATTTGTTGTCCTGTTAGTTGCTATCAATCCCCTTACATCAGAGTTAAACTTTCAATAAAAAATTGTAGAGTCTGGGGGAGTGTAACCTTAATATTGAGTTTTTATACTTAATGACTCTTCATGTTTGAGCGTTAAAAAGGAAAATTGTTTTTTTTTTTTTTTTCTTTTTTTGGTGGTTGATAATTTGCTAGTTACAATGGGGGAGGGAGCTTTTAATCTAGGCGTTTCCTTGGATACACTAAGTGTGCGTTTGGATACCGTTTATTTTGCTGAAAACTGAAAACAATACAAAAATAATAAAAAAATTACCGTTTGAGCTTTGGTTACTATTCATATGCCTGATTGCACTTTTCATGTCTCATGAACAGTGCAATAGGCGCTGGGTTAAAAAAAAAAAAAACTGAAAGCGCAAACGTGGGGGACGTGGACACGCAAACCAAACGGACACTAAGAGGTGTCAGTTGAGCTACAAGGCTTTGGGCATGAAAATGGAAAATAGTGTTTGAATTATGTCATCTATAAATAAATTATTTATTTGGTGATAGATCTTCAATTAATTTTCTATTCTCTTCTGCAGGGTTCTGCATCTTTTCTTTTAGGGCTCTTTTTCCTTTTTGTTCGGTGGCCAATAGTTGGTATAATCCTACAAATATATGGTTGTATTGCTCTCTTTGGGTTAGTTCCTGGTCTGAACTCCAAGCTCAAAACTGAATTATCTACTTGTGTGGCTTTTAATGTATTTTGCATTGATGTAAATGCAGCGGTTTTTGGCCATCTGTCAAGGTGTTTCTCTATCAGATTCCAGTTTTAGGATGGATTATACAGTATCCTGTTCTGGTGAGTCTCAATGCTCATAATACTCTTGAGGCCTTCATTCTTCTCTCTCTCTCTATCTCTCTCTCATGGTGTCTCTTCAAAGAATTCTTCTTCTTTTGAGAAACTAGTTACTCCAACGCACATGCGTGCATGCGCATACACACTTTTAAGACCCCAAAACTTTCCTATTATGTGTATGAAGTAAACTCCATAAAAAATTTTGGCATGTCATTTATCAATAATTCCTATTTCCTACTATGTGGAATCTTATTTTCTGGTATAAAACAATCCTAGAAGGTTTTTTTTTTTTATGCCTTCTTCACAAAACAGACACTGCCTTTTATAACTAATTGTTTCTTGCATCTAGATTTTTCCCCAACATCTCTATCCCCCCCCCCCACACCCCACCCCCCCCCCCCCCCCAAATCCCACTTTTGCTGCAGACTTGTTATGTCAGATAATTTGACTGGACTGACTGAGAACTTATGCTATCTTCTTACGGCTAGCAGCTTCTTGATCGCCTGAGGGGCTCTAGTTGAAAACTTGTTGGGTTCTGATGACTGCTTTTGCAGTATGCCAATTTATGCTTACCTAATACGAACCAGCATCTGAAGGTTTGACAGCTGAGTGCAATCCATTATCAGATGTGTAAAAGCAAAGGTATAGGCCATGTTTGGTTCCACTGAAAACAGGCTGTATTTTATTTTCATTTCCTGTTTTCTATGGGTCCCACCACCCAAAAACTTGTTTGGGTTTGTGTTTTGTTCTCAGGATTTGAAATGTGATTATGAAATTTTTTTTTTTTTTTCTCTATACAAATCGCAGATATATCTCCCCCCTGACTTCATCTTCCCTCTCTATCCAACCCTTTCTCGCTGCATACAACCAAAACCCATCAAGCAAACATTCAATTGTTTGAGATTTTCTATCTCCTTTGGGTGATGATTTTTTAGTGCGACTTGCTGATTTTGGATCGTTGCTAGTTTTTTTTTTTTTTTTTTTGATAAGTAAGAATAATATATATACGAAAGGCTACCCTATACATGAAAAGCACAGAGCAAACTCAGAAAATTACAAAAAGAAAAAAAAAAAAAAAACAAAGAAAATACATAAAAGAAAACCAAGCAACAAATTAAATACAAAAGAGAAAGAGAGTTAAGAAAAAAAGGAAGAGAATCACTAGTTGTGAGTCCCCAAGCCTGTGACAAATCAAAAAGAGTTCCACTAAAAGAAGCAAGCATCTGATCACTGGAACTATCCAAATCCTCAAAAGTCCATCGATCCCGCTTCTTCCAAAGACATCATAGTATGCACAATGGAACTAAATTCCAGATTTGAGACGAATACTTCTCTAACTAATTCCACCAGCCAAAAAGCAAATTCGGAATCGATCTAGGTATGACCCATGATACTCCAAAAGTTATAAAAACAAAACTCCACAACCGATAAGCCATCTCGCAATGAAAAAATAAGTGGTCCACCGTCTCCCCACTGTGTTGACACATAATGCACTAGTTCACAAAATCCAAGCCCCTCAAATTCAGATTATCATCCGTTAGGATCTTATTCCAAGCTACATGCCAAACGAAGAAAGAAACACGCTTAGGGACCTTAATTCTCCATATACATTTCCAAGGAAATACAATTTAGGGAGAATCCCACATCTTGTTATAATACGATTGAATGTCAAAATCCCCATTAGGCTTCAACTTCCATCTCATCGTGTCTCCAACACCCATTGAAGGAGTATTGGCTCCCAAGATACGAAGAAGAAAATGTAGCTCTTCATTCATCTCTCAATCATTAAATTCTCGAATAAAATGAACGTCCCAAATTCTTCTATCCTCCGACCCCTGCCTTGACAAAGAAGCTTTTACGGAGGCCTTATTGTCAATAGCAATACCATACAGCCTTGGGAACACCAATTAGAAAGGTTGATCGTCATACCACCCATCATGCGAAAATCTCACTCTTTTCCCCAACCCAACAACAAATTAAGCATTTTTGCTAAAGTCCTCCCAGCTCATATGAATATCTCTCCACAAACTACACCCATGAGCTCCCCTACCTAGCTTAGAAGTCTATCCCCCTCACTTTTCCCCAAAGTTTGAAGTTACCACTCTCCTCTACAGCCGATTCTCCTCTTTCCCAAACCGCCACAACCATTTTCCCAATAAGGCCTTATTGAAAGTAGTAAGTTTCCTTATACCTAAACCACCGTTGGCTATAGGCGTACAAACTTTATCCCATCCTACCAAATGAGTCTTGCTATCACCCCATAGAAAATCCCTTTGCAACTTTTCAATTCTATTAGCCACATAAGTAGGAATGGTGAATAGCGATAGAACATAGGTAGGAGGACTAAATAACGTACTCTTAAGTAGCGTCAATCTACCCCCCTTAGACAAATACAACTTCTTCCACTCAGCCAACTTCCGCTCAATTTTTTCCAAGATAGAACTCCAAATTGAAGGAGAGCTATGCAAAGCCCCCAATGGCATGTTAAGATAAGACATAGGCAAAGTTCCAACTTTGCAGCCCAAAATTTCAGCCAAGGCATGCACATCATCTACCTCTCCTATTGGAACCATTTCACTCTTTTGCACATTGACCTTCAAACTTGTCACATCTTGAAAACAAAGTAAACAACTGAATATTAAGAATTTGCTCCACATCTGCATCACAAAATAGAATAGTATCATTTGCAAACAATAGATGTGAAACACATTCGCCACCACCCTTCTTACCCACAGCTTTAAAACCACGTATTAAGCTAGCTCCCTCCACTTTTCTCAAAATCCTACCAAAAATTTTCATCATAATCAAAAATAGCATAGGAGATAGCAGATCCCTTTGTCTTAAACCCCTTGAACTACCAAAAAAAAAAAAAAAACAGCTGGAGACCCATTAATCAAGACAAAGAACTGAACTGTGGATATACAAGTGCGAATCCACTTACACCACTTCACCCCAAAGCCCATCCTACTCAACAAATCTAGAAGAGCCTCCCAATTCACATGATTAGAGGCTTTCTCAACATCAAGTTTACATATGACCTCAAGAACTCGACTCTTCACTCGGCTATCAACACATTCATTCAGAATAAGAGACGAATCAAGGATTTGTCTCCCACCCACAAAGCTATTATGAGTTTTAGAGATCAACTGATCTAAAACCATTCTTAGATGATTTGCCAAAACTTTAGCCAAGATATTATACACACTCCCCACCAAGCTAATAGGCCTGAAATCTCCAATATTAGAGGCATCATTCTTTTTTGGAATTAAAGCAATAAAAGTAGCATTAAGAGATTTTTCAAACTTACAATATTGAAAAAACTCTTCAAAGACCGCTAAGACGTCTTTCTCCACTACTCTCCAACAATGATGATAAAAAGCCATAGTAAACCCATCCAGACCTGGAGCTTTGTCCCCTTCCAAGTCTCTTACAACTTGAAAAATATCATCTCTCTCAAACTTCCTTTCAAGCCAAACCCTCTCCATATCCCCAATACAATCAAACTTCAAACCCTCCACAAAAGGCCTCCACCCCTCAGGCTCCTCATACAAATTTTTATAAAACTATACTACCTGAGTAGTTACTTCAAATTCCTCCTCAAAAACCACCCCATCCACCTCCAAGATCCTCAAATGATTATACCTTCTATGGGAGTTTGCCATTTTGTGGAAAAACTTGGTGTTATTATCCCCTTCCTTAATACATAACGTCCTAGATTTTTGTCTCCAGGAAATTTCTTCCAAAGAAAAAAGATGCTCCACCTAGGACCTCAAATCTATCCTATAACATTTCTCCCCATCAGTGAGTCCAAGCTCCTTTTACTTAGCGTCTAAAATTTTCAACTCCTCCAACAAGTGTTTCTTTTAACGATCTACATTACCAAACTCTCTACGATTCCACTGAATTATGTCCTTCAAAGCCTTTAATTTCTTGGCAAGCACAAAACTAGGTGTACCTACAAATGAATGCCGATTCCACTAGGATTGAACTCTATCCACAAAACCATTTGTCTTCAACCACATGTTTTCAAACCTGAAATGACTCCCCCCCCCCCCCCCCCCCTTTCACCATCCCCCCTGCCTCAAAAGAGTTGGACTGTGATCTAAAATGAGACGAGGTAAAATCCTTTAAATAACATTCAGGCAGTGTTCCTCTCAATCATGAGTGTTCAAAGCTCTATCAATCCTAGACATTGATAGTTGATCTGTACCAGTAGACCAAGTATAGCTACCTCCTTCCAATGGCAAGTCAATCAAATTAAGGTACTTAGTAAATTCAGAGAATCTTTCCATAGCTGGAGTTAGACATGTTGCACCCAAACATTCACTTGGAAACCATACAATATTAAAATCCCCAAAACAACACCATGGCATCCTCTAGTATTGCTGAATACCAACCAACTCATCCCACATATGTCTTCGCTCATTGTTATCATTTGGGCCATAAACCCCTGAGCATGCCCATATAAAACCATCTACCACCCCTTGCCACTTAACCGATACTAAGAAAGTACCAACCATGGCCTCCATCTTTTCCAAAGCCCTCTTATCCCACATAATCAATACCCCACAAGCAATTTGATCCGCCTCCAAAGCATTCCAATCCATGTACGGACAACTGTTGGTGGTGGTGATGGGTTTGTGGTTGGGTTATGATTTTATGATTTTAGTTGAATCTTTTTCTTGATTAGAAGAGATCCGTTAGTGAGAAAAGTGGCATTTTTCAAAATTAAGAACCAAGTGCCAAATGGGGGTACCTAGTGTTTCTTGTTCTCAAAACAGGTTCTAAACAAAAGTACAAGTGAAAATGGGATCTTTTATACTAGTTTCAAATTCAGAAAATGTATACACTTTTTAGAAATGAAACAAAGCACAAGTGCTTGGGGGAACCTAACAGGACCATAACTATTGGATAAGATATTAGGATGTGAACTAGGGATGACAATTTTTCCCCACCCCGCTTAACCCGCCCCTCCCCGTTTCGCCCCGCGTGGGTTTTTCCCACCCCGCAAAGGTGGTAGGGCAGGGATGAGGCAAAATTTTAGCCCCGCACCACGGGGCGGGGTGGGGATGGGTTTCGACTTTATAAACCCACCACCCCACCCCTTCCCGTTCCCACCCCGTCTCGCATCACTAAGGGTTATAATTATAAATTTTTCATATCCTAAAACTCTACTATTTAAACAAACATATTAATATTAGCTTATTTTATTCTACCCAATGTGGTTCTCTGCCTTTATTTTGTCATGTGTTATACTATGAGTTTTTTTTTTTAATGATTATCTTGTTAAACACTTGGATATATTATTCAATTTTTTCTAAAAATTGATTTGATTTGATGGGATAAATTTAGTTGTAATTTCAAGTATATTTTTATTAATGAAATAGGTTTCATTAAAAAAAGTGTACTAGTTGTAGGGAAAATTAACAAAAAATAGAATTTTACGAGGTGGGGCGGGCCTTCGCAAGGCCCCAAGGGGTGGAGATGGGGCAAGAAAATTTTCTCCGTCATGCAAGGTGGGGCGGGGATGGGGCAAGACAAAATCTTGCGGGGCGGGGCCAAAGACCCCATCCTTCGGACTCGCCCTGTCCCATTGCCATCTCTACAGTCCTCAACTAGTTTTAGATGTTTGTCTATAAAAAATATAATAATAATAATAATAATAATAATAATAATAATAATAATTGCATTGATTAGGAGAAAGAGTCATTATAATTTAGGCTAAAATACAAAACCCACCTCCTATGTTTCACCATAATTCATTTCAGTACTCTAGCTCTGCTTTTGTTCAATTCAGTTCTCTAAGTTTTAAAAGTATTCAATTAAGACCTTAGTTAGTATTCCATTAAATTGTCTGTTAACTCTCATTAAAATTGCATTTGTTTTGGTCTTTCACAATATTTAATTAATAACATTATTATTTCTTTTGAAAAAGAAGATAGAATTTTATATATATAAGTAAGAAAAAACTGAACAAAGAAGCCTGGACCTAGCAACTACGAATTGATAGATGATACCACAGGGTCACACTATGAATTCTCAATCCATTCCCCCAATGCCAATAAGAGTTTGGAGCTATTATTAGAAGATACTAGTCAATAATCCAAGGACCTAAAAGTGATCTTGTTTGAAAATTGAATCGTAAAGAAATATACTTTCGAATTAGTGAATCTAATTTCTGTAATGACAAAGACTGAGTAGGCCTAAATCCTTGTTATTTCCTTCAACTTGCTAACAACTACCTAAATAATTTGAGTATGAGTCAGTCAATGCTTTAATTTTCTACATTTAGGTGATTGTTGAAGAACACCGATTCATGCACATTCATATTTGATTAGACCTTTATTTTTTTGCAATAGATGCTGAACATTAATTCTATGACGTAAAGATAGTTGCATACTAGAGAACGAATGCATGTGAAAGACTTAAAAGGAAAATGCAAGACTAGACTTAGCATTCGACGCATGAATTTTATGTTAGGACCCTATTTCCACATTGACATGATATGGATTGATTGGAGCTATATCGTTTGCATTGCCTTGCTGAAAGCAACTAATGCATTATTGAAGGTATCTACTAAAATATCTAAATTTCCACATTCACATGAATTGGTGTACTTTTTAAAACTTTGATAGAGACATGCCGTTTAGCGTACTCAAATTGCATTTTCAAGTCTCAAGTAATAATTCATGAAAAATGATGATTGAATCTCAACAAAAATGTTTTAAAATTAGAAAACCCCTCTAAAAAGTTTGTTTCAGCCATTGATTTCGGTGTTAAAATTGAACTAACCCAATCTAGCAAGTGTATCAAAAAATAAATAAATTTTAACTTGTAACTTTAAGTGAGATTAAAATGTGGGTGGACGTATAGGTGTAAGCAATTTTTTTTTTTTTTTTTTATTGGCAGTTGTGTTTATGAACAGTTAAAAGTAGTTTTAAAATTTTAGATAAGTTAAAACTTAAGACTTTTAAAGTTTAGTTAAGGAGTAACTGAGTAAGAGAGATTTCTAAACAATTTTAAAAGTTTTATTTTTTCAAAAAATAAAAGAAAATATAAGGATTAGAACGTGTATGTGGTGGTGGACGTTTGTACTTTGTATTTGTGTAGAAGTTGAGTATTTTAAATTTTAAATAGGTATGCTAAATTTTAGGAAAATGAGGTGAATTCTGTATTTTTAATTTTACAAAGAATTTTTTAAATGACTTTTATACCCTTATTTATTTATTAGTTTAAAATAATGTTAGGTAAAGCTTAATCGTGATTTTGAGAATTTAGAGAACATGTAACTAACTTTGTGAATCCACAGCTTCCTTATTTAAGGTTAATTTGCCAATCATGCATAAGTCCTACAAGAGATATATATTCTATTACCGACAATTATCTAGAAGTCTACAGAAGACCCAAATTAATGATAATGACTATTTTCGACAGAATTCTAGGCGTAGAAGCTGGGAAGTAGCAAATCACGTCCATAATTGATTGATTTCTTTTTTAGTTATTTCCTTATTTGTATCTTAGCAAATCACGTCCTTAATTCATTTAGCTACGCCACGGGGCCCCAACCTTCCTATGCATCATATGTAGTCCCAATGTCCCATCCCACTCTATTAACATTTATAATTAAAAAAAAAAAAGGGAGAAAAACATTGTTTTATTCAGTGATAGGCAATTTTGAAGTGATCGACAATTTTGTCTTGACGAAAGGACTTTCTTGAATAGATGACGCATGAAAGTGACCTTGTTTGCAAATTGAAACTTGGAGAAATATACATCTTTTTTTTTTCCCTTCAACTTGCAAAAAACATCGTAAATAATATGGGTCGGTCATTGCATGCCTTATATTTCCACATTGAGGTGATCGTTGAAGAACACCGATCCACATTCATATTTTGATCCAATATAGTTTGCACATCAAAATAGAATACTTGCAGACATGAGAAAGAATGCGCGTGAAAGACTTGAAGGAAAATGCAAAACTGGAATTAGCATTTAGCGCATGAATTTAAAGCTTGGACTCTATTTCAACAATGACATTTTATGGATTTAGTATGCCTTTATTTATTGTATGCATTTCCTTGCTGAAAACAACCAATGCATTATCAAAGGTAACTAAGAAAATTTCTAAATTTCCACATTCTCATGAATTGGTGTAATTTTAAACTTTGATGGAGACATGCCATTTGAGAATGGCAATTTTGCCCCGCCCCTCCCCAGTTCATCCCATGCGAGTTTTCCCCGCCCCGTAAAGGTGGTGGGGCGGGGATGGGGTAAGATTTGAGCCCCACACCATGAGGCGGGGCAGGGATGGGTTTAGACTTTTTAGACCCACCCCGCCCCGTCCCTTCCCATTCCCGTCCCATCCCGCATTACTAAGGGTTATAATTGTAAATTTTTCATACCCTAAAATCCTACTATTTAAACAAACATATCAATATTAGCTTATTTTATTCTATTCAATGTGGTTCTTTGCCTTTATTTTGTTGTGTTATACTATGAGTTTTTTTTTTTTTTTTTGGGTTTGTGATTGTCTTGTTAAACACTTGGATATATTATTCAATTTTTTTTCTAAAAATTGATTTGATTTGATGGGTAAATTTAGTTGTAATTTTAAGTAGGGTTTTATGGGGTGGGGTGGGGCTTTGCGGGTCCCCAAGGGGCGGTGATGGGGTGAGAAAGTTTTCCTCGTCATGCGGGGCGGGACGGGGATGGGGCAAGACAATACCATGCGGGGCGGGGACGAAGACTCCATCCTTCACCCCGCCCTGCCCTATTGCCATCCCTAATGTGAACCCCCATAGTGGAGAGCAATTAGTTACCATTTTCCTGCTTGATGTTTTGAAATCGACAATATCTATGAAAGAAGATGATTTGTAGGTCAAGTAATTCTATTGTTTTGCCAAAGTGTTAAGCTCCTGTTCCAAAATATTATACAATTTAGTTAGTTTATAATTTTTTAACTAAAATCATTGATAAAGAGTCTTCTTAAATAAATTCTTGACTAAATTACATTTTTCCCCATTGAGAGTTTTTCAAATTTTTCGTTTAATTAGATGGGAATTTTTTTTTTCTGGGGATATGATTTAAAAAAAAAAAAATTGGGTGATTGCCTTTAAAAAAAAAAAAAATTGTTTGCCACTTTTTTTTTGTTTGTTTTTTTTTTTTTTTAATAGGGCATCATTTTTTAACAAGGGCATATGAATAAATTTATACAAACTCATTTTCTTCGTCCCTCCACTTTTTCACTTCCAACCAAACACAAATGATTTGTTGGTCAAGTAATTTTGTTGTTTTGCCAAAGTGTTAAGCTCCTATTCCAAAATATTATACAATTTAGTTTATAATTTTTTAACTAAAATCATTGATAAAGAGTCTTCTTAAATAAATTCGTGACTAAATTACATTTTTTCCCCATTGAGAGTTTTTCAAATTTTTGGTTTAATTAGACGAGGATTTTTTTTTTGGGCATGATTTAAAAAAAAAATTTGGGTGATTGCCTTTTAAAAAAAAATATTTGTTTGCCTTTTTTTTTTAATAGGGCATCATTTTTTAACAAGGGCATATGAATAAGTTTATACAAACTCATTTTCTTCGTCCCTCCACTTTTTCACTTCCAACCAAACACAAATGAGAGAAATTTAAATATCTTATATATCCTTCCACTTTTCTATTTCTTCCCTATTTTTTATTCTTCCACTTTTTTATCTTTCCAGACAAATGGAGGTATCGTAATGGAATACACTAAAGCTATTGTAGGGAATATATTATGCATTTGTAAGGAAGCATTCTATCGGAAATGTAGTTGATGGTATTTTAATTATTAATTTAATTGGATTCTCAACAAAGAAAATTATTAAGAATCCAGTGCATTAATTTGTCAAGGTCCCATTTGATGTTTATTTATTTATTTATTTTTATTTCCAAAGATCAGGATGTGACTACTGAGTCACTGACTAGCATGGACGTATCCTTGGACTCCGTATGTATTGATCAATAAGCATTAACGATATTCGGCTTAATTAATTCAGGGGTTGAACTTGAAGTTAATATTACCGACTAAGTTGTTGCAACTTTTAAATCGATTTTAATGTAAAAAAATCTAGAATTTTTTTTTGGACAAGAATTGAGCTATTAGGAACAACAATGAGACTATCAGTGTATCACGTACAAAAATGTATCTCTTGCGTCAGGCTCATAAGCCTTATGTGAAACTATCAATTTGTCACATATTAGTTGCACATAGGGCACATGAGCTTAATGCAGGAAATAACTTCTTATATGTGATAGATTAATAGTCCCATTGTTGTTCCTAATAGCTCAATCCTTTAATAGAAAATAAAAATCTAAACTTATTTATATTAAGATGAACATCATATGTCAGTCTCACATAGAATGCATGAACCTAGTACATAAGAAAATTTCGAATCGCATACTCAATTGTTGCTTGGGAAGTAGTCACTAGATCCAAACCTAGTGATTGGGCATTCGTCCTGCTCGAATCAACACTACTTTCCTAGCAACTATTGTTGGTCCCTTTGGAACAAAGAGTATAGCATCAAGTGTTGGACATTTTCTTTTGTTTTTTTAGTAGGTCGAACATTTATTAACAGGAGGACAGTGAGATTTTAGTAAGTCATCATCTGGAATCCTTAATTATAATCAACAACTTATCCAAGCCACTTCAATCCAATATAGGTTTGTGTTCAGTCAAATTAGTCTAACTATTTACACTCTTACACTGTGTTTGGATGAAAGGGGGGTAAAAGGAATAGGAGGGTGAGTTTAATGAAACTTATTTGAATGACGGGTTGAGGAGATTTGGAGTATTTTATTTTACTCCTTCAAGCCCCTTATCTTTAATTCTCCAAATTGGAGAATTTGGAGGGGGAGTAGAGGGGAAATTTTCACTTATATTACCAAAAAAAACTAAATTATCAATTATGCCTTTTTGATATAAACTAAATATATATTTTTTAAAATTAGCAAAATATGGTTATAATTGACAATTTATATGACTATTTGCCTCCCTTCTCCTCTTCCTACTAATTTTTAAAATATTCATACAAAGGGGAGGGATATCTATTCCTCACCCCCCAGCTTATTAGACTTAAGACTAATTCATAGAAATTAGGAATTAAAAGTGGGTTGTGATCCATACATTTTGACTCATTCATATTCTTGTAAAATATGATATGGTGTTCCCAGTTGTCTACATCTAGACAATTTTGATGAGACAGAGGACAATGATGTAAAATAATTGTCTTGAATGCAATTTTTTCACTTATGCATCCCTAGAGAAATATTTTTATTTTTGGACGACAAGCTACCTTCTACCTTCTAGATCCAATTTCAGATGGTAACCATCTCTTTGGAATCATGTCTCAAATAGTGTGTTTAGAAGTTTGGAGAGAGAGAGAGAGAGAGAGAGAGAAGAGTAGGAACCCGCTTGGGGGGGGGGGGGGGGGGGGGGTGGTGAAATAGCCATCCCTTCCCTTGTTTGGATGTATTAGCAATTTAAGGGATTGGGTGCAGGAATAATTTGATGACCAAAAGATATAACCCTAGAATCTCTTGAACAATTTTTTTTTTTTTTTTGGCCATAAAGACTCCTATGGCTTGCAAGAAAGTCAATGTCTTTAAAAATGAAAAATTATCTCTTGGCCAAATTACAAACCAAATCCTTGTTTAAAAATAATAAATAAACAAACAAGCAAATAATGGTGGTTTGAAGGACCACCCCTCACCCCTCCCTCCCCTGGCGCACACATAAGTTAAAATAGAGACTAAAACTTATGTACAATTTTTTAGGTGCTTATGGACTATTAGATTTGGATTCCAATTTCTTTGGCAATTTGCAGTACAATGTTATCAGATCCTGTATGGCCTTCTCTTCATGAGATTCTTGATTAGTGATTACAGATATTGCCTACATGCATGCTGCCTAAAAACAGAAAACTGTTTTTAAATCCTATTACCCAACAATCCCTTATACTCTCTCCATCTCATATTAGAATCTTCTCTATTTGAAATAAATCCATTTAAAATATTACAAATCTAAAAATGTATCAAATGCCACGATATTTAAAATTTAAACAATGTTGCACAATTAATATAGGTTATCATATCCAAAAAATAAAATCTTAACGTGAAATAGACTTGCTCCATTGCAAGTGAAATAGAGAGAATACAGTTCCCTCTTTTTCTTTCTATCGGTCATCTCTTCCATTAAGGGATTTCCTAAAACATATTCCTCTTTTTAATGAACTTGCTTATAATTTACATAACTTAATAACTTATCCTTTATTTTATTTTAAAATTTTGATATCATTATTTCATTAAAGTTTAAATTAATGAGGGAAATTTTGGAAATTTATATGTGTGTGTAAAAGATATCTCATTAAATGTGGTTCCCTAGAAACGTTGGATTTTTAAAATTTGACCAACAAAATAAGACGCCAGAAGGAGTGAGTAGTACACAGTAAGTTCATGGGAAACTTAATGGTACCAGGAACATGCAGCACACCTCCAATAAATTCCTGCTACTTCTTTTTTTCCCCTCTCTTGATCCTATATTTTCTGTTTATTTATTCTCCAGCTAATTGATTTTTCACGTATAAAAATTACTAATAACACATCAACTGTGGACTGTATGGTACTATTGTTTAAACAATAGTTTTCAGTGTTTAAATAACAATAATACTTCTGACACATATTTTTATAACACTCAAACATGTATTTCCACAACATTGAAAATTGAACAATAATACTTAAACACTGCTACCAAACGGACCAAGTTTTAATCCTTATTGAAGCAATCTTTTGTGTTTCAAAGCCTGAATGAGATGATATGAAATCCATCATAATTCATCTCTAATAAATTGCACAGTTCAAGTAAGGAACTAAATATATAAGTCTTTAAGCTTTAGAATCATAAATCATAGACAATAACAAACAATTTTTTATTATGATTAATTCGAATTATAAAAGCATCTTTGCCTTATTTATTAGTTTCATTTATTTTTCCTTTTTTTTTTTTTGGTTTTCATTTATTGTTCAAATGAAGTTTATGTACAACCTAATATTAAATACTCCTACTTAATTCGGAGAAAATAGGTTAGGCTGCTGACATTTGGGTTAGGAAGAATTATTACCATAATGGCTACTTAAAATTTATTAATTCCTATCTAAGCCTATGCATGGGAGCTTGACTATAGAGGAATCACAAACTGTCAAGTCTAATGAATTGTACTTACATAAGCATTATAGATATATCATTTTTCTGATAAATATGATAGAATTTGAATATATATGAGGTTTCATAATGATTGTTCTTTATCACAAGACCAAGACACTAATTTCAAATATCTTATTTGATAATAAGTGACTTTATCAGTTGAGTTAATCGAAATCCACCTATATCCATTGACTACAATTAATATGCGGTTATACGAACACAAACATTTTAAAATATACAAATTTTAATGATCGCCAACCAAATTTTGGAGGGGGGGGGGGGGCAATGCACCCAAATTTGGAAGCATTAAATTAGAAATGTCTTTGGCATTATAACTACGGTGTAGAGTTAGGTAGAGTGGAGAGTGCATTACATATTTTGGGGTATGTTAGATGGAGAATGCAGCAGAAGTAGGCATCAAAATACGAGGTCATTAATCTATTGCTTGTATTGAATACTTTGGAAGAGGAAGAGGAGTGTCGGTATAGAACAGTAAGAAACATTTAAAATACAATAAATGGGGTTCATGCCCCAACAAAAACCAAAGAGAGAGGCGCTCCAATTTATTGTTGTTGTTGGCACTGGTAATGACCTTAAAACATCCACATTTATTCTCTCTACAAATTGTTGTGCGTGGGAGAGTTAATATTGATGTGTACTTAGGCCCTCTCATAACTTCTGCTCATTATATGTACATACATTACCAATTTATTTTTGGATATAAATTACACCAATTTTCTTTGGAATTTGAAAAAACAAAATTTGGGGCTTTATTTTGAGATGATTCTAGATGATTTTTTTTTTTTAATTTGAAAATATTTATTCTGACTAAATTGGTAATTACACATAAATGGTCATAACTCATATGGGTATTTGTTATATAATTTTAAGTCTCAAGGGGTAGAATATGGTTTATTAAAATAATTTTCAAATAATTTTTGGTAATATTAACTTCAAGTTCAACCCGCGTGTGTATATATATATATAAATAATAGGTTCATTTAACAAAACAAGTTGTTATATATACCATAAGTTGTTATTTTATACTACCTTTTATAATTATTATTATTTTTTTAGCTTTTTGTAATTTGGGACATTCCAAAGGGAGCCCATGGTTGGAACTCATATTCTTCCTAAAATGAATAGGAGGTGTTCAGTGAACTACACACCTTTGTCTCTTGCGTAATAAAATAAAGAAATAAAAAATGAATGATATTAAGAATAATAAAAATTTAATTATAAAAAATTTATAAATTAATGTGTTATTATTTATCAAAAATAATTCAAAACATACATTTATTAAGTTGTTAAAACTTACCGGTCATGTTAATTTGTAAACATGGCTGTGCTTAAGTTTTATGTAATTATTAACCAAAAAAAAAAAGTTTTATGAAATAAACAGTACTTTTCACATTTTCTAATGAAAAAAAATATTTTAATGCAAAAATAGTGTCACTTCAATGATCATCAATAACAACCAGCGCAGTAGTACTAGCTTGGAGTGGTTAATAAATTCCTGTTATGTCATAAACACCAATTAAATCATTTAAGACAATAAAAAGGGAGGGAAAGAAGTGAGGTAGGTTTTAGAAAAAGATGAGACGAGAGGGGAATTCATGATTTACTTACTTCGTACATCATATCATATTAGATGCAGTTTGAAATCAATCTTCTATGATGATTAAATTGTTGTAATTTTGAATTGATTTAATTTTGGCATACTTCAAAAGCAAAGTAAAGAGTCTGAGTTGTATGATTTGAGGTAGATGTACTGAAATCCGTCAGTACCGATTAATTGCATGCAATGCAAGTAAACGAAATTTACGTTTACATACAAAGTAACGAAATAAAGATATGACAGTTTTTTCAATAAATTTCATAATTATTGAGTTGACAAATTATTATTGATTTTTATATATGCTTACCACCAACACTATTTTGGAAAATTATTAGGTACTCTCGGAATATCATAAATACGTACTCCCTCCTCTCACATGAATGGTAGGACCCACCATGAATTTAATTAGTGGGACCCACCATTCATGTGAGAGGAGGGAGTACGCATTTATGGTACTCCGGGAGTACACAATAATTTTCCCACTATTTTACTATTCTTTGTTAAAAACTTCTTCGATTATATAATTTGTTGTAAATTATGTTGTGCTTTTAGACTTATTGTTACGTTATACTGTGAGCAGGAACGTGTGGAGTACGGAAGCAATGTCCTGGTGCTTCATTTACTACAGATTAGAGTTAGATTGAAAGTCATGAATGCAACCACCCAGAAAGGAAATGCAAAATTTCGAAGTAGTTGAACCAAGCCATTCATAAATTGTTGCATAGCTAGGCTCCTAGTGTCCTAGATACTAAAGTTCTTGGCAGTAGATCATCGGCCAGAGTCCAGAGAGATCATCAAGAAGATCGTGAATCTGATACATCTGTCTTCTATTTTGTAACGAAGACAAATTGATAATTGCTTATAAGTTATTGTAACCATAATCTCTGACACATTGTGGGACACTTGTCAAACCAAAGTGATATCCTTACTTTCAAAGTACTGCAAGAATTTACTTTCACAATTAATAAGGTTGTATCTTGTGACAAAAGCCATGGAATAAGAAAATTAAGGGTGCTTTGCAGTTTGCATTATATATAGCCAACAATTTACGTATTCAGTTCTTGTTTTATATATATGTTATTCTTTTTGTTTTCGACTGCTTTAAACCTTTTCTCCTTTATTGCAGTTGTAAGATTTTCAGGAAGTTGACCAGCAGCAACATGAACACCGTGATAAGTAAGATGTGATAAAAATAAAAATTAACAAGACCCTCATGCAGAAATTTACACTTAGCTAGCCTAATTGATAGAAAACCACTCTACCATGTTATAAATACACCATATGGTATTAGAAGTTGAATATACTAACTTCATCATGTATTTTATTGTCTGAGTGTATAGTGCCTAGGCATTTTCTAACAAAATTTAATTTGTCTTAGTGTTCTTGAAAATTATATAATTTTTTAGTAGAAATTAGCTTTACAAATGGAGGGGATCACAAATTAGATAGATATCACCAACTGAAATTAACAAAATTTAATTTGTCTTAGTGTTCTTGAAATTAGTTTTTGACGTATTGATCGGTTTTGATGTGGAATAAGGGTCAGGTAGATGGAGGTCTCATTCACATTGATGTTAGCGATTTGGTCAATGATACTTGTTGCAACTAATGGATAAGATTTTGCAAAAAAAAGAAGGTATCATTGATTGTAAATGATGTAACACTATTTTACATTTAAATTTATGAAATACTAGATGTTGACTGTGAAATGAATTCTATCTCCCCCACCTTCTGTTTTAACACAACAATAGAAAACTTCATTAAGATATTGATGTGGTAATTTGTTAGCTAATGTGAATGTATTTTTAAGGTTTATGTAGTTAAGTTGATGGCATTTTCAATCCAAATTTGTGAGAGACAGAAGCGTGTCTTGTTTAAATAAGCCATGCAGGAAATATTTTGCTCAAACTTTTATTTAAGCTACTCAAATATATCCCTTTATATTTTTATGTAATTGGTTTTAAGTATATGCTATTTAAGCCTATCAAAACTAAACTAGTAGTGGACAAAAGATATGCATGTGTACAATCTGAATGGGTTCATAAGTCGAAGAAAGAAGAAGTACATACATATATATATATATATATACACATATATTTATTGTTATAGTAGAAATAGGGTTATAAATGAATGGAGCCAGTTTTAAATTCAAGATTTGATTCATTTAATTTTATTTCAAAAATTAAGTGTTCAAACTTGGCAGATTATGCACTCAATGACACAACATAGGGTAGTTTGTTAGAAATATCTGAGAATGAGTTTGACTATATATAGACCAATGTTCTTATGCGGGGTTAGGCATGAACTGACACACCTTGTTACGAGCAAAGGCAATATTAATTAGGAAGAGTCATTAACAATATTGCATTGAGTTCATAATCTGCCAAGTTTGAACACTTAATCTGAGAATATAATCTGCCAAGTAATAATAATATATAAGTCTAGAATTCATCCTTACCTTTGCCACAATGAGCTCAAAATGGCACTAATAATATGCAGACAATGTTAGTAGAAATGCTTCTTCCATTCCAATCTTGGTTATCACCACTTTTCCATCCAGTCACCTAGTAAAAAAGTTAAAGGAAATTAAGAAATATTTAACTTGAAACAGTGTAAACACTATATTAAATGAAAAAGTTGATGGATGTTTTAAGGAAGGGCAACGGTTTTGAAACTTAATTATTATGAGAATTTTTTTTTTTGACTTTTTATATTTCTAGTGAAAGTTATGTCAAAATTTTTCTAAAATTGTTTATTAACAATTACACTAAAAACACCCATTAATAAGAACCATATTAAATATATAGTGGTGTCACAAAACCTTTGATTTTTGTCTTGATTAATTCAATAAGATTGTTGTTTCCATAGTCTTTCCACATCAATATTTAGATGAAATAGAGATATATATATATATATATATACACACATATGAATATTCTTCAACAAACTCGAGGCCACCGAAGATGCCCAAGCTGACATGATCGTCTAATATAGCTCTTCCCATGCATGTGTAATGTGGATTGTGGTCTAAATGTCTAATAGAGCTCTTCATTTTAAGAATTTTTTTTTTAATAATAGTTTTAATGGAGAAAATTATCTTTTTATTATAAAGTTTGTATTTTTTCAATTATGAAAGCTGCATTTTTTTTAACCATTGTTTAACTACTTAGTGTTTCGATTTCCTTAGAATTTTGATAATAGCTAGCGTTTTAACTGGAATAATATAAATAGTGCATAAAGTTTATTTTTTTAGCTATTTATTAATTAAACCTAAAAAATTAAAGAAAAATAAAATAGAATAAAGAAACAACGCATGCACGGTGAGTCGATCATGTGGAAATTAAAAATATTGTCACAGTGATGTACTGAAAATGTATTACAAGAAGTGTGTGTGTATATATATATTTACCCTTTCTTGTTGTAATTTTCTCAGAATAGTAATATAATGTCATTTAAAAGATATGCATTATAAAATGCTAAAAGCTTTATAACTCAACCGATATCTTTTAGTGTTTTCAACAAAAATAATTAGGATTCAAGTTTTCACTTCCCATTAAAACTCTTTAATTAAAATCAAAAAACAAAATCATACAAGAAACCAGAAAAATATATTTCTTTACATTTGATCATCATAATATCGAGGAAATGACTTTTCATTGTCTAGCTATGACAAAAAATGAAAAAAAAATTCATTCAATCTCCTTTACCTCTCACTATATTAGTTTCACTAGAATTCAAAAGGTAATGTGAGAATATAATCAACATTGAAACGCAAGTGCATGCCTCTGTACTCAGAAAAATATTCATTCCTCATTTACTTAAAAAAATTTAGATTATCAAACTTAAACTATAAATAGACGATACTTTTTCAATCCATGTACCAGCATACATTTAATTAAAAAAAAAAGTTAGAATACAAACTAAAACCATTCCTGAAGAAGATTAGAGCTGATTACCAACAACAATAAGATAGACACCAAAACATAGGAACAAAACCTTTTTGTGATAAAAAATAAAAAATAAAAATAAAAATCAACAAACAAGCAAACATTAAGCTAAGAACCTTGTTAGCTCAAATGATTGGCATTTTCCCGTATTTTCAAAAGAAATATCCATGATTTAAATTCAAGGCTTGAACTTTTTCTTCCCTAGACTTCCAAGCACTTTGTGCATGAGGAGATGACAATTTAGCTACAAAGTCCTTAGCAATTCAATAAATCAATTAATAAACCTAAAAAAGATATAAGTTGGATACAAAGATTATGATATCTTATTGATTAAATCAATTCATCCACTTGAAGAAGAAGAAGATCAAATGCAAGACAAAATTAATACCAAAAAAAAAAAAGCCAAATCGAAGAATATGTAGAGAGGACTAAACGTAATTTAATCAGATTTGTTTAAAATAGATCAAACATAATTTAATTAAAATTTGTTCAGTACTTGATTGTTTTATATTCTAACAAAAATTGTGATACATGGGTTTTAATTGGTTTCAATTAACCTAAAACTATTTCGTACTATAATTTATTGCTCATCTTGATATTTCAAAAGCTTATATTTATGAGCATTGACAACCCATGCGAAAGTCCAAAGAAATCTAACACTTGTATATAATTTATAATCGTCACCATGACGATCATCACACACCCTTGGTGCGATGATCACTCCACAAATATAAATGCTTATGGAATGTGGAGGATAAGGACCAGGGTTCAAATCTTTAGGAGGGAGTTTCACACACATATACGCTTAGATTAGGCTAAAGTAAAATTTTATCTTGTATAATAATAACAATAATAATCGTCACCATGACGCTAAAGAGTAAAAGAAAGCAAAAAGGGAGCTAGGTTCATTGATACTATCACTCTGCATTTATAATCTTTCCTTGTGTCTTTGTTAATATATCAAGGCCACATTACTTTCGGTTACTAATTGTTGTACTAAAGAGTAAAAGAAAGCAAAAAGGGATCTAGGTTCATTAATACTATCACTCTGCATTTATAATCTTTCCTTCTGTCTTTGCTAATATATCAAGGCCACTTTACTTTCGGTTACTAATTGTTGTATAAACACGTAGGATTCATAATATAAACTGGGCTTTCTTCATTTTTGGAAACTGCAATCGCGTCTCAACAGTTTGATTTTGGAAAAAGCCTAACAAAATGCATTAAGAGATTTCTAATTAAGGTCTTGATTTCTGCAAGTAGTCTTGTAAGACTCAGAATTGTATTATCATCCCTGGTCGTCGAATAAGAGATTTGGAGTTTGAATCTTGCCTATACTAAAAATCAATTAGTGTCTTGATCTGATGATAAAAAAATGTAATTATAAAGCAAACACTATATTTTGAAAATATGACTTATCTATCAAATACTACCTTTCTTTTCCAATTTGCAATTAGTTGAAATTTGATAATATGTGGTTGATTGGAACCCTACAGGGATAAACTACCGGATACCGAAGCCCCATTGGTAGGTTAGCAAGTTCCATATATTCAAGGGTATATATATTTTTTGAAATTGTAAAACGTGTAATTTTTTCATTTATATCATTCTTGGTAATCACCTAACATCATTGTATGAAGCTACATCCGTATCGATAGCTTCAGAAGCAGGAGATGGTAACCACATTAGTTACTTATGGGGGGACCATGTGTGATATATTTAAAGTATATTATATAGCAGAACTACATGGATGCCATGCATAATTGCATATACGTATGCTTTCACTGTTTATTCACAAATATATATCAGAGCAAGATGGGGACATCAATAGCTAGCTCTCCCCCACAAATTTAGTCCCTTAAATAATGAATCTAAGCTTGTAATCAAATACTAGTAAGACTTATTAATTAGTAGTTAGATATGTATTAGTGCATGTTAAGTGAAGAGGAAAGTGTCAAATCAAAACCATTCATTCATGAAAAAGAAAGAAAGGAGAGAGAATTTGGTAAGAATTTTTGAGAATTTAAGTAGGCACATTGAGTTGGATTTTGAGGTGGTCATGTGTAGATTGGTCTTAAATGCTGTGAAGGAGAGTAGGATTTTGAGTCATTAAAGTGAGACCTACTTGGCCTGCCCTCCTTTTAATAGGTTTGATGAAAGGAAATTTAAGAAAGCTCTTTAGTAGACAAGCCCTCTTTGCATGACTCTCTTCTCTTGCAATCCAAAGGTGAGGGAATTTTGGGTGTCCTTTGCCTCTACTTTTTGTTTGCTCCCAAAGTTTCCTCAATCGGGTTCTTCTTTCTTTTTCTTCTACTGCTTAGGAATAGTAGAGCATAGTTATATTTTGGTGGGGAAAGAAAGAGCAAAACAAGATTGCATATGGGAGGCTAGCTAGGAGCTGCTTCTTTGACTACATATATAAATATTGGTTTATAAATAAGAGAACTTTGTGAGAAATGGAGTTTCCGGAGCTCTCTTTGGCTCCAACACAGTTTGTTGTGAATAAGAGCAGTATTAGTTCATCTCCAGAATCTGACAGCAACACTTCCCGGAAGAGGAAGTTTTTCAATGATCACTCGCTTAAGACTGACCAAGCAGTTCACACTAGTGTTGATCTTCAACTGAAAGATCCACTGCCATTGGACTGGGAGCAATGCCTTGATCTTGAAGTAAATCTCTCTCTCTCTCTCTCTCTCTCTCTCTCTCTTATTCTTGATTATATTAACATAGCCTCTGTCAGATTTTTCTTTGGTAAATGTAAAAATGGGATCTTATTCCAATGACTAATGAACTTTGGGAATTTGTTTTGTAACATTTTTCATAACTTTTGGTTTTATCGTGATTTGTACATGATAAAAATTGTGTCATATCGGTGGACTTAAAACATTACTTGCGTGACAATGAATTATATTATCAATTATGACATATATTTAAAAAATGTTGTATTTTTAACACTGCTCAATAGAATTTCATCTTTTAGCATTATTAATAATACTATTCTCTTGTCACTTCATATTTTTGATTCTTGTGTATTGCTGTTTGCAGTCAGGTACAATGTATTATCTGAACAGGAAGACCTTGAGGAAGAGTTGGGAGTGGCCCAAGGATCAAAAGCTAGACCTTGAACTCAACATCTCAACAAACTCAACTTGTTCTGAGCAGTACAGCAGTGGCAGCTCTGTTACACTTGAGGACTCCAAGAAGAAATACTCCTCAAATGGTAACATGATTGCTTTGGCTTGCTTGAATTGCCATCTCCTAGTCATTCTCTCCAAATCCTCTCCATCTTGTCCCAACTGCAAGTATGTCCATTCACTCCCATCCCAACAGAGCCCACAAGCCAAAGTCCCAGTTGTCAAGTCCCTCAACACCTTAAGCCTCTTAAATTGAGCTGTGGAAATTAGAAAATCATGCATTGGAGACATTGATCAGTGGAATCAACCTTTTGGTGTAACCATGCTAAGCTGGTTTATGATGTCTTATTTGAAGTAGAAAATGTAAAAATCTATGGGAAGCCTTTCTTATGTTTTGCTTGTTATAGAATAGTCTCATTTGGTAATCCTTGGTGATCAGAGAGACTATTGCTCTGTTAAGAACAATGATGGGCTACAATACATTTCTGCTCAAAAGTGAAGTACTACACAATCAATTAGACAAATGTAATGCATGAATCAGCAGCAATATTGTTGTGGCCCATGTCTTGCATTTCCTGTCCCCTTTTTTCACTACATTTTTTAGTTAATGTTGAGTTATCAGTACAACAAATGGATATATGATGACCTTTCAGATTCATATCTTTACAGATACAGTCTGGGGGATCACCTTTCCAAGACAAAATCACTTTTGAGAAGACTGGTATTAGTAGTATATCTTGTTCAGTTTCCAAAGCAAAATTGATGGTGTGCCATTGGCAATTGTGAACCTCTTTGTGATCTCACTGAAGGAGCTGTGAATGCCTGAAGTAGCAGTAAGGTTTTGGTCCAAAATCCAAATATTTGCATTGGGATCTGTGTATTTTCGGCCTTTGTGAATGTTGCTATGTGATCAGGATGGAGAGAATTAGGACATGTTTGTTACTTTGTTTAAAAAATGTATATGTATTTTTATAACACTTTTTTAACTACATGTATTTTCAAAATACTTAAACAATGTTATTAGAAATTTCTTACCAAATGTGCCCTTAATAGTTTTTACCAAAATAAAATAAAGGTAGTGATTGTTGCACACAGTGTGTAGTGCAAACAATTGAAATCTTGACTTCAAGTCATGTGTTTCAAGTTTGAAATCATGACTTGAAAACAATATTTTTCAATTGTTGTATGCAATGTGTGTACGTACACATTATGTGTGATAGAAATTACCCATAAAGCAATACCATATCCCTAAAAATTTATACGATGTAAGAGTATTAACATCCGGTTTTTACAAAATATCTCATTTTACCATTTTAAAAGCTACTTTATCTATTTTATCACCCCACTTTACAATACATCAAATATCAAATGTTCTATTTTTTTTTATCACTTCATCTAAAATAATATAAACAACTCATTGAAATAATAAAAGAAGATAGAGAATTTGAGTTTTTTAATTGAAGGAAGAGATATAATCTTAATAAAATATTGTATTTTATTTTTAACTACTTGCTACAATCAATTGATATTTACTGTGGTTGCAAAAAATTTAGCTTTAGTTTCTCCAATAACACATGATTTTTGGTTCTTTGGTGGTAAAATAAATTTTTTTTTGCTAAAATATAGTCACCATTGTGAATGTTTTTATTGTTTTTGTTAAGTTTTTGGGTTGGATAGTTGCTATTTTGATGATGAAAGCTCAATTAGTGTAGAAATACTAATGCTTGTTTAGACCCCAAATTTTAAAAAACACGACTTAATTGCTTTTAGTCTAACTTATCTAAGTGCGGAATAAGAGTAAATGATACACAATAACTGTAACTACTCTCTAAGCCATAACCACAAGCAAGCAACAATAAATATAAAGTTTAAAGAGTAAGGGAAGAGAGATGCAAACATAAGATAACACTGAGACATGTTATCTAAGAGGGCCCGATTGTATCTGTCAAGCCTCACCGGCTTTCTTTGGCAAATCCTCAATGCTTCCCAAGCTCTAAAACACTCTCTACACTCTGAATATGTGTGAGTTGTGTTTGGGTACAAATCTTCTCTCAAGGTATAACAATGGGAGAGGGAAAAGAGAAGAGACTACTAAGGAATTCTCACTCAAGGATGAGTAGCTCTCTAAAACACTCTCTACACTCTGAATATGTGTGAGTTGTGTTTGGGTATAAATCTCCTCTCAAGGTATAACAATGGGAGAGGGAAAAGAGAAGAGACTACTAAGAAATTCTCACTCAAGGATGAGTAGCTCTCTTTAAGATGGTGGGTGTGTTGTAGAAACCTCTTTAGGGTTTTCTTCTATATAGTCTCCTTACAATTTTGTGGTCAATGAGAGTATATATAGTAGGGTGAAGAAGAGGAAATGTCACACTTAATATCATCTAGGCAGAGAGTTTCGCAAGTCACTCGCGACTTGGCCTAAGTTGCAAATGACTCGTGAAATCCAACCTGTCAAAAACTCTTCAAATTCCAGCATATGCTTCTCACGTGGCCTATTTTGTGGGTTGGCACTCGCGATCCAGTCGCGAGCTAGTTGCGAAATCTTCATTTCATAGAATCTTCACCAAACTCTCACACATAACCCTTACATTAAATCTCACAAAAATACAGGGAAATGATTGAATAGAATTACAATCAAATTTGACATTGAATTAAAGCCAATATAAAATATAGTTGTAAATCACAACTTTACAGATGAAACTAGCTAAGCTTATTGAGGAGAAGGGGGACCTAAGGTTTTGGAAGAGGAGCCTAACTACAAAAATTAAACATATAATAAGTAAAAAAAAAAATTGGACCTAGAGAGGGGCCTAGGCCCCTTGGGCGCCTACCTGGGTCCGTCCTTGATTATACCATTCCACTTTACAATATACCCAACATCCCAACTTTTGTTTTCCTATACAACACATTAAAATATTATATCTACACAATAAAATATATTTTCTCTCTCTAATATCTCTCTCTTTCTCTCTCTCTCACAACCACTTGTCACCTCCATCACCACCGTGAAGACCCAAATCCCTAAGACAAAAACTCAAACAAACCTTAAATAAACCCCTAACACAAAAATTTAACCCAACCATCTGTAACGACCCAAGGAAAAGCGCTAGCCACATCTGCGCTATACCTCAAAAGGACTAGTCACTATTAAGGCTCCTTGTAGTTGTTAATAAAGCCCAGATCTACCTAGTAAATACCCGATGTGGGACTCATTACACACCCACACACATCACACAATCAATCAAATTGGGGTATCACAATCTCCCCCACTTAAATCCCTAACGTCCTCATTAGGGCCCACTTTGTGGGGTAGTGTCTCTAAGCCCACACGGGATTACCAGGCCGGCTCTGATACCATATGTAACGACCCAAGGAAAAGCGCTAGCCACATCTGCGCTATACCTCAAAAGGACTAGTCACTATTAAGACTCCTTGTAGTTGTTAATAAAGCCCAGATCTACCTAGTAAAAACCCGATGTGGGACTCATCACACACCCACACACATCACATAATCAATCCAATTAGGGCATCACGATCTCCCCCACTTAAATCCCTAACGTTCTCGTTATGGCCCACTTTGTGGGGTAGTGTCTCTAAGCTCACACGGGATTATCGGGCCGGCTCTGATAGCATATGTAACGACCCAAGGAAAAGCGCTAGTCACATCTGCGCTATACCTCAAAAGGACTAGTCACAATTAAGGCTCCTTGTAGTTGTTAATAAAGCCCAGATCTACCTAGTAAATACCCGATGTGGGACTCATTACACACCCACACACATCACACAATCAATCAAATTGGGGTATCACACCATCAATAACACAACCACCTCCCAAACCCAAATCAACCCAACTGTTAACAACATAACCACCCACCGATCCACCCAAAAGTTTCCAATCACCACCCACTGATCCACCATCAACACCACCACCCATTGATCTACCATTAACAACATAACCATCACCCACCAATCTACCATCAACAACACAACCATCACCTAAACTCAAAACTTTCCAATCACCACCCACCAATCCACCATTACGGCACCACCTCGATCGACCATCAACAACACAAACACCACCCACTAATCCACCACCCTGATCTGCCACATCGATGACATCAAACCCATCAGCTCCACCAACCTATGAGACCCATGGAGTCTTGATTCAATGGGAGAGAGAGACAAAAAAAGAGGTGAGAGAGAGAAAGAAAGGGAAGAGAGATAAGATAGAAATGAAGAGGGAAGAGTTTGCCCAACCTGCACCACCATATGATCTAAGAGCGGCAATGGAAAGGGAGTGAACGAGAAAGAGGGTTTGAATGAGAGAGTTAGAAACTAAAAAAAGAAGAGAAGAAAAAGTGACAGGAAGAGAGAAAAAAAAGATAAATGTAAACTATTAAATAAGTTTACAATCTTGCTACAGTACCATCATAAATTTATGATGGCACTGTAATACAATTGTAAATTTTTTTAGAATTGGAAGACCGGGTAATTGCCTGCTTTTGTGATTTGATGCTAAAATATAGCATATTATACCATATAGAATATTGATTACTGATGCTCTAAAAGCAAAAATTGTATAATAGGAAATATATGTTATATCTTCTCTCTCAAGTTTTCATCCACCTTAGAGAACAATGCCATCGATTAGTTGGAAATGGGCTTCAAAATTTCAATGATTAAGTTCAAAACTATTAGGTCCTAACATGTCAAGAATTATAGTGATACATGTATGATTAAGTTCCCTATGTATATAGGGACTCAATGATCTCAGCAAGAAAAAAAAAAAAAAAATATATATATATATATATATATATATATATCCACTCAAAGATTTTTATTTTTATTTTTATTGTTTATGTTACCTCATTAACTAACTCCCGATGTTCTAAAGAATAGCATGTACATCCCAATTGGACTAAGGGCACCAAGTGCTTCAAGTGGATGCATTCCTTAAAGTATTTCCTTCACTTCCTTTGCAGTTAGAACTTTAAAGCACGAACATAAACTCTTCTACAAAATTTAGCATTTGACACATCAAAAAGTTACATTTTCTATTATAACACACCATTTTACAACTCACACTGCCACATCCCACCTCCACCCACATCTAAAATCACCCAATCATTGCAACCCCACACAACCTAATCACCACAAGGCCACTTCGCCATGAGACACTACCCAAAAACCCAACCCCTATGGCTTCTAGAGATACCCCAGATGATTAAACCACGTACCCCTACCCATCCCCCAAAATCCCCACAACCACCTTAAAACAACATTGTCATCTTTGAGACAGTCGGAGCCAAAACAAATTCCCTTCTTCCCCTTTTATAGTTTGAGCCCAAGCCTACACCCCACAACACCACCAAAATCAGTGCCACCATAAGCCATCTCCCAAACCCTAGATTGAGAAGCAAAAACAAAGAGATTAGCGAGTAGTGGAGCAACACAAGGGGAGCAACATGATTGGCGAAGATTACCACACCACCAACATTGCTTAGAGAGAGAGAGAGAGAGATGAATAAAAAAAAAAGCATATATGCTATATGGTCTCATTTTTAGAATATTACTGTAGGTTCATGCCAAATTTTTTGAGATTTATGCATTTGATATAGGTAGTTTTTTGGTGCTTGGTATGCTAAGTGTCTGTTTGGGAACAACTTATTTAGTTAAAACTAAATTTTTTTTACTGAAAGTACTGTAGATAAAACTAAAAGGTAATTAAAATAGTACAGTTGGACTTATTAATAGTACCAAAAAGTGCAATAGGACCCATGAATAGTAGCAAAAATAAGCTGAATAGTAAAAAAAATTGGTTTTTTTAAATCAATGCCAAACGCACACTAATGCTAAAAAGTTAGCACTTAGCACACTTAATGCTGATACTCTTATCTAGCTCATCATTCTCCCAAATTTGCAATGCTTGATTGTAAGATAATTTAAGTCATTAGGCCAAGTTAGGTTCTCTAATTCATATACAGCCTTGAAATTGTCATTTATTTAGACTATTGTGTACACAAGGGGTAATTGTGTGTGTGCTGTGTTTAATTGTCAAGAAAGTGAAAGAAGAGAAATTGGATATGGAGTTTAAAAAAAATAAAAAAATTTACATAGATTTTTTATTTATTAAGATCTTAATGTAGCTTTTTTAATACCAATCAAATATTTTTATAATTTTTTAAGTTACATAATTTTTAATCGTGCCATGTTAGCATTCTATTAGTTACCAGATTAAGTGAGACGACGATAAGAACCAAAATAAATAGTTATCCAAAATGTGTGTTGGTAACTCTACTTAACACACATTTTTCATATTTCAAACACACTCACACACATTTCAACATACTTTTTTACCTACATGTATATTAAAAACACTCAAAATACCTTACTCAAATTTAGTTACCAAAATGAAAACACAATGACTAACATGAATACAATTCCTTGGTATACTTTCCTCACAATGAAAAACATGAATACACTTCTCTCTCTCTCTCTCTAGATATATATATATATATATATATATATATATATATATATATTCCGGATGCATTGAATAATTCACTCCACCTTATTAAATAATTTTATTGTAAACATAACTATGAAAAAGTGAATTTATGGGTAAAAAAAAAAATGATATGAGAGAATATAGGATTATTATTTTGGGTGTATATTTTGAGAATACTGAATAATTTTATTTTAAATAAATTAATGTTTGTTGCACACATTCGTAAACAACTTTAAAACACAATTTTAGTTTTAATTTTGAAATTATGAAATTCTTTTCTAAAAATAAAATTTCACAATTTAATTGAAAAATAATTTCAACTGAGGTGGCGCATCTATTTTGTATGTACTAGTGTATAACTGTAATAATCGACTTTCATTTAAATATTTAGAAAGTATTTGATACGTGCATTTATAAATTGAAAATTATTATTTAAAATTACGTGTGAAAAAAAAAATATAAAAATATATGTAATGTTATTTAAAAATTAAAAATTATTATCTGAAGATAAGTACGGAATATACCAAACCCTTCTGTTACTGAAAAGTGACTTTCCCAAAAAAAAAACAAAAAAGTCACAAAAGACAATGTGATTATTCAGTCATGTGGTGCGAACCCCAACTTCAAAGTATCCCCATGTATTAGAACTTGTAAGAAACCGCTTCCTTTCCCCATTTCAAAAAGATTCCATTTTCCAGTTTCCCAGAAGACAAAATCAAATTCCCACAGATATATGCCGCAAACAAGTCACACCCCACGTTGCCATTTTCGAATTCGATCTTGATTCTCAATTCAAAACCAAAGTCAAAATGGCAATTCGGGTGTGTAAGCCATCGTTGAAAAAGCTAAGATGGGCAACCATAATATTGGGAACTTCAAACATGGTGGTGGTTCTTTTGGGTGTGTTGCTCGTGATTCTTGCTCACTCGTCTTGCGATTTCCAATACTTGGTTCCCTTTGTGGCTGTTTCTGTGGGTTCTGGGTTTAGACTCGTGGTCATGGTGCAGTGTGGACTCGCCCAATATGCCACTGCCCAGACGATTCTTGACTCTCCTTCCTCTGCCATTGTTGACAGACGGGTATGAACTATGAACTATGAACTATGAAACCAATCATGACCCAGATGAAAAAAATGTGAAATTTGTGTTTTGATTGAGTCTATTTGTTGATTGAACAGAGGAGGTATAAGACATGGATACGGTGGAGTCGGTTTGCATTGGTGATTACTGTGTTGCAGTTTGTGGGTGCAATTTATCTTGTGTTCCAAGTTGCCAAACATAAATCTCAGTTTGACGATGGAAAGTTTAAGGACTGTTTTTTAGGTAAGGTGGGTTCCTTCTTCTAAAATTCTTTGTTTATATTTATTTTCATGGCTTAAATACATTGTTGGGTCTTTAAAGTTTAGTACATGGGTTGTGAATGATTGCATTTAGTCCTTTAGATGATGCGGCGAAACTAAAAACTGACGCGTAGGGACTAAAAGGGATCACTTTAAGTTTAGGTCTAAAATCAATCACTTTTAAGTCTTTTAGGGACTAAGAGCAATTCCTTTTAAGTTTATTAGGGACTAAAAGCAATTATAAGTTTATTAGGACTAACATCATTGCATCAATCACTTTTAAGTCTTTTAGGGACTAAGAGGAATTCCTTTTAAGTTTGTTAGCGACAAAAAGTGATTATAGTCCCTCAAGTTTAAAGCGATCACTTTTAGTCTCGCAGATGGCATGGTCAAACTACAAACTGACTTGGTATCATTCCATAAGGACTAAAAGCAATCAATTTAAGTTTATTAGGAACTAAAATCACTTACTTTATAGTTTTTTAGGGACTGAAAGCGATTCCTTTAAGTTTGTTAGGGACTATTATTTTTAAATTTCAGGGACTAAAATCTCTCATGTACTAAAATTTAGGGACTAACAATGTATTTTGGCCCCTTCTTTTATTGGGAGATTTATAACATACAATTCTCGTACTCATACTGCTTCACCCTGCATCCGCAGTTTGTATTCTTCTAGTTATCTTTATGTTACACATACATGCCAACTAAGTCTATTTTGGTGATAATAAGTAGTTTTGATTTAACCAATGTGTCTGTGTGTGGGTGCGTGTGGGCATTGTGAAGAAGGTTTATGAAATGTCGATATTATGTCGTCTAAACGTTATGGTTTTACAGTTATTTACAGAATATATGCTAATAGCCAATAATGGATATTGGAATTATCTAAGCATAACTAAATTAAGAGAGCACTCATTAGTTAGAAGGGGTAGTACTTATCTGAAGGGGGGCTTAGGTGCTGTCTAGCATCTTAACTTATTTAGTCTCCCTTCTTATATTATGGCTTCAGTGATTGATAGACTTGTAAAATTCAATGGAATCTCCTTTGCATTGGGAAGGGTGATGAATTTAGATATAATTTGGTGAAGGAGGCTTAGGTGCTTGTGTGATTTCTATCAAGTTTCTTAGGTAAGTGGCGACGGAGTCATGGAGGTTTGTTGTGGAAATGGATGCTTGGTTGGAGGGTGGTAGCTGTAAAACAAATGGATATGAGTGGGTGGGTTGAGATTGAAGAGAATATTTTCTTAATGTGGTGTACGATGATATGTTTTTTTAATGGGATCTGTCATCTGTGGTGTGGAGAAGTGCGTTTGAGAAGTTATTTCTTTATTTATTCTCTATTGATGTGAATGAGAGGGCAACTGTTGCTAACTGTGTAGGTTGGTCAGGAGTTGTGTTGCTTTGAAATTTGATGTTTTCTTTTGGCATGTTCAGAATTTTGTAATTGAGTCAACCAATGCCCTTTCTCAGCCTTCTTGTAATATTCAGGTTTGTTCAGTTGAATATGGGATGTGTTGGAGACCAAGTATAAGCTGCATATTTCAGGTGAAAAGTTTCTAAATGGGACTTTCCTGTGATAGAAGATATGAGGTTTCTTTGGAAGAGTGTTTGGCATGTAATTGCTCCAACTAAAATGGAATACTTTGGGTGGAGGGGAAACTTGAGTCATAATTTGGTAGCTAAAATTTATGAAAGTGAAGGATTTTTCAATTGTTTATTTTTGTTAGTTGGTGTTACTTGTGGCAATGTGATGGGGAAACAGCAGGCCATTTCATTCTTCATTTTTGGTGGATTGGGAGCTTTAGACCTTGATTTTATTTTCCTTTTTGGTATAATATTGGGTTATGCGCTTATGCCTTGCTAGTTAGTTGATTTGCTGGCTTCTTGGAATATGTAATTTTGTAGTGGAATGTGTATTGTTGATTGGAGAGTTGTACCTTCTTGTTTGATGGAACATTTTGTTTGAGAGGAATAGGTGGGCAGTTGAAGTAAGGTAATTGTCTTTTGGGAGATAAAATGTCTGATTTCTCAATGCCTTGTTCTCTTGGGTTTCAATTCATCTATCTCATGTGACGTTAGGCTCTCTTTTACGTGGCGTTTGGTTTGGGGATAACATTATACCCTTTGGCGTCTAGATTGCTAAAAGTGTGATGCTTGGGAATTTGATTACTTGAGAATGTAATGATGGACGTTTGGTTTGACAAGATTCAATTTCTAGGAACTTTTAAGGATTACTTTCTTTTTTTCCACCAACATATCAGTGTAGAAGATAAACTTGATGCATCTTAGATATTTTAATTATTGTTGAAAACACTGATAGTGCTCTCTCGAAAAACTTAAATAAAATAGAGTGGTAAAAGATAACAATAATATAACATGAATTCACATAAAAACTTTAAAACTAGGATAAACAACTTTCGTTGATTAGTTTTGCAAGTATAATTGATTATCTTTGTTGCTTCTTGACATGAGCACAACCTACTTAGCCCGTTGGGGGTAAATGCCCATGGATTACCCGACAACTAGTTCTGGTGGTGGGGTCAGTTGTCCATAGGTTTTAGTGGCTAGAGGCGAGTCCAAATGACTCTTTTTTAGAAAGGTACTCCATGTTATTAAAAAAAGAAAAAAGAAAAAGAAATATTGATTAGCTTTGAAAAATTGGAAAATATGCATAAAAACCCCTTGAATTTTGGGTCAAAATCAAACTGACCCCTTATTCTTCTAATTTGAAGAAGCCCTTGAACTTTGATAAATGTCTAAATTAATCTTTTTGCTAATAAGAATTCATATTATATTAAAAATTCATTATTGAACTCATTTTCCCCTTTTTCTTCTCTCTAATCTTCATCCCCCCTCTGTTTGGAAACCAAGCACCACTTGACCACCACAATGTCCACAACCACACAAAAAAAAAAAACCTAAAATTTACATGTATAGAGCTTTGGAATGGGTTGCTGTGTGGGGCCACTAATGGAGGTGGCTTAGATATTCGGTGGCAATGGGTTTTGGGTCTATTTAGGTGAGGATCTTGAACCGTCCTAGGTGGGGGTTTGGTTGGGTGTGAAGAGGATGGGTTTGGCTGCAGGCATTCAGTTGTATTAGCAGTGTGGTGTGGTCAATGAATGTTCAGGATTTGGGTCTTGGTTTGAAGGTGACAAGAGGAGGATGTGTTGCCTTTTGGGGTCAGTTTATTTTCAATGGAGGAGAGGTGTTATGCTTTCTTTGTGGGTTGGGCTGCTTGGGATTGAGGAAATTTATGGTTTGGATGATGAATGTGGGTGATACATAAATTGTGGCTGGTGCTTGGTTTAGTTGTGAAGGGGCGTTGATGGCTGGGTTTCAAGTGGATTGTTTGCTTCTTGTTGCGTGCGTGTGGCTGTGCAATGGTGTTGCTGCATTATTAAGGGGAACAGTAGGCTGGGATGGTGGAGCTTTGGCAAAGTTTGTGTTGGTTGTGGTTCCTGTAGGAAAAAGGAACCACCATAAGTCATGTGCTAGAATCTTCCATCCACCATCCACCATCCACCCAATTCATGAAATAGTAACAGAAGGATTGATTTAGACATTTCCTAACGTTCAGGGACTTCTCATTCAAATTAAAAGAACACGGAGTTAGTTTGAGTTTGAAGCCAAGTTCAGAGGATGTTTTTGCATTTTTTTTCTGTTTTTGTAAATATAGATTGATTATTTATGTGGCTTGATTGATTTGTGGAGAGAGTAAACTTTAGTTTAATGCTTTTTTTTTTTTTTTAAGATTTTAATAAATATATGGAAAAGCATTAGATAATGTCGGGATGAATTTTCTAGTTGTTGTTGGGGAACGTACATGTGTTAGGTTTTGGTATGATCTATGGTGTGAAGATTATTGTTTTAAATATTTGTTGCCTGATTTGTTTAGATTGGCAATAGATAAGGGTGCTTCCATGTACTCTAGGTGAGCCGTTTGTATACTTCCTGTATGCTTAAGGTCTTTCCTTTTTTCTAGTAAAATTTCTTTGTTATTTAAACTAAATATTTCATAATGCAGGGATGATTTCAAACAGTAGCAGCTGGGGGCAAAAGTTGCTGGTTTTTTTTATGATCATGGTGTGCTTTGTTGGACTAGTGCAGTGTTTTACGGGACCAGATATTCTAAAGTGGAGATCTTTTTATGCAACCCAAGATAATGCATGGAAAGCTCACTATCGGGAAGTATTCGATAATGGCATGCGTGAGGCTTTGTGCTGTCTGGGACGTGGCAAATACTTGTAGGCTTATCTGCATTTTGGTTGAACTACGGAATTCTAATCTATATTAACTTTCTGATGTTAATGTGTATTCAATTTTTAATCTTTTACATTTCATTCTCATCTGTTAAGGAGTATGTCAGAGGAAGATGAAATTTATTCTGTAGCAAGACTATTGGGTGACCTTGTTGCTTATCGTGCTTCAGGAACTGGGCATCTGGAACTCTTGGCAGGTTTGTTTTGAAATCATGCTGTTCCATACAATGTTATGCTTGTATGGTGTTTCATGGTTGCTACAAGTCATATCTTATATATTTTTAAGGCAGGCATCTGTGCTCCATCTATTCTTTGTACATAAAATGTGCTTTATTATTAGTGCTTCTCTATTAATTGAGTTGGCTAATTTGTGATTAGAAATTCTTTGTTACTTGAACTTTGGTGATTTACCAGTGGTTGCCAAATTGCTGCTTGTATGAAGAGGTACACAAAAAACAGATAATATGGTGAATTGGAAAGGGGGGGAGAGAACTTTTATACCTGTGATTTTTGAACTACTTTTTATTTATTTATTTATTTTTGGTGATAATCCGATAGTTAGGGTGGGATGATCTGAATCCTAGATGTCTTCATTGGAAACACTAGGAGGTGCCAATCAGTTGAGCCATAAGGCTCTTGATGACTTCGAACTACTATTGATTCCTATATAGTTGGTCCTTTTTTTTTTTTCCTTTTTCTTGTTATGCTAGGACATCTCTGAAACAATTATGAGAGTAATCCTACGTAACCAAGAATGTGGATTCCCCCATAGTTAGAAACCATTACTCTCCTAATCTGGTGGGTCGTGTGGGTATTAGAGATGAAGAATGCAGTTTCTAGTAGTGGGAACTTTGTAAGCATTGAACATGCTATGTTGTAGGAATTACCCTAGATTGTCTGTGTTGAACTTTCATTAGAGCTTTGGATTTGTCCTCACATCTGTCTTGAACTCCATGCATTTTTTCAGTTGTTCCTCTACAATCAAGTCTTAAGTTTCCAAGAAATGAACAGTTAACAAGAAGAATCAATTTACAAGAGAATTAGTGTTGGATTCACTTGAAAGTTGAGACATATAATTAAAATTTTCAGAAAATTATCACAATCAGTTGATACATGATAGTGTTATTCATCTATTTTTTTTTATATATATATTTTTTATGGAATGTTAGTTGTTTGTACCGACTTTCAATACATTTGCATTAATTATTAAGTAATAAAGAATTTTATTAATGAAAGAACTCAAACCTCATAAAGTATAGAGATGTGCTACATCCACAACATTTTCACAACAAATCATATGTGGCAAGTAGTTATTGGTTTTAATTTGAATCTACAACTTAAAATTACTTTTTTACCCACTCATAACAACCAATAACAACCTACCTCTTAGGATTTGTTGTGAAAATGTTGTGAAAATGTTGTGGACATAGCATTTCTCTAAAGTACATGACAGAGTCTTGTTGAGAATTATAATCTAAGGTTTAAGAGACCCACATAATCCATGAAGGAAGCACAAGATTTCCTGGAAATAACAATACTAAACTATGCAAAAGGATGGAACAAAGCTGATTTAATCTCAATAAAGATTTATTGACACCTCCATATGTTCAAATTTTCCAGTCTCTCCAAACTGTCCACATTAGGCAATGAGAAGTTGCATTCCAAGAATGAGGCTATTCTTATGCTGATCTGTTGCCAACTAGAGTAGACATCTATCACCTTCTATGGTATCACCCAATGAATCCCAAAAGCAGAAAATATAAACGACCACAAATCTCTCGTGAATGAGCAATGTAGCAAGATCCAAGGATTCATTACAACACATGCAACATCAATTGACAATGACAACATTATGCTTGATAAGATTATCCAGAGTCAGAACTTTACCCAAAGTAGCTTTCTTTGCAAAGAATGCAACTTTCTTAGGAACTTTACTATGCCAAGTACTCTTCCATGGTGATTTTCTCATCTTAGAATCACATAAACTTTTGTTTTAAGAATGAATGCTGAACTTATCATTATGGTTCAACACTCTTATCATATGATCAGTTCCACCTGTAATTGTAATATTAGAGTACTTAAAATCCATAAAAGAATCAACAACAAATTCCTATTCCTAGTCATGAAAAGCTCTGATGAATCATTAATCGTAGATTTTAGAAATGGGGCCCATCCTCCCCTATTGAGTTCAAGGAAAGAGAGAATAGACTCATTATCGTTTTCAGCAAATAAAAAACAAATGAGGATTCAAATCTGCTGATTTCCACCACTAGATTTGCACATAAAACACCAGTTTACCAAAGTAATATCTGTTTAATAAGATTATCGGCTGTCAAAGATTTTCCCAAAGCTGTTGCCCACAAGAAACAAGCAACTTTCTTTGTATTATTACTGTATCAAATATTCTCCTGTGTGTTGGTTTGTGGATGATTATTTGATCGTCTTCTTCCATTACAATAATTAGGCCAAATGAACCTGGAAAAAAAAGAGAGGAAAAGCTACTAAGGAAACCTGGTGCTAGGTACTTTGTGTCAATTTAAGACGACCATGGTTCTAGAGGCCTTGTGGACAGGGTTTTTCTTCACTGGTGACCTTATGAATATTCTTTTAGGTGTGAGTTTCTAAAGAGTTTAGAGATCACCTGCTGAATCATAACTGTGGTCGAGTTTAGTTTATTTACAGTAAGAAGAGAGAGTATATAATATATATGCAGTGAGTTTTTCTCATTATTAGATGTGTGGTTTTGGGTTTGCATAGTTCATGGTAATTTGTGAGTGGAACACACACACACACTGTTTTGTCTGTATATTTCTTGTTTATAGATGGCAATTTTTATTGAAATCTGTGGGTTTTTGTTTTGTTACTCTTTAATGAGATAGCTGTATTCTTAGTTTATTTTCATCTTCACAGAATTGTAATTTCTACAATACCAAATAAAAGGAGGTATTCAAATTCTTTCTCTAGTATTTAAGCTATATTTTGCTAGTGATGCTGCGTTTCTCAGAAGGTAAACTAAATGGTTTTTCAATGTAATTTATTTAGTGTTTCCTTGGAAGAACATTTGGTTCAGAAAGGTTTCATTTCACTTGAGACCTTAGGAATATTTCTATAGGTCTCAGTGGCTAAAGACTTTAGAGAGGTCACCCGCTGATTCTTACTGTTGATTGAGTTTAGTCTATTATGGAAGTTTGTTTTTTATTTTTCTTTCATTATCGTCAATTTTTCCTTCCACTTTCCATCTATGTATGTCATACCTCAAACTGGTTGTACAACATTTCATTTCACTGGCATTACGTTCCATGACATCAGAGAGCATTCCTGTCCAGGTCTAGCCTTGTTGCAGAGGCATAGTCATTCCTTAAAATCACTTGATGATGTCATTGAGGCACCTGAAGAATGCATTCAGGAGGCTGCAGCTCTTCATAAATTTGCCGTAGCTGCTTACACGGTATTGCATTAAAATTTTATTATATCAGCCTTTTGAGTTTATCTTTTTAATTTATTGAAAGTGTTACATGGTGCAGGGTCCTTTACTTGATATTGGAAGAAATCCTTTATTTTTTCCTTGTGCATGGCTTTATAGGCAAGGGATTTTGACGCCCTGGACTCGTAACAGGTCATTAATCCATCGGGTATCTTGCTTAAATGCATATGTGACATTAATTTAGACATAATTAAAGAAACTGTAGGTGCTTGAGTTCATTATTTTGGTTTTTTTTATTATTTTTTTTCAGGTTTATTTATTTTTTAAATATAAAAGCATTCTTAGACCTTGATCTTTTAGAAAAATACTGTCTTGCATCTTTTGGTACTTATGATTCTATTTCTTCTTCTTAGGCGGCCCATAATTGATGGTGACAACTGGTGGCGAGGCCATGCAGCAGCCTTTTTAAAATATGTTAATTTAACCCCAGAAGTTCTTAGACATGGGCGTGTTAACCAGGTGATTTATTTTAATGGTCTTATGTTTCCATGCATGACAGCAATAGCTTAAACAGATGTGGCTTTATATCATAATTTATTTTTACACTACTTATCCAAAAAAAAAAAATCATTTTTACACTCAGCATTAATTCTCATTGATTTAGTTGTTATGTAAAGATGGGACATTTCAAAGATTAAGTATTTGCCATGTCTGGGGCCATTAATGTCATTATCCATGTACATATCACATCATTCCACTTCTTAGGATTGTAGGTGAGAAATTACTTATTCAAAAAGAAAAGAAGAAAAAAATATTGCAGGTGAGGAGCATGTTCTTTCATTAAAGGGTCAAAACTCAAAAGTTAACTTTGCTGAATACAAGCTGTCATTAAGCCATTGTTTCAATCCATGCATATTAACAGAGAGCTCTTATGAAAATTTTTATGTAATCATATACTTAGTTGGTTTGCTCATAAATATTATTGTTTTTCTGTTGTTTCCTTGTTTATGTGGTCCTTGGCAGATTGGGTTTGTACTTATCCAAAAAAAAAAAAAAAAAAATGGCAGACTGGGTTTGTAGATCAAACATTACTTATTTAGTGCTGTAAAATTTCTAAACTGGGGTGCAAATTTGATTTATGCCAATTGTTTCTTTATGTGTATAAAACTTCAATTTAAATCTTGATTATAGGTTGCTATCTTGATTCTTGCTCGTAAATCAAGAAATAATTGAACAAGTTCCATGTTTGATATTTTATGATGATGATCAATGCAAAAAAATTTCAAACCCATTGAAAGGGAGGATTTAAGAAAACAATAAGGATGATATTTATTGAAAGGAGGTGCTGGAAATTCTTGATTCCCAACCCTCTTACTATCCATTTGTTATATAGGAAAAGGTGGTTACAATAGGACAAGGAATATTCTTGAATGAGACAGCTAGGGACACATCATCGCTAGAAACTTCTAGACCCTTTTAGAAGAGTACCGCCCATTCAACAAAAGAGTACAACCCATAATATCATCTTTCTATTTCTCTTACAGACCCTAACTATCACAATAAAGATGTTCTGTTCTTACTATGAATAAAATTTAGAGCTCAGCAGGACACTCATGAGGTTCGTATTACATTGATAGAGGGAAAGAAATCCTACAAGGAGTCATGGAATCAGTTTTTGATTTGTTGTTCCATTACAACTAAGCATGGTCCGATTTTGGGGAGATTGGGAAGCCTTGGCATGGTGGCTTCTAGTATAAATGACCAGTAGAAAGGAGAGAAGTACAAAATCTAATCTTTACTCATCTCATTTTATTTTCTCATTATTTATTTCATCTTTCCCCATGAGCGTTCTTTATCCGTTAATCTTTGAATGGAACTAAAGTTGGAACAATATAGGTAAGTTCTTTAAAGGGATTAAATGATTTGTGCATCTGCCACTGTTCTGAGAGTTGTTATCTATTCCTTTGAGGCCATTGAGGCTAGGTGGAGGCCAAAGGGGAAAAATGGGTTGAAGGTGAAGCAGCATCGGAGGCCAGTCAAGGGGTGTAGAGAGTTAAGGAATTTGACATCTTTGGTTAGTTTTGAGAGACAAGGAATTTATCTGGTGGCAGGTGCTTGCAGATCAAGGTGTCTAACACTGTCTTAATGAATCTAAATCATCTAATTGATTGTCAGTGGCCTGAATAAGGAGAAGAGCTTGCAGTAGAAATGCTCTTGAAATGTCATGGCTAATTTGTTTGCAAGAAACTAATGGAGGTAATCAATGGAGACGTGGTGAGGAGTCTATGGGGGAATAGGTTTGTTGAATGGGTGATTTTGGAAGCAGAAGGGACTGCGGGGTTATTACTGATGTGGGACACTTGGGCAATTGAAATTCTGGACTGCGTCAAAGGTTAACACGCAATTTCTTGCAAGTTCTGGTGTCCTATAGACTAGTTTGATTGGGCTTTCTCTGATGTTTATGGCCCTAATTAGTATGCTGATAGAAGATTCTCATGACAACTGGTGGGGGTGCTTGGTGGGAATTGCCTGAATGTGTAGGAGCCGATTTTAATGTGGTGCATTTTCCTAGTGAGAGATTGGGAGAGGGGGGTGGGGCTGGGAGGACATACAACAACCATGTGGGGGTTCTCAGATTTTATATTGGAATTGGGTTTGGTGGATTTGCCTCTACTGCAAATAAAGTACAACCGGTCCATTAACCAAGAGCCTCATTCCAAATCTAGGTTAGATAGTTGTTTGCTATCGGCTGAGTGGGATGAGCACCTCCCAGATATAACCCAAAATGTGTTGCCTCGGATTCTCTCTGCTCATTGTGCAATAGTGCTTGGTAATGGAGGTTTCAATGAAATCTCACTTTAAGTTTGAAAACAAGCCAAGAAATTCCTAGTTATATCTTGACAAGTAAGCTGAGAGCCTTGAAGAAGGATTAAAGAAATGGAATAAGGAGGTATCGGGAGATATGGGAAAATGGGAAAAAAAGGTATTAAATAAGATGTGAATCTTGGAAGGAAGAGAAGATAGTGGGACTCTCTCAATGGAGAATTGGGTTAGAAAAAATAACTTTTAGAGGAAATCTGAAATCTCAGTGACAGAAGTTGGGGTGCTATGTGGTTAAAGGACGGGTACAAAATCATGAAATATTTCCATTGCCTTGTGAACTCTCATCACAGGAATATTCATCAGAAGATTAGCCCATGTGGAGTAATCTTCCTGTAGGGAGAGTACTTGGGATACTCAGGAAAGAGATATAGGATGCCATTGTATACTTTTATAAGGTGTGTATTTAGAACTGGGTCATGGAGGCCTTCACTAGAAGGTTTATCTTTCATATTCCTAGAGAACAAAGATTTTACGTGGCTGGAGAGAGAATTAACTGTAGATGAGGCGGTAGATACGAATACAATTATACTGTTGAATGGGGACAAAGCACTGGGTCCAGGTGGTGTCGTGATTGCTTTCTTTCAAAATTGTTGGGAAGTGGTTTGTGAATACGCTCAAGGGAGTTTCATGAATCCAGGTTGCTTGAGAGAAGTCTAAATGCAACATTTATTGCTCCTATTTTGAAGCTAGGAGCCTCAGACGTTAAGGATTTTAGACCCATTAGCTTAGTTGGAAGTTTATACATTTTTTTTGATAAATAAAATCATCTAAAAGCATAAAAATACATAAGTTTGTAGGTGGAGGTGTTTGCTAATAGATTGAAGGTTGTCCAAGGGAAGCTTCTTTCCCAATCTCAAAATACAATTATTAAAGGAAGGCATATTCTCGATTCAATGTTGATTGCAAACGAATGTCATGATAGTAGATTGAAGGCTTGACTACTTGGACTGTCATGCAAGTTGGACTGGGAGAAAGCCTATGATCATGTCAATTGGCTTTTCCTACTGTATTTGCTGGAGCTGTTTGGATTTGGCAAGAAATGGAGATCATGGATAATATTTTGTCTCCACAGTTCATTTTTTATTTTAATTTAAGTCCAGGTGGTTTTTTTTTGGTAGCTAGAGGGGGTTGAGGCAAGGAGGTCGTTATCTCTGTTATTATTTGTAATAGTGACAGAGGCTTTGAGTAAATATTTTTATGATAAATATACTTGAGTTTGTTATTGGCATGCTAGTTCCCTTGGAAGTATATAGTAGTCCTCTGCTTCTATATGCTTCATGTTAAGCACAGAGGCAGACTTTTAAGACTAACCATCTACTGCTATCTCTGAACATATTCAATGAAGTCAATTTGTGACTTCTAGGAATCTCCCATCAACATAATTGAGAACTCCTTAACTGCCAGATAATGCAATAAAAAATGGTCAACCAATTTCACACACACAAATATATATATATATATATATATATATTTCTTTTTTGCATGTAGCTATTTCTATACTCAGTGTTTTGGAAACTGGACTAGCTGGTGGACAATTAAACCAGGAGCTGGTCTGCTTTCTTGTCTGGTTACACATTTTTATATTTTGGTCAAAAACGAATATTGAGACTTTGTCTGAGGGCTGACTAGTTGAACCTCCAAATCACGAACTGCCCAATCACGAACTGCCCATTCATGCTTGTGAGTGTATCCGTTGGATTTTTATTGAAAAATGTGTATATTGATAATGGCAAGATTAGAGTCTCAAATGAAGCGATAGATATGCAAGGTACTTACCATTAGACCATGTTAATATTTTGTATGGTTAACACTAAATGTGCTCTACTATAAAAATTAACATAAAATAAATGCTATGACTTGAACCCCAAACTTTATGATTATTTTACTGCCTAACCTTTAGGCCAAAGCTTCTCCTGGTATTAATTGTGTTACTTTACTTATACAGATAAAAAAACCTTTTTTTTTTTTTGATAAGTAAGAAGAAAATATTATTAATAAAGGAATAGCATGAAAAATACAAAGAGTTCACGGTAGTGAACAAAGAAAAATAAGGAACAGATAGACACAAGCAGCTGCTAAGCTATTCTAATAGACGAAAGGAAATCCATAAGGGTAAAACAATCTAAGAGACTCTAACACCGAGACCAATCAAAGAGGGTCCATTGGCATAAATCTAATTACTGAACCACAGTTTTCCCCTTATCCTTAAAAGAACGCTGATTCCGTTCAGTCCAAATAGTCCACATTGAATAACCTAGAACCAAATTCCAAATATTGGAATTATGCTTCCCAAGCCAATGATACCAACAAAATAATAAGTGCACTAGTGAACCTAGCATGACCCAATCGATCCCAAACAACTGAAGCATATACGTCCACAAAGAATGAGCTATTGGACAAAAAAGTAACAGGTGATCCACAGATTCCGCATTACAACAACACATACAACAACGATTCGCCAAAGGGAGACCACAAAGTATAAGGTTATCCAAACTTAGAATCTGACCATGAGCTGCTGTCTACATAAAGAATGCCACCTTTTTAGGAAACTTGACTTTCCAAATGCCCTTCCAAGAGAAAGTAGAAGGAGCTACATTTCGAATCTTATGATAAAAAAACCGAATATCAAACTTCCCACTTCCATTAAGACCCTAACAAAGCTTGTCACACCCTCCACCCCTAGGAAACCGGGTTTGGATGAAATGAAGTAGGGAGTAGGAGGCCTTTAACTCCCAATTATTGAATTCTCTATAAAATCTTAGACTCCACACTCTGTCATTATCACCCACTGGATGGCTTAACACTTCAGAAATACAAGTTTCCTTATTGGCCGAACACATAAATAACTGAGGATAAAGAATTTTAAGAGGATCATCCCCAGTCCACTTATCATGCCAAAAAAGAATACGAGAACCATTCCTCACCACAAAAGACAAATGCTTAGCAAAACTTTCCCACCCTTCACTAATACTTCGTCGTAACCCACAACCATGAGCCCTTCTGCAAACTCTAATGCACCAACCCCCTTTCCCCTCCCCATACTTAATGGCTATGACCCTCTGCTACAGATGAGTGATTTCATGGCCATACCTCCAAAGCCATTTCCCTAATAGGGCCTGATTAAAAGACGCCAAATTTCGAATTCCCAAACCACCCAACTCACTTGGTAAACAAACCTTTTCCCAAGCCACCAATGGATATTTGAAACACTTAACTGAAGAACCCCACAAAAAATTCCTTTGAATACGTTCCAATCTAGTTGCCATAGCTTTAGGGATAGTAAAAAGAGAAATGTAATAAGTCGGAAGGCTTGAAAAGGTACTTTTCAACAAAGTGAGTCTACCACCCTTTGACAAGTAAAGTCGCTTCCAGCTTGAAAGCTTCTTTTCCATCCTCTCAAGAATCGGATTCCAAATAGAGGTTGTTTTATACAAAGTTCCCAGTGGCATACCCAAGTAAATCATAAGCAAACTGCCCACCTGCATTGAAAAATATTAGCCAAAGTCTGAATGTTGCTCACCTTCCCAATAGGGACAATTTCACTTTTCCCCAGATTTACCTTCAAACCAATAAAAGCTTGAAAACAAGTTAAAACCAGCCTAATGGAAAGGATCTACTCTTTAGAGGCATCACCAAAAAAATGGTATCATCAGCAAATAATAGGTGAGAAATACAGATACCAGTAGAATTAATAGGACCCACATGAAAGCCTTGAATGAGACCTTTCTCAGTTTTCTTCAGGATACAACTTAAAACCTCCATGATCAAAAGAAGAGAAGGGAGACAATGGATCACCTTGTCTTAGGCCTCTAGAGCTACCAAAGAAACCAACAGCAGATCCATTAACCAAAACTGAGAAGTGAACAGTAGTGACACAAGTCTTTAGCCATCTCTTCCATCTACTCCCAAAGTCCATCCTCTCCAACAAATAAAACAAAGTGTCCCAATTCACATGATCATATGCTTTCTCAATATCTAACTCACACACCACCCCTGGAGTATGACACTTCAGTCTATTGTCTAAACATTCATTAGCAATATGCACTGAATCCAAAATCTGTCTGCCACCAACAAAAGAATTCTACGACTCCGAAATGAGTTTATCCAGCACCAGCCTCAATCTGTTAGCCAAAACCTTAGACAATAGCTTATACACATTGCCCACTAAGTTGATAGGCCGAAAATCTTTGATATTCAATGCATTATTTTTCTTGGGAATCAAAGATAGAAAAGAAGCATTCAGAGGCCGTTCAAACTCTGAGCTCCTATGAAAATGATAAAAAAAGGCCATAACATCTTTTCCCACTACACTCCAGCATTTTTGAAAAAATGCCATAGTGACCGTCAGGACCTGGGGCTTTATCGCCCTCCATCTCTTGAAGAACCTTTACCACTTCCTCAGAAAAATCCCTCTCTAGACCAAGCCGCTCATCCTCCTCAATTCTAGCAAACTCTAATCCATCTGTAGAAGGGTGCCAGGTATCTAACACAGTGTACAAATTTTGATAAAATTGAACCACCTTAGACCGTACCTCTTCCTCATCCTCATAGAGGACACCATCCACCTCTATACCCTGAATATGGTTAGTTCTTCTATGGGAGTTTGCTATCCGATGAAAAAAGCGAGTATTATTGTCCCCCTCCTTCACAAAAAATATCTGGGGCTTTTGTCTCCAAGAGATCTCCTCCAAAGAGACAAGATGTGCAATCTCACTTTTAATCTTAATTCGCCTAGTTTGTTCCTCTTGTGAAAGACCTGACAAGTCCTCTCTAGCATCCAAACCCAACAATTCAGATAAAAGAAATTTATTCCTAAAGGCCAAATCCCCAAATTCCTCCTTATTCCACTTTTTCAAGTCTTCTTTAAGAGTTTTTAATTTACGAGCTAGGATTAAGCTTGGAGAACCCGAAAAGCAATACCCATTCCACCATCGCAACCACATATTCTCAAACTTAAAGGCACTTCGACCTTTATTAACACTACTAGCCACCACCAAAAGTGGGCAATGATTAGAAACTACACGAGGGAGTACCCTTTGAGACACGTTTCCAAAATGATTTACCCAATCCACTGATGCCAAGGTTTTATCAATTCTTGACATACAATCTGTCCCTAAATCTCTAAACCAAGTAAACGAAGCGCCTTAAAGAGGTAAGTCCACAAGGTAGTTAGCCTCAATGAAGTTTGAAAAAGCAAACATAGTTGGACTAAAGGCCTCACAACCAAATCTCTCACCCGGATATCGAATGATATTGAAATCTCCAATCACACACCATGTCATATTCCACCTAGAGTGCATCCTTGTAAGCTCCTCCCACAGAGCACCCTGCTGACTATCATCATTAGGACCATACACTCCTGAATGCTCATACAAAATCATCTACAACCCCATTCACTAAAACATTAACAGAAAACTGACCAATAGCATAGTCAACTTTTTCATACACACTCTTGTCCTAAACCACTAACAGCCCCCTATAGTGTTGACTAGAGCAACCTAGTCTAGGAACAGACTACCCCAAAGACTTCGAACAACAGAAGAGTTTAAAGAAGCCAGCTTAGTTTTTTGATAGCAAACAATATCACATTTCCACTCCTTAAGAAGATTTTTACATACCTCTCGCTTTTGAGGATTGTTTAACCCCCTAACATTCCAAGATAAAATCTGTAAACTCATTCAAAATTGGTAAGCACACCCGTACCTTCTGGGGAATCTCTGTTCCTCCACTTAGATGCTACCCCATCATAATTAATTGAAGAAATCAAACCTTTAAGTTCCCTAAGCCCTTTCTGCCTTGAGTTCACAATTCCTTTAGAAGTCCCAACATTAACAACATCAATGCAGTCTTGTTCAAGGAGACAAAACAAAGCCAGACATTGATCTTCATGCTTAACAATAGGAAAACCCACAATTCTACAAAAACTTTTCATCAGGCTACTTACCCATATTGAATTTTTCACCTCTGACCCCTGAACCTCTCCCTCATCAACTTCCTGGATCACCTCCAACTCCTTTTGTTCATTGGGATCCCATTTAGATAAAGGTGAGCACTCCAACAAGCCACCCTCTTCCCCCTTGTGAAAAAAACCACTAGGATTAACTTCACTGTGCTTCTACTGAAGCAAAAAGTGCTCAAACCCTTCCTGTAACTGCTCATCCCCATCCAAGTAGCTTGACAACACTACCTTAGCTTGAGGGTTGCTCCATTTTTCTCCCTTCTCACCTGATACCTTCGTGGAGTTGTCTCTCTCCCTAAAACAGAGACCTTTCTCGCTACTCAAACCCGTCAGAGAAGAAAAATGGTTTTGAGTAGCACCTTGATGCCGATGATCAGAAGAAACAACATTCCCAGGCCCCATCGGCCTCGTCGTCCTCCCTACACTCAAATCACCAGCCATCTGAGTTTGATTCTCGTCCCCCGTCCCCTGATTGGTCACCACCTCGTTGATGAACCCAAATTTGGAAACCTTCGTCGCACTCGCCGCTTCATTGGGGTGATCTCCCTTTAACCTAATTGGTTGTGAGACCCTCGAGGTGACATGAATAGGGTCGCCGTTAAGGGCAGAAGCATAGAATTCCATTTCCGGCACTACTGCTGTCACTGGAAACTCGGAATCTCCCCTCATTCTTCCTCTTGAGCTCTTGCCTATTACCCACATAGACCGAACCTCAGGGTTAATTTATAAAGTATTGGGCTTGACCAAAATACCCTCACTTATTGAAGATATTGGTGCCATGGGTTGGGCTTTATCAAGCCCACCTGTTTGTTTAGTGACTTCTGGCCTACCACTTAAATCCTTGGGCCAGCTGAACTCCTTAGCACCCAGACAAGTCACAAAACGTCTCCCACCCTCAGGCTTGCGCACACTCAAAGCCAAAACAGCAGGTGTCAACTTAAAAATAAATGCCCACGTGGATCTGCCATTTATAACTGGAACATTTACTATAGGATCTCCATGAATCACGTTTTGCCCCAATTTAGTTCCAATTTTTTCAAAATTCTTGATCTTTTGCTGATTTCCATAAACAGACATAAGTTTCCCACTCCGGCCACCACCAGCAAACTGACTGCTTCCGCCACCATTGTTGGAGGATACTTCAACCATAGATACCGGTTTTGCACTAGAGAAAAAAATCCTTATCTCTTTTTGAAACAAAGACCAACCAGCACGATTGGAGCTTGCTGGTATCATAATACCTCCTCTCCTAGTTCCTCCAAAATATACCGCAATAACTACAAAAAGACCAGCTTTGTTTGATCTCCCACAAAACTAACAACTTCGCATTTTCCCTGAATCTCTTACAGAGTACATCTCGACCAGGCACCCAGTCTCTTATGTTGGCGAGACAAGTAAGGATCCACTCCATGCCCCAATGTCCAACCCAAATAGAGCTCTAAACATCCTGACGTTTCTCATGTATGGCATATTAGATCGACCCCCATCAAAAGAGAAAGAAAAAGGTTTTGCATCAATACGAAATGATCCTTACTACCCTCATGGTCCAAGGATGTAGGAGGGATATATTTTGAGGTTTCTATGGTGGGAGTATTTGGTATGGCTGAAGGTGCAGGTACAAAGTTAGGCGGTTTAGGCAGAACATGGTTAGACCCCTGAAGTGGTGGGGATGGGGAAGGTGGAGGAGGAGGAGGGGGATAGGGATAAGGGAAAATTTTTTATTTCTATTATAGTAAAATTTTTAAAGTATTTATGATGTCATGGTCAGACATTGGTTTGCTTGATTTTTTGGATTTCCTACCCTTGATCCTCTCAAATTTTGAATTCATTGAATGTTCCAAGTTCTAAAACATTTCTCCTACCTCAATCAAATTTAAAAAAAGAAAAAAAAAGAAGAGAAAGTCTTATGGGATTTCTAGGAGCACTATAATAATACATGCACATGCATGCATATACCTACATCTGTAATTGGGAGTTTCGTGACTTTGTGGTCTTAAATGGCTGAATTTTTTTTGTTGTTTGTGGTTTTTGGAATCCTGAAAGTCTCTTTTTCAGTGTCTAATATGTCTATATTCTTTCCTTTGTTCTTAAGCATGCCATGTTCTGATTTGTTATGTTATGCTTTACCACCAACATATATTTTCAATTTGGTTCTTTTTCTTTACCTTGTATTCCAGGCAAAATGTGAAGCTGCATACTTCATTGTGGTTCTGCATCATTTGAGATCAGTAGTAATTGCTATAAGAGGAACTGAGACCGCTGAAGATCTCATAACTGATGGTTTATGTAAGGAGTGTTCCCTTTCTGCAGATGACTTGGATGGATTGATGAAGTATCTCTCTGTCTCTCTCTTTCTCTATGTACTTTTGTGTATTTGTATGGGTGAGTGAATGATGAATCATTGTTTAGGTGATCCTTAAAAAAGCTTCAGCATTTTAACATTCCACTGTAGGTTAGTTAATGTCCTTTCTTAGAGCTTGTATTGTCAAATTTCCGTCTAAGTTACATCTAGACAAAATATGGGTATGTTCTAAATTTCTAATACTTAAGGGGAAAAAAAAAAAAAAAAAAATCTCACAGTGAGAGTCTGTAACTTTCTATAATGTACAATTTTACAACCTACTAAGGCTTTTAATTTAAAAAAAAAAAAAAAATAAATCTTGTCTGAATAAGTTACTCCTTTTTAGCTGGGCCTGTTGCAATGTTTTAAAGACTGGACTTTTTAAAGAACCATGAAATGGAGAGGTTCTAGGTTTTGGGGTTGAACTGCTGCAGGTTCAACAGAGGTGATGCCATAATTAATTCAATATTATCATAATAAATTTGTAAAAGCTAGTAACCTTGATTAAAAAAAAAAATCTACTGAACGGTGGTTGGGATCAGTTACTTGTAAGTTTTATTGATCATAGGCATGCCCAAAGAACTCTTCTTTTGAAAGGTTCTCTACGCTATCCCAAAAAAAGAAAAAAAAGAAAAAGAAATTTAGCTAATTTTTAAACATATTATCACAACTTGATTGAAAATTAGGGGTGTACTCCAAACTAGGGCCTCAACCCTGATGAGTTGAAACTAGGGACGTGTACTCCAATAGTTTCCATGGTCTTTGACTGTTATAGATTGTTTCTACATCCATGGAAATTGAGATTTAGCTGGGTCCACTCGCCAACCTCAAACAAGGCAGATCTGAATATAAAGAAATGGGATAAAAAAATTGTAGTCAATATCGTACTTTGGTTCTGACACTAATCTACTATTGCAATTTCCATATTTGTTGATTAAAAAAAATGGTCATGGAATCTCTCAAACATTGACCCTACAAATCAGAAGTTTCAAAATTTGGATTTGTATTTCATCACATTTACATGGTCTTTGAACTTAATTCAATCTTTCAACATCTGGCAATATGAAGATCCGTTACATTTTTTACAGTCTGACTTTTGGCCTTTAGTAGAAGAGAAGAGAAGAGGAGAGCAGGTCTTTTTATTTTTATTTATTTATTTATTTAGATAAAGATAGAAAAGGAGAGCAGGTCTTGAATTGCAAAATAATGTTGAAGGAGAAGCATTTGGAGGAAGGGGCTAGTTTCTGCTGCCACGGCATCTTCTTTTCTTCATGCTGTGGGTTTTGCAGTTAAGTTGGTGGGACCAAAGTCAAATAAGATTTTCAAAATTCTCTAATCTGATTTATTGCATAATTGTTCTCTTCTAGATTCCCGATTTGCTGAAAATTTGCCATTGACACTTCTTGGTGTTTCCAACATAAACTTCCATAATTTAAATCCCCCTTCTGCCATTGTAACTATAAAGTAAAAGCCTTTATTTGTGGTGGGTTTTTGTTCTTCTGAACAGTTCTGCTGGTTTTGAAACTTCTGCATTCTTGTTTGCAGTTCAAGTGATATTGATCCTGTTGTGAAGTGCAGCGTGGACTCATCTTTCCCACACTATGGTCACTCAGGTATAGTTGAGGCTGCACAGGATCTTTTCATGCAAATTGACGGGACTGCTTTTGACCATGGTAAACTTATGACCTTTTTCCTTCAAACTTATTGAGCTTTGTTTTACTGACCATTTTAATATAAATTTTTTGAATTCTTTGAGTCATCCTGAGATTCTGTTGTTTATTTCTTTGCTTCAACAAAATTACCATTTATTTTTTTATTTTTAAATTTGGCTTATATATAAATTCATACATACTTGGGTTAGTTGTGTATATTCTCAAAATGGAAAATGGTATTTTTTTTTGATAAATAATGTAAGAATATTATTAATAATAGTCGTGTATTATGGTGGAGCTAGTCGTGGTTGGGTTTTGGTTCCTGCGAGCTCAAACCGGTCTGGGTGGCGCTTGTTTTCTAAAGAATTAGATAGCTTCCTATCTGGTTCAAACACTGCGAGGGTGGTAGGAAGGTTTTCTGATGCAGCTGATGGTGGTGGTCCAATGGATGGAGTTGGACAAAATAAGAAGAAACCAGTGACCCAGCGGAAGTTAAGGAAATTTGAATTTCCTAGAGCTGGTTCGGGAAATAACGTGTTGAAGGGTGACTCTGGTGTTTCTATCTCTTCTAAAAATGGTAGACTCATGCGTGATTTTACTTTTGAGGTGACTCCTGCTACGTTGGCACTGAGGGTGTCTATTTCTGATGGGGAAAAAAGAGTGGTTAAGTGGAAGAAACCATATTCTCAGCTTAAGTCCAATAACGGTGGGCCTGTTATTTTTAATATTATTTCTGGGCATGATAAAGCCCATTTAGCTGATCGTAATACTAAGGCCCACGGAGAAGTTTCTTTTCCTTTAGGCTTGGGTGCAAGTGGGTTAGGCAATCAGACTTTGCGCGTATCGGGTGAGAGCTTTAAGCCACCGATGGAGTTTTCGGTGCCATCGGCGATGCCAGAGGCTCCGACGGTAGGTGGATCGTCGTTTTCCAGCGCCGATCAAGTTTCGGAGATCCCATTACCCATCACGTCGCGAGAGATGCGCTACCCAGTGGCCGGTTATGCCTCGCCGCCCTGTCGTAGCTCCGACGCGGTGGTCCTAGCCTCTTTTCAGGAGGGTTTCTCCATGGGCTCAGCCTCCGGTGCCGAGACTTCTCTTGGTTTAGGCAAACATGTCCCTGGGTCCACCGGTGCTATGGCGAGTAGCTTAGTGTTGGCGGAGATTTTGGTGCAAAATCGTTTTTCTCCCCTCTCGGACCTGGGTTATGGGGTTGAAGACGAGTTTGTGGCAGGGGAAGATCTTGTTGAAGATCAGAGGTGTCAACAACATGCCCATAGGTTGAGGCTAAGGTCAGTGGGTTCTGTTGGGGATTTTCAGTCTATGTCTGGGCTTCACCTTTGTTCGTGGGAGTCCAGGGAAGGGTCTGACCATAGTGGAGGAAGTGGAGAAAAAGAATTTAGTGTGTTGGAGGGTGACCCTGTCTCTCGATGGGAACCCAATGTTCTCAAGGAGTTGGTGTTGGTTCAGGACTCTACAGTAGGTACTCAGGTGATGGAGTCTAGATCACCATCGAACTGGGTGTCCCAATTGATGAAGAATTTCTGTAACATGGTGGGGTTTCCTACCGTGAAACACGAAGCTCACTGCTTGGCTTTGTTTCGCCTATTGGAACAAGAGTGCCTCAAGGTGATTGATGCTGGGGTGCCTAAGCAACCGGCTAATTCAGGGTCACGAGGTCTTAGGGAGCTTAAGGGGCTTATCTCTAATGTTAATTACGAGGGTGTCTCTTCTAGGTGTAGAAGCAGAGTTTCTTCAAATGCTTCAGGGGCTGTTGGTAGTTGTAAATGACTCTACGACTTCTTTCTTGGAATGTAAGGGGGGTGAACAATCCCCAGAAGAGAGAGGTTTGTAAGAATCTTCTGAAAGATTGGAAGTGTGATATTGTTTGTTTGCAAGAAACGAAAGTTTCTTCTACTGATACGGTTTTTGTTCGGAGTTTATGGGGGAGTCCTTTTATTGACTGGGCTGCTTTGGACGCAGTGCAGTCTTCGGGAGGGGTCTTGTTGATTTGGGATAAGGGGGTTTATGAACAATTGGACATTTTTGTTGGTCAATTCTCTGTCAATGTCTTATTGAGAGGAGTGGTGGATGACTTTGTTTGGGCTTGTACTGGTGTGTATGGCCCCAATGAGGATGGTCAGTGGACTGCTTTGTGGGAGGAGTTGTCTCAAGTGCGTGCCAGATGGCCCATGGCATGGTGCTTAGGTGATTTCAATTGCATTAGGTACCCAAGTGAAAGGCTTGGCTGTGAGATGTTTAGTCCGGCTATGTTTGCTTTTTCGGACTTTATAGACAGCAATTCTTTAGTTGATTTACCGTTAGAGGGTGCTTCCTTCACTTGGTTTAGAGACTCTGGAATTCCCTCTATGTCAAGGATTGACAGGGCTTTGGTTTCTCTTGATTGGGAAGAACATTTTGAGAATGTTTCCCAAAGGGTGCTTCCTCGTGTTATTTCAGACCATTGCTCGCTTTTGTTGGAAGCTGGTGTTGTTCGTCGTGGTCGGAGTGCCTTTAAATTTGAAAATATGTGGTTGAAATATGAGGGTTTTGTTGATAGAGTTCAACATTGGTGGAATGGGTACAGTTTTGTGGGTTTACCGGGATATATTTTGGCTCAAAAACTAAGGGCTTTGAAAGCTGACTTAAAAAAATGGAATAGGGAGGAGTTCGGTGACTTGGCTCTTAGGAAAAATTTTTTGTTGACTGATCTGATGGGGTTAGATGCGAGAGAGGAGTCGTTGGGGCTTTCAGGTGAGGATCATCTCCGTCGTATTCAACTCAAAGGAGAAATAGAGCATTTAGCTTCCCTTGAGGAAATTTCTTGGAGACAAAAATCTCGAGCTTTGTATGTGAAGGAGGGAGATAATAATACTCGTTTCTTTCATAGATTAGCAAACTCTCATAGAAATGCTAATTACATTAAGAAGATCGAGGTGGATGGTGTCCTTTATGAGGATGAGGCGGAGGTGCGCTCTCAATTAGTTCTCTTCTACCAGGGGCTGTATAAGGAAACTGATTTGGGGCGCCCTTCTATGGATGGTTTAGATTTTGCTTGTATTGAGGTGGAGGAGAGGTTGTCCTTAGAGAAGGAGTTCACAAAGGAGGAAGTTCTCTAGGTTTTAAGGGAGATGGAGGGTGATAAAGCCCCTGGTCCTGATGGTTTCACCATGGCTTTCTTTCATCATTGTTGGAGTGTTGTGGAAAAGGATGTCATGGATGTTTTTGATTTTTTCCATCGGCACTCTATGTTTAAGCGGTCCTTGAATGCTTCGTTTCTCACCTTAATCCCTAAGAAGAGTAATGCTGTTAACATTAAGGACTTTCGCCCTATCAGTTTGGTGGGCAGTGTGTACAAGTTGTTGTCCAAGGTGTTGGCGAATAGGCTGAGGGCGGTTTTGGATAAGCTCATTTCCGAGACTCAGAATTCTTTTGTCGGTGTAAGGTAGATTTTGAATTCAGTGCTCATTGCAAACGAGTGTTTGGATAGTAGAATCAAGAGCCGGTTACCGGGAGTGGTTTGCAAACTTGATATTGAAAAAGCTTATGACCATGTTAATTGGGAGGCTTTGTTTTACCTGTTGGACCGGATGGGCTTTGGTTTGAAATGGAAGGGGTGGATTAAGGCTTGTGTTACTTCTGTCCGTTTATCTGTCCTAGTTAATGGATCCCCCGAAGGTTTCTTTGGAAGTTCTCGTGGGCTAAGACAAGGTGACCCTCTTTCCCCTCTTTTGTTTCTCTTGATTATGGAGGTTTTAAGCAGAATTTTGAAGAAGACCGAGGAGAATAACCTTATTCGGGGTTTTCATGTGGGAGCAGTGAATTCTATTGGTGTGCGGATTTCTCATTTGTTGTTTGTGGACGACACAATCTTATTTTGTGATGCCTCTAGGGATCAGCTGTTGTCCATAAGGTTGGCGATGTCTTGTTTTCAGGCGTTTACTGGATTGAAAGTTAATGTTGGGAAAAGTGAGATTGTCCCTGTTGGGGAGGTGAATAATCTAGCTGAGTTGGCTAGTATTCTTCAATGTAGAGCAGGAAGTTTGCCTATGAAATATTTGGGAATGCCGTTGGGAACTTCGTTTAAGACTGCTTCGATTTGGATTCCTATTTTGGAGAAGATGGAAAAGAAGCTCTCAAGGTGGAAGCGTCTCTATTTATCTAAAGGTGGTAGGCTCACATTATTAAAGAGTACTCTTTCAAATCTTCCAACGTATTTTCTCTCTCTTTTCACTATTCCTAAAGCTGTGGCTGCTAGAATGGAACGTATTCAGAGGAATTTCCTTTGGGGTTCTTCTGCAGGGAGCTTCAAATATCCTTTGGTGGCTTGGGAAATGGTGTGTTTACCTATCAAATTGGGTGGTTTGGGGATAAGAAGCGTGGCTTCTTTTAATCAAGCTTTGTTAGGTAAATGGTTGTGGCGGTTTGGGCATGAAGTTACCCATCTTTGGCGGAGAGTAATCTCCACAAAATACGGTGAGGGTCATGGGGGGTGGTGTACGAAAGTGTGCAGGAGGTCTCATGGTTGTGGTCTTTGGAGAAGCATTCATGAAGGGTGGGAGAGTTTTTCTAAGCACTTGTCTTTTATAGTGGGTGAAGGAACCCGTATCCGCTTCTGGCATGATAGGTGGATTGGGGACTTTTCCCTAAAAGACCGCTATCCTGAGCTTTATGTTTGTGCAGTAGCCAAGGATGCATGCATCTCTGAGATTTTGTGGACTCCGGAAGGAGGTACTTTCAGAGTGTGGGACGTGAGGTTTTTTAGAGCTTTTGAAGATTGGGAGCTAGCTGCTTCTTACTCTCTTCTCCATCTTATCCATCCTCGTACTCCTCGGGGGGATAGGAGGGATACGCTTCGATGGCAGCTTAAAGGGGATGGTAAGTTTGATACCCGATCTTATTACCAAGTTATTCAGGGTAACCCAAATCTTTTGTTTCCTTGGAAGGGTGTGTGGAAACCAAAGATTCCTAAGTGAGTGGCCTTTTTCTTGTGGACAGCTGCGCACAATCGGATTCTCACTTTGGATAACCTAATGCTTAGGGATTGCATTGTGGTAAATCGGTGTTGTATGTGTTGTGGTGATGGGGAATCGGTGGACCATCTTTTGCTTCATTGTCCTGTTACTCATTCTCTATGGTCCCTCATGCTTCAGGCTTTTGGTGTGCATTGGGTTATGCCAAGAACGACAGCGGGTTTGTTATCTTGCTGGCATCAATGGCTTGGGAAGCACAACTCTAATATTTGGAATTTGATTCCAGGGTGTGTAATGTGGATTGTTTGGTTGGAATGAAACCGTCGCTCCTTTGAGAACATGGAGAAGACGTTGGATGAGTTAAAGATTTTATGCCAGCGTAATCTGTTTGAGTGGGCTCGTTGTTGGGGTTTTACTGATTTTTCTTCTCTTCCAGAGTTTATGTTTTCCCTTAGTTTATCTTTATGAGTTCCTTTTCTTTTGTTTTGTTGTTTGGTTTTTCTGTTTATTGTTGTTCATCATCATGAACTTCGTGTACTTTTCCTTTTCCTCATTTATATCATTTCTCTGATTACTTATCAAAAAAAAAATAATAGAAAGATTGCCAAACCGAGTACATTGGGGATGTACTATGAGGGCACAAATGAGGAAACAAAAGAACAACGATCAAGAAAAATAGAAAAAGAAGAACAAGAAAAGTGAGAAAAGACCACACTCCATTCAAAGAGAGTGTGTAAGAAAAAAGACTTAATCTCCAGCAAAGAACGTTCACAACCCTCAAAGCTTCTAGCATTCCTTTCACGCCAAATGCACCAAATCAAGTAATGAGGCACTAATTTTCAAACATCAATGTAATGATGTCGTGCAAACTTTCCTTACCAAGCCTCAAACAACTCAAGAACAATATTAGGCATAACCCATTGAATACCAAACAAGCAGAAAACCAAAGACCACAACTCCCAAGCTATGGAGCAATGAAGTAGAAGATGATCCACTAACTCCCCACACCTTTTACACATATAGCACCAGTCAAGCACTATCACTCGTCTTTTATGAAGTTTGTCTGTTATTAAGATCTTACCTAAGGAAGAAGACTAAGAAAAGAAAGCCACCCTTGGAGGAACCTTCGATTGCCATATCATTCTCCATGGAAAGGAAACAAGAGTAGGAGGGTAGAAGGAACTATAATAACTTCTAACCTCAAAACCTCTATTCCTTGCAAGCTTCCAACAAACCTTTTCTGGGTCAAACCCCCGCACTGTCGAAGAATAGACCAACCCCATAAACCGGTCAAAGGTTTCTTCTTCCCAATCTTGTGGTGGACAACGAAATTGCACATTCCAGTGAAACCTCCCCGAAGACCAACCCATAACTTCAGCCACCGAGCAATCCTTAGACCTACTAAGGCAATAAAGCTCCGAAAAGGCCTCTTGGAGAGTACAATCCCCACACCACGCATGCTTTCAAAATTTCACTCTAGTCCCATCCCCCACATCAGAAATAAGAAATTTAGAGAAGTTCAACCAGCCACTTCTAATATCTCTACAGGTTGACCTCATAAGGACTTGTCACCTTTTTCATACGCCAGCCACCCCAAATGTTCCCATATTTTGCCTCTATAACCCTCCTCCATAAAGCATCAGTCTCCATGCCATACCTCCACAACCATTTTTTTAGCAAGGCAGAATTAAAGTTTTCCAGCCTTCTAATACCCAACCCCCCATCCTGCAAAGGCTCACAAACCTTGGCCCGGTCAACTAAATGCATTTTAGGTTCACCACCAATCCTATTCCACAGAAAATCTCTTTGTAATTTCTCCATACACTTTGCCACCTTACCCGGTAAAGGAAGAAGGGAAAGAAAGTATTTAGGTAAAGATGAGAGTGAGCTTTTAATGAGTGTCACATTACGCCCTTTAGATAAATACATTCTCTTCCAACCTGCTAATCTCCTTTCCATTCTCTCTAGGATAGGGTTCCAAATAGATAAATCTTTTAATTTTGCACCTAATTGAAGGCCCAAATATTTCAAGGGCAAAGAAGACTGCCCACATCCCAACAGACCCACCAAAGCCTCCAAATTGTGTACCCCACCAACAGGTACCAACTCAGATTTCCCAAAATTAATATGAAGCCCTGACACCTCCTCAAATCTAGCAAGAATCGCCCTCAAATTAGCAATTTGCGAAGGTTCAACATCACAAAAAATCAGAGTGTCATCTGCAAAAAGAGGTGAGACACCATCATTGATGGACCAACCATACTACCCATAGAAAAGCCTGAGAATTGCACGGTGGAGGCAGCCACATTCAACATATGACTTAATGCCTCCATCACAATATCAAACAACAAAGGAGATAAAGGATCCCCTTGCCGAAACTCCCGTAGAACTTCCAAAGAAATCAGATGGGCTACCACTGATCAGAATAGAAAACTTTACAGTTGAAATGCAATACCTTACCCATTTTCTCCATTTCTTTGAGAAACCACAACGCTAAAGCATATACATTAAAAAATCCCAACTCACATGATCATACGCCTTCTCCACATCCAATTTACACAACACCCCTGGAACTCCTGATTTCAATCTACTATCAATACATTCAGAAGCAATCAAGATGGAATCCAAAATCTGTTTGCCCTTCACAAAAGCATTTTGTGAATCCGAAATAAGCCCATGCGCCACCCTACGAAGTTGATTAGCCAACACCTTAGAAATAATCTTATAAATCCCACCAACTAGGCTAATAGGCAGAAAATCCTTGACCTCCACAACATCCATTTTTTTGGGAATAAGGGCAAGGAGCGAAGCATTAAGACTCTTCTCAAACACTGCCTGAGTATGGAAATTTTGGAAAACAATCATAATTTTTGTTTTCAAAACACCCCAACAAGACTGGAAGAATGCCATGGAAAAACCATCCAGGCCAGGTGCCTTATCACCATTAAAATCATCAGTCACCCCAAACACCTCTTCTTTCTTATAAGGCCTATCTAGCCAACTTGCATCTTCCACCAAGAAACTAGAAAAATCCACATCATCTAAGATAGGTCTACGAGCCACATCCTTAGAATAAAGCTGCCTATAAAACTGAGAAATACAATCTGCAATGACAGCTGAGTTTGAAGACAACACCCCATCCACCATAAGCCTATCAATAAAATTAACCCTCTTGTGAGAGTTAGATATGCGGTGGAAAAATTTAGTATTCCTGTCTCCTTCCCTAACATAGAGAACTCTAGATTTTTGCCTCTTAACATATTTCGTCCAACAAAGTAGCTTTTTCTAACTCCTCGCGAATTCTTTCCATTTCTACCCTTTCCTCCGCTGATAATCCCCTACTCTCCTCCATATTCTCTAGAACACTTAAGTCCTTTCACAATTTTTAAATCCAAACTTCAACATGACCAAACACCTCCACATTCCATCTTTTCAAATAATTTTTTAAGAACTTTAATTTATTGGCCAGAATAAAACTTGGTGCACCATGAACCTGATAGGAGTCCCACCAAGACCGAACCCTATCCACAAAACCTTCATCCTTAAGCCATATATTCTCAAATCTAAACGGTATACACCTTCTCTGAAAAGATCCGCCCTCAAGGACAATTGGAAAATGATCCGAACACAACCTAGACATCCGTCTTTGAGAAACTGTTAGAAACTTATCCTCCCAATTTGCAGAAAACAAGAATTTGTCCAACCTAGCCTTTGAAGCAGCTTCTCTAGAATTTGACCAAGTAAATGTACCCCCTTGCAATGGCAGATCAATGAGATCTTGTTCTGAAATGAAGTTGGAAAACTCCCTCTAGCAGAAGTGAAGGAATTAGACCCCAATCGTTCGAAAGGGAATCTCACCACATTAAAATTACCACCCACACACCATGGGACACTCCACCAACTATTCAAGCCATAGAGTTCCTCCCATAAAAACCTCTTGTCTCGGTGTAAATTAGGACCATAAACACCAGTAAACACCCAAACAAACTGATCTGACACACTTGTGAACTTACAAGAAACCGAAAATCTCCCCACTGCTTCCTCCATTTTATTCACTACCCAAGTGTCCCACATCACTAACACCACACCAGAAGCTCCACAAGAACCTAAGTAAGACCAGTCAACATGTTGGTTACTCCATAAGCTACGAATCACCGCTTTATTAATCAGCCCCAATTTGGTTTCTTGAAGACAAACCACATCTGGCCCCCATTTACTAATCAAATTTCTAACCCTGAGCCTTTTGTCTTGCTCATTCAACCCTCTAACGTTCCAAGAAATAATCTTCACGTTCATTGATAAGGCACAACAACCCGCTCAGAACTTGCACTCCTAGCTTTATTTGGATCATACTCAACATTCAAAGATGACAACAAATTCTTCAACTCTTGCTGACCCTTTTGGCCTGCCTTGACCAACTTCATTTGATCGCTCACCACACGTTTTTGTTTATCTTTCTTTCTGGCCTCTATAGCTAATAACAAACCTGTAATCTGCTCCTCAAAACCTTCCAGCGAAGTGCCCATAGATTTCTTGAAAGCTTTTATCCTATTGGTTATCCATTGTGCTAATTGACTATTATCCACACTCTCCTTACACCCAATCTCCTTCACATGACTAGACTCCGACTCCACCAGACCTTTACTGGCCAAAGGTACCACAACTAATGGCTTATCACCTCCCTCACAAGACCTCAACCTTTCATCAAATTCCCACATCTCACTCTCTAACCCGAGAACCACAGACAAAGACTCTACTGGCCCCTCACTCTCATCCGCCCAACTAACCCTTTGCCCTTCATTATTACTAGAAGCATTACCTGGTACACAATCTCCCTCCAAACTTGAATAGACTGACATACAATTTGGAGAATGATATAGTGACAATGGTAGTACTAATTGCCTGCCATCACGCAATTGTAATATCCAGTCTTTGGAATTACCCCATGACTTATCCAAATCTTCGACCAATTCCTTTATAGTTGGTCCAGGTAATTGAGCTCCCTTAAAATTAGATGTAACTAGACCTTCCGAACCCACAAAATCATCTTCCCCCTCCTCCAATGCCACTGAAGACGACAAAGACACCAGCTCCGACACTCTCGGTTTAGTGAGGGTCAAAATTGGTTCCAACATCGTGGCCGGTGACCCCTTCGGCACCAACCTAGACCCACTCGAAGCACTGATCGGCGATATCTGCGCGAAGGAGGCTTGGGCCACCACTGTTGGACCTGTTGGCAATATGGGTGGCTGAGCTATGCTTATTGGGCTGTGCTGACCACTCTTACCTACCACTACTGTTGCCATTAAGGAAGAAGATCCCTTCGACGACATCGCATGTTGCTCTGATGCGATGGGTGAGACCCTTGAACACTCAATCTCCTTCGTGGCAGTGGGCTCACTCTTACCTGAGCTCAGCATAGTGCACCCATTTAGGTACGAAGACTCCAAATCCTTTTGTCCACTTAGTGAACTCTTGCCAGCCTCAAAATTTCGTGGGCTTGACAAACCCAGGCCCAAAATGGGTTCATTATTTTCCAACAGGACTTGGGCATTCTGCTTTGATGAGCCCAGACCCTTACAGACCTTATTCGTTATAACCCATTTGCCAGCTTGTTTCCCACCCTTAACACCATCCTAAGATACCCGCCTCTTTCCATATCCATTCACATACACAGTCAACCCTCTCCCTGCCCAACGTGTCTTCCTACTATCACGCAGCTTTCCAAACTCAACCATTTTTGAATTTAAATTGGGATTCAAAGGAATATTGACATTATTTCCTTCCGAGATTTTCTCCTCAATTTTATTCTTACCATTAATACCACCTTCTCCACCCACACCACCAACCATGGCTGCCTGGGGAAAACTTTCGGCTTGAGTATCAGGAACTACTACTTGTGTGCGAGGATTGTCACTCGGAAACTCCACAATATCCTTCACGCTACCAGCCTTGACCTTATCGTTGATGAGGGGCTGTTGAACATGCTTCAGTCTTGCCTGCACCGGAGCTTTGACAGCTTTCACAAAGGACCTGACAGAACCTGACAGAATGAGAATTTGGGATCTGCTTAGACCTGTACGGTACAAACTTCAATCCCCCCAACGCATATTGAGAAGGTTCTAATATCCTTCTTAATTCAATCCCAAAAGTTCTCCATCCTTGTTTTAATTTTCCAGCAGGAATAATGATAGTTCGCCGCAGCCCACCTACCTTAAGCTCTGTCACTGTTAAGTATTGCCCAAAAGAGTTGCACTCCCGTTGCAAAGTGTAAGCAGTATCACCTTCCTTTAACGTGAAAAATTGCTTAGGACAACCCCAATCATGGTGTGTTCCAGACTCCGTATTATCCAAAGAGTTGCACTCTTGCCCATAAATACCGATTGCATGTAGTATTTTCCTCGTTCGAAAATCTTTAGGGAGAAAAAATTCCCTCCTTCCTCATCGACCAATTGAAACAACTTAGATTCAATAAAGAAACTACGAAATCCCTCCCATATTGATCCTAGAAAATGCAAACTAAAACAGGATTTTTGGCTAATTTGAGGTAGCCGGACCTCCTCTCATCCTTGGCAGCCAACACCTCTCTCAAACGCAATTATAACCAATTAAAGTGGCAACTAATTTCCACTAGTGCAATTTCCAATAATAAAAATTCATTTCCTGGAAAATGGTATTAACACCAATGGAATAAAATTATTTGAAGAAAGAAAAATTACATGTGATTAAGCTTCATTAAAGTTTCTCTTCTCATTCAAAATTGAGCTAACATGCAAAATATCTATGATGCAGGACAATAGACTCTAAGAGGTGATTGTGTATTTTTGGGAAATAAAAGAAGAACAATAGAAAGGGATAGGACTTAGGAATCGGCACCTATGGTTTGCTTGAAATTAGCATCAAGTGTTAAAATAGAAAAATAGATATGACCTAATCATCAGCACTTGGGACTGCTTGGAATAAGTACTAGTGTTGGTAAAAGCGCACTTAAACGCAAAGAGCAAAGCCCCAAGGCTCTAGCGCTTTTTGCTTGTAAAGCGAGGCGCACTCAAAGAAGCACGCTTTATTGCTTTTTTTATATTTAAAAAAAAAAACCAAAACTGAATTAAAACTTTAGGATCTTGACATTATTGATATCAAACCATTGATTTGGCATATATTTAGTGTAACTTACTTATCAAAAAGACATAAATTTGAGCGTAACTTGTCCTAACTTATCAAAAAGACATATAGTTCTTCTCTATTTTTATTTTTATTTGTTCTTGGTTTTACCTCCCTGAAACAATTACCCACCCAGCATCTGCTTCTTCCTCTTATTCTATTTTTTTATTTTTGAATATCTACTTCATACCAATTACAATACTGCTATGTCTTCATATTCTTTAGCTCATTCATGAAAAAAAAAAAAGTATGATATAATATATTTGTGGTAATTGTTTAGTTACTTTAGTAGTTGTTGAACTTGAAAGACTAATTCTTAAAGACTTATGGTCCATAAGTGATTAAATTATTAACTAATATTAGTGATTAGTCATAGGGCATTATGGCTATCGGAGATTTAAGAAAGGGTGTTACATTGAAGTACTCATGTCAGCTGATCCAAAAATTTAAAATGACTTGACTTGCAATTTTTGTGTTAAAATTGCAAAAGTAGGGCTTATATAAATGTCATATGAATTATATAAAATGTTTTATATCAATTTATATGATAATTTGATTGTTTGATTGTTTCTCATTAATAATTATTTTTTAAAATTTTAAATTATTATTTTTAAATGTACGCTTTACTTCAATTAGGCACACACTTGTGCTTTGTGCTTTATGCCAAGTGTGTACCTTGCGCTTTTAGGCCTGGGCTCCAAGAGGCCTTTGCACTTAAGTGTGGCTTGTGCTTTTACCAACATTGATAAATACCAATCATGATTTGAACCTAAGGATGAGCACATGATTTTTCTTGGAATTTGCACCAAGCATTGGAAGAAAATTCTTAACCCAAATATTATAAATCCATGATTAGCTGCATAAACATTGCATTTTGGGGCCTTAAATAGTTCGCCTAAATTACATCATCGAAGGAAAGAAAATTAATTTCTAACTTAACAAGGAAAGAAAATAACTTGTAATCAATTACATTAAATGTGAAAATAGAAGAAAATTAAATCCCAAAACGTCTCAACATTCATCAACATCAATTACATTCGGTCAAATGGGTCCAATAAAATCAATCAACATTAATAGGTTTGATTTGGTGTCCACATCAATTCACCATACACCTTGTGACAGTGGCTTGATGAATATTGAAGCTCAGACCTTGGAAAGAGGAAAATATTACATATTTTGTATGTATGAATTTGTAACCCTTTTGATGCATTATTCTTCAAAATTTTTGTGAGGGGAGAACTTAGCTTGTTCTAAAGATTTTATAATGGGAAGTGTGTCCAAGCAATGCAAATACCTGGGTTGCAGATCGTAACGTTCTAATCTGAAGAAGTTCAATGTAACTGCAAACTTTAAGCTGCTGGCATCTTCATTAATGATGATAGAGGATGACTTACATGAATTATTTTGTGATATAAGTGCTCATATTATGAGTTTTCTTATATTTTCTAGTTAAAAACCTCGTTACTCCCAACTTTATGAAATAGGGGTTGCTTTCATTTCATCAAGTCCTTTATAATTGTTTCACACTGAAATTTTCTGTTTTTGACACAATTTTACTGCAAATTGCATTCTGCCTAACTTCTTTTTTGCTTTGGACAATGTGATGTAAATTGAGATGCAGGGTCAAGTGGCTACCTTTCCTCATTGCTTGGAGCTAGATGTGAATGTGATGGGTATAATGTTCGCATAGTGGGGCATTCCCTTGGAGGTTCAATTGGTGCATTGCTAGGAATCAAAGTATGGCCTTTCTTGAAAGAATGTATTTGTTTAGTTCGGCGTGTATGCTAATCTTGGACGAGGATTCTCTCTATTTGCTTTTGATAATGAAAATGGTCAATTCTTGGTGAAGATTTGATTTTTACAAATCTAAAGGTGTACTTAGTGCTATATCATTTAAATTGAGTCACCATCAGATATCATTCCTTATTTAGTACATTGAGATTTTAAATGACATGGCACATGACCTTTAGATTTATCAAAATTATATCTTAACCTTGTGTTGACCTTTATTACTTAAAAGCAAGTGAGAAGGATTCTTATATTCTATTTCATGACTATTATGAAATTCTAAGATGAAGAAAGACATGATGTTATTGTCTCTGTATATGTTGTTGTAAAAGTACAAGATTTGCCTCATTCACGTAATTTTCTTGACACTCCCCCCTGCAAGCTGGATCATGGAAGTCTATCATGCCTGGCATATTATGAAGTTAAAAAATGATTCTTCCTTAATATCTTACGAAAATTACCTTCTAAATTCTAATTGATTGCAAGGCTTGAAATAGGATGTTGCATTTTGCTTTATCATAACCATAATTCAGACAAAATGGCATATACTTTGCTGCTTAGTTATCACGTAACACGTGTATATATATGTGTGTGTATATATATATTTTAAAAAATTATTATCTTTCTCTATTATTATTATTATTATTATTTTTTAAAGATTAGAAAAGCCCACCTTTCCTAGGAGAGATGTCACCCATAACATCCCACATGCTATATGGATCATAATCTTGTACTCATCTTTTGCACCAAACTGTCTAAATGTGACGCAGGCAGCGTCTAGCCAATTTAATTTTAATTTAATTTTATGTACTAGTTGCGGATCTGTAATTTTCTGGTTTCTATTAGTCCATTGGGTCGTATTTTGGTTTTATATGAGTTTAATTATTTAGTTTGGACTTAGTAGCATAAGTCCTAAGAGTTTAGTAGTAAAAGCCCATGGAGTCCACGTCGAGCTCTTTTTAGGAGTTTTGAGAAATCCATGTTCCACTTGGATGAGGTATTAGTCAATTTATTTATATGGATTTAATACTTTCTATTGAAGGAGAAGAATAAGATTTCTATATTTTCTGAAGCTATGGAGCTTTTTTTGAGGCCCTTGTGATACAACCTGCTCCGAGGCATGATGCCAGGGAAATCCTAGGTGTGATGCCTAGAAGTTTATTGTTTTTCTAATCCTTGCTTAAATTCCTAGAATCTTGAAAACCTTGCAAACACACATTGGTTTGTCACCTTTTAAACCCATAAATCCAAAACTTCAAAGCCGTAAACCATCCGTTTATCAAATAGCCCCAAGTATTCCATAAAGACCAAAAACCTAGTGTACCTCTTAAGACAATAAATTGCTTTCTTCAACATGCAAACCTAGTTTAGTTTTCCTTCCTCTAAGCACATACCTAGGTAACAAGTATTCTTAATATCTAATTAATATTCAGGCCACTCTATAAATAATACTCAAACAGAATTGAGACTTGCCATAGGAGAAAATGCTTAAAATTAATCCATACCAAACATATGAGTATTGCTCCTAGTGACTAAACAACATTTTTAGTGCTCAATGTTACTATCAGGATAATTTGTGCTAATATGACCTGTGGCACTCAACTGTGTTTGCTTGGAATTGGACAAGTTAGTTTCCAATTATCATTCATACATTGGAGTCTTTGACCTAACTGAAGGTGAGGCTTGCACATAAGAACAAGGAATGGAAATAGAGGAGAAAATACCAATGAATGGATGGAAAATATGTTACAAGTGATAAGAATGATAAAAATTATGAATAGGATGACAAACACAAGATCAGATATCAAAAGGTCTAGGCTCTGTAGCAGCTGGCGATGGAAGAAATCTTGATATCCATTGTTAAGGAAAATGATTGGATGTCCCACTTTGTTATATAAGATCAAACAAAAGTCTATACTACTTAGACATTCAATCAGACAAGGGCTAATATTAATGTTTTTCCCCCCTTCTCTTTTTCTGAACTTGTTCTGATTGCTTTGAAATCTTTTTTTGTTTGTCTAAATATCCTATCTTTTGTGCACAGCTTTATAGCCGATACCCAAATTTACATGTCTATGCGTATGGGCCCCTTCCATGTGTGGATTCAGTTGTTGCAAATGCTTGTTCAGACTTTGTTACAAGGTACATATAATTCCTACACCATGCCGCTCATAGTTTCAAGGCCAGTGATTCTATTGTTGTAGGTTTTTCTCTGTATGTTTTAAGTCTTTGAACCTTCTGCAGCACTGTATGCAACAATGAATTTTCAGCTCGCCTTTCAATTGGATCGATCCTGAGGCTTCGTGCAGCTGCAATTACAGCACTGTCACAAGATAACAAGACTGAAACTGCCATGATTTTTCAACTTGCACGCCGATTTTTGTATCTGAGCAACTATCAGAGAAACAGGACTGAGGTAAAAGATCCTGCTTCAGATTTTTATTCTGGGGCCATCACAGCTGAAGATTTCAACTACCCCATCAATGGAAGTCAGATTCAGAATCAGAATGATTCTCCAGGTATCCCTGTTTTATTTCTAATATAATACTCCCTCTATCTCATTTTATTTGTCCAATTTAAAAAAATCAATTTTTTTTTAAGGGACCATCATTTAATGTGGTCTCTTGAAGGAAAATATATTCAATTTTTCCAAGATTCTCTATAGAAGGGATGTCAGCAAAATTAATGACTATTGACTTTTACAACAGGACAAATATTTTGATGCAGCCAAAAATGGAATACTTCACAAATAAAATGGGATGGGGGGAGGGTTTTTTTTTGGTTATTTTTTATTTTATGCTGAAAGATTCATAATTATTACTTTTGACATCAATTACTGGGATCATATAGCATTCATGGTTGTACCTGTTGTAACTAGGGAGCATAATCTTTTTATTTGAGCAATTACCACTTCCACTGCAGTAAGCGAGGGACAGCATCAAGGGTTTTCCCTCTGGAATGAGGCTGACAATAATGATTCTGTTATTGAAATCGATGATGGTGAATTCACCAATTCTATTGCAACCACTGTAAATACACGTGATGACCCCATATCTCAGTTTATGGAAACCGTCCCAAGATCTGAAAATGGGTCAGCTGGGGATCCCCCAGAATTGTATCTGCCAGGCCTTATAATTCACATGGTACCGCATCAAAGAAGCTCACATACGTCTCTGTGGAAATGCTGTACTGTGCTAGAGAAGGCACAAAGTTATAAAGCTTACATAGCAAACAGAGAAAGCTTCAAAGATATTATTGTGTCACCATCTATGTTTCTTGACCATCTCCCTTGGAGGTAATACTGGTGAATTCTTGGATACTTGAGTATAATCTCTATACATAATATGAAATGTCTGAGAAGTTGCTCTGATACCATGTACTCAACTGAATTAATACTTTTCAGATGTCATTATGCAATACAAAAAGTATTGGAAGCTCGAGGTGCCCAAGCTATCTGAATCACATTCCGTTTTAGTGTAACTCAATTTGGAAACTCCAGCATATATTTGACAGAGCAGAATTTTTCCCTCCTTCTGCAGTTTTGGGATGGTGTTGCATGTCACTAATTCAGAAATGGCATCTCCTGTGATTACTTGACAGTTGACACTCACCTACCAAAAAAAAGGGGGCATTCCTTATGTTATTCTTGTACATGCCTATACTTGGTCAACAATCTATAATTCCAAGTTTTCAAAAGGTTGCAATTGTGACCTTTCAGAATTAATTTGTAGAAACATCTTCCACGTGCCTAAGTTCTTGAAGCAGTGCCACCACAATCAACCCTAGACCCTGCAGGCAGGCTCTGCTAGTAGTTAAATTCAATGGTGTTAGGGAGCACGTTTTCAGGGGTTTTATAGTTGGCTGCGTTTACAGCTGCAGCATCCAATCTTCCCTATTGGTTGAATATCAATTTTCATGTTTTCAATTACTAAATTGAAAGCTATGCAGCTTCATTGTGGTATGTTATTAGAACCTGATTTAAAATACGATTCTGCAAAGAAAATCTTAAAGCAAAAGTGCAATAGTTGGATTAATTCCTTTATGAAATTTTGGCTGCTGAGTGGTGACACATTTGGTGCTTTTTTGTTAAACTGGTAGGATTTGTCGCAATTGTCTGTATAATGTGTGTAAATTCTCCTTTATGAAATGATAGTCAAGTTTTCCTACGTAAGTGTGATGTGGTTGATTTCCTTGGTAGATGTTTGGATCTATAGCTCATATTTTTCTGCTAGTGATATATAACTTAATAATATATCTTGGACTGCAAATGTTAACTTGACAAGAAAATAAAGCAGGCATTTAAGTAGATAGCCTGCTACCCTTTTTAAACATTAATTCTATTGGGCATGAAGCTCTTTAAGATTTTAAGTTTTAATTCTATTAGGATGACATTCTGAGGGCAGGTTAATTAGGAATAATGTATCAATTATTGTCTGAAACTCAATACTATGATGCTCCAATCCAATAGCAATCTGATGGATTTTTTCAACATATTACATGTCATATAAAAAAAAAGTAGTTATTCAATTTTCTACCTTGTGTTTCTCGTTACATATAAAAATTTGCATTCTGAATTTTAATTTGTTTCAGATCTGCCATGGGTCTTATGTCAAATAAAATTATATAAAAATTTTCTTTTTAAATATCAATTTGTTTACCACATGGAAAATTTATAGATGTATGTTTTAAAGAGAATTGATTTCCCTTCTCGGTCTCAATTTTAAATGTTGAATTGACATTACATGCCACAAATTTAAAGAGTTTTTTTATTTTTTTATTTTTAAATATTTATATATATATATATATATATGTGTGTGTGTGTGTGTGTGTGTGTGTAAAACTCTCTCTTGGAGATTTAAACTCCAGACTTTGCTCTCCTCCCCCTTTACACCACTTGGACCCAAACTCTTGCCCTTCTCTCCCTACTTTGTATTTGTAGAATGACCATCATGTTAAGGGTGCGTGATAATTTTGAATAGGCATTACATTAGTATGATGTAATTACGTGAATAGATACTTATGAATCTTGATAGTATTTACTATTTAATTATTCTATCTACTCTGCCAAATTGAATCTATGACAAATAAATCAAATTTGTGTAATTGATTTGTCTACATGGTCATCGATTTGTAAAATTGAAACAAATGTTAGGTGAGTCATATAAATATAAAATCATGTAAAAAAAAATCATTACTTATCTCAGTATTAATATCTACTATCCGTACTTACGCATGAGAATGATGAATTGTAGTGGTGCTATTGATATTAGTTTGGGTGATAAAAAATGTAGGACATAGTTTGACCAGGACTTTTGAAGGTACTAAAATAGTTTTTTCTTGCAATTTTCAAGATATTGGTTACGCCAACTTTCTCATTACATTGTTATTACATATATAATTTTGGAAAAATCACTATTGGATATTACATATACAATATCAATTCACAATTATTGTTTGTGAAATTCTACATATATAACACAATAAAATAATAAATTGGTCAATAGTATCTCCTAAATTGAATGGAGATAGATGTATGAGATTGTTTAGCTCAACTATAGTTTGTTAATTTCAATATTTTCACTTAGAAAATATTTGAATAAAAACAATATAAGAAATATGGAAAACAATATAACAATATAAAAAAAAAATAACAACAAAAATCTAAACAATTTAATTTGTATGGAAAGCTATCAAAAGCGAAATCCAATTTTGATTCTAATTGAATTTATTTTAAACTTTGGTTTAAAAAAGTTTTAATATATATATATATATATATATATATATATATATATATATATATATATATTACTTAGTTAGTAATGAACCGTATATAGTCATGGTGTATTACATGAATGACTTATAAACTTGAATGATTTTTAGTTATACAAAAAAAAAGGCTCTAAGTATAAAATCATTCAAAAATTATGTTTTTATTTTTATTTTTATTTTTTTATGATTTATTTATATTATACTCCTTGTTTTCTACACTAAATTAACTCATTTTACACAAAAATTAAAAAAGAAAAACTTAGATTAGATGGCATGCGTGTGACAAAATAAAACTTTAATTGAAATCCAATTTTTACATTAAATTAACTTGACACAAAAATTTAAAAATTTAGATTAGATGGGACAGGTGGTTCAAAATTGGACTCTAATTAAATTCCAATTTGAAATCTAATTGGATTTTCTTTTAGGTTTACCTATATATATTTATAACCAAAACAATTATTGCATGATTCAAATAAAATCACGTGAAAAGATGCTTTCAAATTTCAATCTATTTTAGATCTACCATCAGTTTTGCTACATTAAATGTTGTCTAATGCGAAATTGGTTTCCATTCTTAGCCTCAAATTTTAAAAGTTTAATAGACGTTACATGTCTCAAGTTTTGAAAGTTGAATAAGTGTAACATATTTCAAATTTTAAAAGTTATATAGACATTACATGTCTCAAATTTAAAAGTTCAATAGATGTTAAATTACATGCCTCAAATTTCAAAGTTCAATAGATGTTACATTACATGCCTCAAGTTTTAAAAGTTGAACAGGCGTTACATTCCTTAAATTTAAAAAAGTTATATAGGCATTACATGCCTCAGATTTTAAAATTTGAATAGGCATTACACAAGTATGATGAAATCACATGAATAGATGCTTTTGGATTTTCATAGTAATTAATTTTGCTATTTGTTTTTGAATCTCATAAAAAATAAGTCAAATTTGTGTAACTGATTTCTCCACTTGGCCGTTTATTTCAAAATTTGAAACAAGTGTTAGGTGAGTCATATAAAATGACATAATTATCCTTTTAGTTTTACTATTCTTTAATTATTATTATTATTATTTTTTTTCCCATTTGGCCTTAAATTTTTAACAATTTCGTTAGTGGTGATTTTGCAAAACAATGTGGAAAAATAGCATCTCAAGTTTTTAAAACTCTAGTTTCATGATAGAACTCGAGTTTTAAATGCTCGAGTTCCAGAGCTGGCAAACAAAAATTATCCACGTGGAACTTGAGTCTTAGAGACTTGAGTTCCTTCATTAACAACTACCGTTCAACTCCATTTCTTCATTCTGGGCTTCTGGATTTCTTCTTCTTCTTCTTCTTCATCTTTGTTCTGTTATTTCTTCTTTGTTTGATTTTCGATTGGTTTGGGCAACAGCTAGCCAATCCCAGATTGAATTAGTCCACAACTTCAGTTCTTCATGTTTTCCAGTTCTACGTTGTTGCGACGGTTGCATTCTTTGGATCAACTCCTTTATTCAGATTGGTTGCGTTCTTTGGATCAACGTTTTCCAGTTCAGATTGTTCTGCTTTCTCCACTCCAAATCTCTGTTTCTCTTCTTTGAATTTGTGTTTTTTAGATCTTATTTTCCGAATCGTGTCTTCTTCTTCCTTTGGATTTGTTTTCTCTGTTCTTCAGATACTTCTCGAATCTAAGAAACTTGAGTTCCATGTGGATAAATTCCTCAATCTCAACACTAAAACTCGAGTCTTTGAGGCTCGATTTTGTCACTGAACTCAAGTTTCAAAGACTAGAGATGCTAGTTTCCTATATGGTTTCAAAACCTTGCTAACTAACGATATTCTATCCCTTCACTCTGCTAGTCTGCAAATTCACTCTCTTTAATTTCCATCATTGGTTTTATTGCCTGACTTTTCTATATATACCTTCCAAGTCTTCTTCTAAAATGCAAGAAGGTGATACACTTATTTGAAGCTTTTTATCCCTCATGGATGACGATCAAGAGGATGAAGACAAGTTAAGGTTGCTTAAGATTGCTCTTTCACTTTTAGAAATTGATGGCATGGGAAAAAGAAGGGTTTAGAAGGATGCTCTCTGTGGGGGCCTTTTCTGAGTAGGATTGGGCTGCCTCCTGCGGTAACGGGTTGGGCTGCCTCCTGCGGTGATGGGCCCTAGTGTTTCTGAGTAAGGGAGCTGGGGCCGGTCCAATTGCAACTCAACTTGGGCCGGTTTGTGCACAAACTTATGCCACGCCTGCTAGGAGCAAGTTCTTCGGCAAGCAGAATCGTAGCAGACGAGCTATGACAGGCTAGACTGTTGCAGAAGTTATGGCAGGCTAGACTGTTGCAGACAAGTTATGGCAGGCAGATAATAATGACTAAAAAACAGAGTATTCTATCTATTCGAACAGATGGCTAGGAATCTCTTGTTAGTAAAACATGATTATCGTTACAATGATACCAGTCATTAAGAAAAATAAAGAGAGTAACATTGATTAATTTGAATAGGCAAAATATTAAGTTATAAGTCTTGTCTGCCGTAGCAAATCCAAAGAGGAGAGAACGCCTCTTCTCAATGCAAATAATCCCCAGGCAGAATCCTGCTACGGGAATTAATGGCTTTGAGGGAGTCGGCCCTGAATGGTTATAGTCCCACTGGGAAAGTTCTCGTTTTGCATTCTTTGGAAGAAAGGTGAGATTTTGAAGGGGGAGAGAGGGAAGCCGACCTATTGGTGCATGCTCTAAACTAACTCTCTCATTTCTTTCTTAGTTTTCTTTCCTTTTCTCTCTGTTTTCGTTCTAATCTTTTTTTTTTTCTCTTACTCTGTTTTTTCTTCTACATTGTGAAAAATCCCCTGTTTTTCCATCCCCTACACAGGGCACGGCAAGGGCCTCTTTATAGTGCCTGCCGTGACCAGTGTTTTACTGTTTTGTCCCTTAACTGCCTTTGTCTGGTCTGGGTATGTCTGCCAATCGTACAAAACCCCTGCCTAGACAGAGGCGGATCCATTTTGTCCATTCTGTGCACCGCAGACTCATTTTGTCCCTGCGTGCCGCGGCCTTTCCTGCCACAATGTTAAATTTCCTCTCTCCTCACACTCAGAGCATGCACTCAACGTTTCCCTCTCAAATTGCCTCTTTTAGGTGGTCTATCATCCCAGCAGGACGTACCTCCCAAAAAAGGCTTGAGTAGGGGCCGAAAATAGATCCTTTCCCCTCTCCCCACCACCAAACCACACCCCCTTTACCTCTTACCTCTGGCCCATGGCCCCACCATGTCCTGTATTGGCTGGGTACAGGCTGGTGGCGCCTGGGCCTTGCGCGTGCTTCCCTCTTAAATTTGTCCAAGAGGCTGCCTGCTGCTCATGTGTCTGCCGTGACCTGGAGACTTTCCTTCTGCGTTTTTCTGGCCTTTTATGTGGGCTTTCTTTTGATTCTTTGCTTCAATTAGAAACTGGGTTTCGTATGATGATGGGCTTTATATTTCTTGTGCCTACCCTTTGTTTTTTCTTTACTGCCTGCCGTGTTGGCTTATAGTTCCTGCTGTAATGACTCAATCCTGCCGGGCCCCTTTTTGGGCCAGCCGTTTTATTCCCTTTCTCAGTAGCCTACCATAGGCACTGTTTTGTTTCCTTTTATTCATGGGCTCCTATGTCCCTTTGTTTTCTTCTTTTGGGCATCCACGGCCCATTTGCCAACTCTCTTGGGCTTCCTCGGCCCATTTGCCAATTCCACACTCCCATGGGCTTTGTTTACTAACTTCATTGGGCTTCCCCGGCCCAATAACCTTATCCTTATCTTTGGGTTTTATGGGCCTGCCATAAATCCCTTACTTTCTTAGTTTACATTACCTTGGGCCTGCAGCGACCCTTTCTCACTTTTCTAACTCATATTCTGCCCATGGGATGCTGTTTCTTTCTTTCCTGGCTTCTTTGAACCCGTTTACCTTTTCAAGGCCCAAATATACATTGTTGGGCTAGTGACTCATTATTCCTGCCGCTTGGGCCTAATGGTCTTTTTTAACTATTCATAGTCAATTTGCTGTGGCCCTTTATCATTGGGCTTTTCTTTCCATTGGGCTTTCCACAAATGGCCCTCAACACTCTCAAAACTCAAAGCATCTAACCGATCCTCCCCTGACCCTGAGGTTATTTTCATACAAACTATTATCACAATTTCTTAATTCATACATTATTTATTATTTTGAATAGATCTGATTTGCTAGGAAATTAATTAGAACATAAATAGATGCCATCTCAAGAATCCATTAATATCTACTTCTTCTTTTTCTTTTTCTTTGTTTATTTTCATTTATTTTAACAATATGGTTCATATGATTTGGCATTCTTTTTTCTTATGTTGAGTTTGGACCATTATTAAAACTCAGATGAGTGTTGAGTCCCCTTCCCCCACCCCCCCAAAAAAAGAATCTCAATCATGTGTAAATGGTAAACATTTGATAGTTAGCAAATCTAAAGGTAAATATAGTGTCACATCATTTAAAAACAATTAACGTTCTTTATTATTATTATTTTTAAATAAGGAATGATAACTCATTTTACTTCCATATGGGATGGAAGAGGATATGATTTACTCGAGTGGCAGGGTCCCGCCGGGGGGGGGGGGGGGGGGAGATGAATTTGAAACTTTTGGTGGAATTTCCAACTTTAATGCTTTGCACCCAAAATTTAATAGACTTTTATGATAATTTAATAGTTGAGGTTTGGGGATTTGAATCCTAAATGTCTCATTTAGAAGAAAAATTATTAGGTACTCCCGGAGTACCATAAATGCATACTCGCTCCTCTCACATGAATGATAGGTCCCACTATGAATTTAATTAGTGGGATCCACCATTCATGTGAGAGGAGAGAGTACGCATTTATGATACTCCGAGAGTACACAATAATTTCCCCATTTAGAAATACCAAGATGAAGATAAATTTTTATGTCAAACAATCTAAACTAAAAAACATAAATTATAAATTTAGAGGAAGATTTGTGTAATAGTCTACCATATTCACTGTTATATTATTGGTTTCAAAATCTTCAGGTGGTTTGAACGATATAGGCACAGCTTGAACTAGAACACTTTCTGTCTCATGTCAGTTTTGCCCAAGTGGTAGTTGTCTTAGGTATGGTGTAGATCGATATTGCGGAATTTATATATGAAGAAATTATATTCTCAATTGTGAACACTCGCATCAACGAGGTCGACATCTGACACTTAGGCATTGATTGGTATTGGAAGATATTGGAGTATACTGAGGCTAGTAATAAGCATGGGCATTACACAATGCCCATTGCCTTCTTTTGAGGCAACATTTCTCATCCGAGCGGAAATTCCTCTTCTTCTTTGGGTGTGGTTTCCTCATAATTCCTTGCATTACCATTTGGGCATTTATGGGTGTGGGGGCCTTTTCTGAGTAGGATTGGGCTGCCTCCTGCGGTAACGGGCTGGGCTGCCTCCTGCGGTGATGGGCACTAGTGTTTCTGAGTAAGGGAGCTGGGGCCGGTCCAATTGCAACTCAACTTGGGCCGGTTTGTGCACAAACTTATGCCACGCATGCTAAGAGCAAGTTCTTCGGCAAGCAGAATCGTAGCAGACGAGCTATGACAGGCTAGGCTGTTGCAGAAGTTATGGCAGGCTAGACTGTTGCAGACAAGTTATGGCAGGCAGATAATAATGACTAAAAAACAGAGTATTCTATCTATTCGAACAGATGGCTAGGAATCTCTTGTTAGTAAAACATGATTATCGTTACAATGATACCAGTCATTAAGAAAAATAAAGGGAGTAACATTGATTAATTTGAATAGGCAAAATATTAAGTTATAAGTCTTGTCTGCCGTAGCAAATCCAAAGAGGGGAGAACGCCTCTTCTCAATGCAAATAATCCCCAGGCAGAATCCTGCTACGGGAATTAATGGCTTTGAGGGAGTCGGCCCTGAATGGTTATAGTCCCACTGGGAAGGTTCTCGTTTTGCATTCTTTGGAAGAAAGGTGAGATTTTGAAGGGGGAGAGAGGGAAGCCGACCTATTGGTGCATGCTCTAAGCTAACTCTCTCCTTTCTTTCTTAGTTTTCTTTCCTTTTCTCTCTGTTTTCGTTCTAATCTTTTTTCTTTTTCTCTTACTCTGTTTTTTCTTCTATGTTGTGAAAAATCCCCTGTTTTTCTATCCTCCACACAGGGCACGGCAAGGGCCTCTTTATAGTGCCTGCCGTGACCAGTGTTTTACTGTTTTGCCCCTTAACCGCCTTTGTTTGGTCTGGGTATGTCTGCCAATCGTACAAAACCCCTGCCTAGACAGAGGCGGATCCATTTTGTCCATTCTGTGCACCGCGGACTCATTTTGTCCCTGCGTGCCGCGGCCTTTCCTGCCACAATGTTAAATTTCCTCTCTCCTCACACTCAGAGCATGCACTCAACGTTTCCCTCTCAAATTGCCTCTTTTAGGTGGTCTATCATCCCAGCAGGACGTACCTCCTAAAAGAGGCTTGAGCAGGGGCCGAAAATAGATCCTTTCCCCTCTCCCCACCACCAAACCACACCCCCTTTACCTCTTACCTCTGGCCCATGGCCCCACCATGTCCTGTATTGGCTGGGTACAGGCTGGTGGCGCCTGGGCCTTGCGCGTGCTTCCCTCTTAATTTTGTCCAAGAGGCTGCCTGCTGCTCATGTGTCTGCCGTGACCTGGAGACTTTCCTTCTGCGTTTTTCTGGCCTTTTATGTGGGTTTTCTTTTGATTCTTTGCTTCAATTAGAAACTGGGCTTCGTATGATGATGGGCTTTGTATTTCTTGTGCCTACCCTTTGTTTTTTCTTTGCTGCCTGCCGTGTTGGCTTATAGTTCCTGCTGTAATGACTCAATCCTGCCAGGCCCCTTTTTGGGCCAGCCGTTTTATTCCCTTTCTCAGTGGCCTATCATAGGCACTGTTTTGTTTCCTTTTATTCATGGGCTCCTATGTCCCTTTGTTTTCTTCTTTTGGGCATCCACGGCCCATTTGCCAACTCTCTTGGGCTTCCTCGGCCCATTTGCTAATTCCACACTCCCATGGGCTTTGTTTACTAACTTCATTGGGCTTCCCCGGCCCAATAACCTTATCCTTATCTTTGGGTTTTATGGGCCTGCCATAAATCCCTTACTTTCTTAGTTTACATTACCTTGGGCCTGCAGCGACCCTTTCTCACTTTTCTAACTCATATTCTGCCCATGGGATGCTGTTTCTTTCTTTCCTGGCTTCTTTGAACCCGTTTACCTTTTCAAGGCCCAAATATACATTGTTGGGCTAGTGACTCATTATTCCTGCCGCTTGGGCCTAATGGTCTTTTTTAACTATTCATAGTCAATTAGCTGTGGCCCTTTATCATTGGGCTTTCCACAAATGGCCCTCAACAATGGGGAAGCGAAAAGTTCAATGTAAGTCCTTTGGTTGGAAGATGTTCCAGGACAACTTCTTGGTCTTCATCAAGCCCCTTAGGAGAAGCTATTAATTAATCACTTTACAATCTTTACTCTTTGGTTTAATTTGTGTTGAACTCTTCCTATGATGCATATCACATACTATATTCTCTACTAGACAGTCTTTAAATTAGCTTAAGGATGAGGGTTCAGGGTAGTAGTACTAGTAGATTGACAGCCAATGTAAAACCATACCCATAACATGAATGTATTAATCGAAGTTTTATCAACTATTGTAATCCTAGTGTGTTTGGACCAAGTATATATTAACTTCTTCTTGTGGGCAAGTATTACCATATTACCAATGTTAGAGCATAAACCCAAGTATAGTTTAGGTCCAAGCTCAATCTTTGATGTTCAAGCCAAGAATACTACTTGTACTATAAATTAACCATGGTCATTGTATAATTATTTTAGGGTTTAGCCTATTTTAAATACCCTATATTGGCTTCATTGTAAGTATGAATTGCGATTGTATTGAAGAGGTAGCTATCAAGGCTCTCCCTCTGTGGACATAGATCATTAAGTCAAATCACGTAAACCTTGTGTTGTCTTTTCTCTCTCCATATACTCTTTTTCCATACTTTCATATAATCTAACATGTTATAAGGTACACCAACGACATTTTTGTCTACTTAAAGAAAGAATAAATCACAATATTGATCTTGTTAATTAACATTAGCGTATTTTTTTTTCCTTCTAATTTTGCAACTTTGGAGTTTTTAACTTGCATAGAAAAGGCTTAGAATAAAATGAAGGCTTGGTCCTTCAGCTAACATTTAATAAAAAACATTAATTTTAAAAAAAAAAAAACCTTATATCAAATGATCCAAACAGGATTGCCTTAATTTAGCCATAAAAGAAAAAAAGAAAAAGAAAACCAAATCCAAATTAAACAAACTGTGGACTATACTATTTAGCTTTCCCTCTTGTAGTAGTTGATTATCACCCATTGCTAACTTCTCTCCCTATCCTAGACACGCAAAAATTTCTTTTTCAAAAGCCGAACAGACAAAGCAACCACCCCAAAGATTTAATTCTCAATGCAACTCAGTAAAGATTTAATGCTCAATGCAACTCAGTACAGTATATAGTACAAGGCGGTGTATTTGGTTACTTTGGGAGACCAATAAGGTCTATGTGGTAGGAAAAAAAAACACAGTGAACACCTATCATATGGCCCATCTTTGTCCGGGTAAATAGGGCCGAAAAATGTCAACCCAAACACAAGTTTATTAGGAAGGAACTTGAGTTATTTTTCTTTTTAATGTTATCTTGATATTAGTTATAAAACTAAAACTCAAATTTTACATTTTCATTTTGTAATCAAATTGATTTCGGTCTCACAAATTTGACTTTATCCCCTCATTTTTGAGACTATTTTTTAGATTCTATAATTAAAATGTGTCATATCTTTTTGAAATTACAAATCCACAAGGTAAATATTTGTCCTCCTTTACTAACAAAAAAAATTATTTTATGAGTTCTCAGTATTATTTGATAAGGTATAGGCTCTAAGTAGAGGCATGAATACTTTTATCAATTGGATTACGACTTTTATTATTTATAATATTTCAGACACAGTTGGTGATAAGACCATGTTTATATAGTTCATTATATCTTCCAATTGAGCAAATGCATATAATATATCTATAGGTCTGCATTAATCATTTATATAAAAAGGGTTTTTTTATAAACATAGAAATATACTTAAACATAAATATAAACATAACAAATAATATAATTTTTATAATTAAAATTATTACTATTGTTATTAGTAACGGATTTATATATGAAGAGAGTGGATATGAAAATGCCACCAATAAACAAGGCCCTATCACCAACTATATGCAACCATGCTTCTATCTAGAGCCCCGTAACTCAAAGCTCATAATCCATGGAAAAGGTTCCTAGGCCATAAGAACAAAACATTCAATAGTCCATAATTATTGAAGCACCCTGGGTCCTAAAATATTTTTCCTCCATCCATGCAAAAAATTGACTTGCATTGAATGGATTTTCTTAGTACGTGGATTGAGGTTCACATTGTGCATTGATCTTACCACTCAAGTTTTGTAACAGTTTTTTTTGGCATTAATACAATTTTATATTATCACAATGGGTAATTCTACCGTACCCCTCTTTTTTTGGGGGTAGGTAATCGCTATTGTCACATTTGGTGGTTTTCTTATTTTTTTCTCACATTTGACGGTTCTATCCTCACATTGTGCAGTTCTAACATCGCATTTGACAGTACTTTTGTCACATTTGGTGGTTTTTTTTTTTCCTAACATTTGATGATTCTATTATTACATTATGTAGTTCCAATATCACACGTGACGGTTTTTTTGTCACATTCGGTGGTTCATTTATTTTTTCTCACATTTGATGGTTCCATCCTTACATTGTGCAATTCTAACATCATATGTGGCTTTTATTTTGTCACATTTGGTGGTTCCCTTTTTTTTTTTTCTCATATTTGATGGTTCCATTTTCACATTCGGTAGTACAACATCACATTTAACAGTACTTTTGTCACATTTAGTGGTTTTTTTTTTTCTCACATTTGATAGTTCCATCGTCACATTGGTTGGGTAGTACCAATATCACATTTGATCGTACTTTTACATGTGACAATTCCAACACATGTGACAGTTCTTTTGTCACATTTTGTGGTTCCCTTATTTTTTCTCACATTTGACGGTTCTATCATCACATTGTGCAGTTTCAACATCACATTTGACAGTACTTTTGTCACATTTTGTGCTTCTCTTATTTTTTTTCTTACATTTTATGGTTCTATTATCACATTGTGCAGTTTCAACATCACATTTGACAGTATTTTTGTCACATTTGGTGGTTTCCTTATTTTTTGTCACATTTGACAGTTTCATCTTCACAATGTGCAGTTCTAACATTACATTTGACAGTACTTTTGTCACATTTGGTGGTTCCTTTATTTTTTTTTCTCACATTTGACTGTTCCATTCTCACATTATGCAGTACTAACATCACATGTGACTGTACTTTTGTCACATTTGGTAGTCCCTTTATTTTTCGCACATTTGATGGTTCCATCTTGTTTCTGACATCCTTCTCACATCTGTTTTTTCTCTTGTGGGTAAGGTTTTGTTTAGCAGCTTTTTAGTTCTTGTGTTTGGATTAGAAGAGATGAACCAAGAGAGGAAAACCTAGAAGAAGACGAGACAGAGTGAGGAGCTGTAAACATGAGAAAGCATAGATGAATGTTGATGTGTTATTTTCCCTTTATTTGTTTTTGTTTTTATTATTTTATATATAACTTGTTTAACCGGTAACCAGTATCCTTTAAAATTACATGAATGGTCAAGATCAAAATAATATTAAATTAATGGTTCAGATTTAAGTGGGTACCGTACCTCTTTTTTTTGGAAGGGTACAGTAGAATGATCCTATTGCAACAAATTAACATAGGTTGTAGCCTACATTGTAAATGGATCTTTAAATATATTGGTAGTTGTGTTTAATATTGATTTCTTCTATCAATTGGATTACAAACTCCATTATTTATACAATTACAGGCACTCTTGGTGATAGGACCATGTTTATGTATAGTTCATTGAATTTTCCAATTGAGTAAATGCATATAATATATTTAGGTGTACACAAATAATGTTTATAAAAATATTTTTTTGAAAAAAAACCAATGAAATAATTTTTTATTGTTATTTATATAAATTTGATATAAGAAACTATTTTTAGTTGGAATACTTATCCCAATAATAGTAAAACATAAACATAAACATGGAAAACATGTTATTGTTATAATTATAATAATAATAATTTAGTAACGAATATATATATATATATGGGTAAATTACAATAACCTACCCTGAGGTTTGGGGTATTACCAAGCACATCCAAAAGTTTAAAAAATAACCAATTCTGTCCTTAGTCACTAACACTGTTTGTGCACCGTTTATTTAACTTTTTTTTTTTTCCTTTTCTTCTTCTCTCCCTTCATGCCAGAAAATTTCTTTTCTTTGTCTCTAACCTCTAACAACACACTAGCAAAAATCACAAAAAATCACTTTCAAACTAATAGAAACAACACCCCCCCCCCCCTAAAAAAGCAAAAATCCAAGCTAAAAAACTCACATAAATCTCTTTGTAAATTCCCAATGAAATCTTTTAAAAATCCCAATAGAAACCCCAAAAAATTAGCAAAAATCTCAGCCAAACAACATAGAAAATCAACACAACCCCAACTATCATCAACCTCATAAGAGAAAATAGAAAAAACAAACCATAACACAAGATTGGCTTCATCGTCTCCTGATGAAACACTACCCAAATCCGAAATCCAAAGGCTAGCCATAATCCACGACGCTGCCATAAAGAGGATGAGAAAGTCTGTTGAAGGAAAGATCCAAATCAAAGCATCTTCACAATCACCATGTGGGTTCTGATTTGAGAGAGAGGGACGAAACTTCAATAAATAGTGTTGATGGTGTCGAACCTGCGGTGGGAATCGAGAAGTCCTTTGTGTGGTGGTGTTGCCGGTGACCAAACTCATGGGTTTCACCGGTTAGAGAGAGCTCTTGAGAGAACTCAAAAGAGATTTTAAGAGAGGGTGAGCCTCCATGCTCCTCCATGGTGAACCTCATCCAACACCACCACAAAGATGGCCTCTCATCTCTCATCTCACTTTTCTCTCAAAAACCCAAGACCAACAAACATCTTCTCCCTATCTGATTCTCATTCCCTCAAAACCCCAAACCCACTCTTCGATCTATAAGCTAGAGGGTCCTAGATGACATGTGAAACGTGGATTGGCAATACGGAGGCTAAGAAGATGATGGATCCACTAAGAACAAAGGTCTAGTAGTGTGTGGGTCTGTGTTGGCCATGAGAGTTTCAAAGATTTGAGAGAGAGCTAGAGGTTAGAGAGAGAGATTTTCTGGCGTGAAGGGAGAGAAGGAAGAGAAGGAAAACAAAAAAACAAAAAATAAATGGTATAATAAACGGTGCACAAACGGTGTTAGTGATTTAGGACCAAATTGGTCATTTTGTAAAACCTTTGGATGTGTTTGATAATACCCTAAATCTCAGGGTAGGTTATTGTGATTTACCCTATATATATATATATATATATATATATATATATATGAAGAGAGTGGATATGAAAATACCACTAATAAACAAGGTCCCATCACCAACTCTAGTTGATATTGTATGAATAATAAAATCTGCAATTGGGATGATATTGTCTCTTGGAGGAAAATAATCTACAAGGGAAAATTTTAGAGTCATTCTCCATAAAGTTGCATGGTGGGCTATGGTCTGTCATATCTAGCTACAAAGAAACAATATGGTTTATAATGGGGATGACATCTTGAAAGAGACTTTGATAAAAAGAATATGTTGGGATGTCAAGATCAGACTTGGGAAGATTACTAATTCAAATAACTCTATTTTGCTTGCAGCATTGAGGACCAATTGGGAGTTTCTGCTACTAAGTGTCTGATTTTGGCATTGGTCTGTTGGTTGTTGCCAATAGATTAGTTTCTTTCGTTTCTGCAATTTGCTTTTTGCTATAACTTCTGTTAATTGTGCAGTTCTTTTTTAGAACTTGTTTTGAGGGGTTATTTGAGTGTTTGTGTTTAGCACACCAAAGATTTTGCTTGGCTGATTTGTACTTGATACTTTCTTAATGGAATTATTGACTATTAAAAGATAAAAAATTTCATAAGGATCCTGGGCCTCCAAAGAAATAATGTTTGATGGTTGGTGGACTAGGCTTGGTTCACCACAATTGTGTTGGGCTGATTACGAACCAATATGTGCATAAAACATGGGTCTTACAACACATATACATTCATACATGCACCCATATATATATTGTAAAATATGTGACTGGGCCGTAAAAGGTGACACAAGTTGCACAAGAGCACAATTCAACAAGTGTGAAGAAGAGTGTGATCGGAAACCTAGTTTGCCCTAGTTCTTGAAGAAGCTACTGTGTTTTGTACACCTTAGGGTTTTGTGATCATGCAACTTTATGATCTTCATTGTGTGATGAAAAGAAGAATTTTGTAGCCAACATCCTTCTCAAGTTGGTGATCAAGTCGCGTACTGGGATCCGCATAATTGGTTAGTCACGTATTGAGAGCCGTGCATTGAAAGGAAAGATTGTCACTATAAAACAAGTCCAATTGGGTATTGGGGTAAGGGTTCAACTGTAGGTTGGTATAAGGTACTAGGATTCCTTTACTTGTAACTGCTTGCTTTGATAATAGTGGATTCTTGGAAGTTGTGACCTTAAAATCACCCGGTGGGGTTTTTGTCGTGTAGGTTTTCCCCATTCGTAAACAAATCATTGTGTTAATTTATTTTCCGCTGCATACTTTAGTTAATTGGTGATCTGTTTGTGTTACCACGTACAATTGTATGTTAATTTGATTAATTAATAAACTTGACTAATTAATCAATTAATTCATCACAAGGGGTTAATACGTTTTTGGCCTATCAAGTGGTATCAGAGCAGGCATACTCTGATTAGGGTTAATCTTTGCTGTGTGATCCATTGACTCCTGTTTGTCATGGATAGAGGACAATCTCTTATTATACCTCATTTATTTGATGTCACTAACTATGCATACTGGAAAGTACGTATTAGAGCTTTCTTGTAGTCATTAGATGAAAAGGTGTGGCAAGCTGTGGAGATAGGCTGGACTAAGCCGGCCGATTGGGATGATGCTAAGATCAAGGCGGCAAACTTCAATAGCAGAACATTGAATGCTCTATTTAGTGCAGTCACTAATGAGGAATTCAAGAAGATATCCTCCACTGAAACTGCTGAGGAGGTATGAACCATTCTTTAGACAACTTATGAAGGAACTAAGGCTGTTAGAGATTCAAAACTTCATAGGCTCACTAAAAGCTTTGAAGAGATTAAGATGGAGGAGGATGAGTCATTTGATGAGTTTTATGCCAAGCTCAAGGACATAGTAAACTCAGCATTTAATTTTGGGGAAACCATTCTTGAATCCAAGATTGTGAGAAAGGTGCTTAGATCTCTACTCGAGAGATTCCATGCCAAGATCATTGCCATTGAGGAATCAAAGGACATTGACAAAATTCCTTTGACAAAGTTGGTTGGCAATTTGTAGACCTATGAGTTGGGTTTGACAAGGATCGAGAAATCGAGCAAGAGCAAGAGCATGGCATTGAAGGCCAAGAGCAGTGATACCGATGAGTCTTCTGATGATGAAGATTCTTAGATGAAGTCCTACATCACTAGGCAATTCAAGAAGTTCATGAAGAATGCCAATGCAAAAGGCTTCGACAAGGACCGTAGATAGTCGAGTTCTTCTTAGTCTAAGAGCCAAGACAAAGGGAAGAAGGATGCTAGTGATGGTAGTCAGTACACTGTTCCCTTAGGACCAAAGTGCTTTGGGTGTCAAGGTTTTGGTCATATGAAACAAGAGTGCCCTACGTATCTCAAGACCATTGGGAATAGCAAGACACTTGCTGCTACATTGAGTGACACTGAGCCTGAGTGACATTGAGTGACACTCTTCTCCTAGTATTGCTTCCACTAGTGCTACTGTGTTTGTTCCTCCTGCTAATAATATTGAAACTGAGAACAATGATGTTAAAAATGAATTAGCTAGTGAGAACATAGACAAGGGTAAATCTATCTTAGGAGCACCTCCTAAGCTTGATAAGAAAGAGATTAAAAACCCTAGAGCTAGGAAGGGAAATTCTCAAAAGCCTAAGCAGAAGCATTTCTGTCATCACTGTGGTGCAGCTGGACATACTCGACCTAATTGCTATAAGTGGTTAGCCACTCAAAAGAGCAACAACATGATCGCGTCGGGAGATCAGAATTAGCTTCCTCCTTTTTTGCTCATCTTGGAGATCTTCTCAAAGCCCTGATGTTTCTTTCAAACTTGAACAATTTTAACTCTTCCCCCTCACCGCCGGATCAAGGGTTCTCTAAACGAAAAGGTTCTTCCAAGGTGTGGAAGGAAAATGGCTTGATTCTGTCACTTTTTCTCTCTTTCTCCCCTTTGTGTTTTTGTTTTGCATTACTTGTGTGTTTTGCTTTCTTGTTTTGAGTTAGTTTAGTTTTGTGCATTGCTTTGTTTGTTTAACATGTTTTTGTTTGTTTTTTTGTTTTTTTTGTTTTTGTTTTTGTTTTTGTTTTGTTTTGTTTTGTTTTTGTTTTTTTTTTGTTTTGTTTTGTTTTTTTGTTTTGCTTTTTTTGTTTGGTTTTGCTTTATTTATTTTTTCATAAAAAAAAAAAAAGAAGAAAAATCAGAAAAATAGAAAAATAGTGTGTGTTTGTGTACATTGGTACTTGTGTACCTTGGATGGCCATTGAAACAAAGTTTTCTATAGTTTGTATCTTTTGTAGCTTAGATGAGCATCTCTATGCACAACTAAGCAAGTGAGTTTTGTAACTCGTGTTTGTGATGAGTAAGATTAAGTGATATTTTGTACTTAACACTCGTATCACTTTTTTTGACGGGAAGGACTAGAAAATCCTAAGACAAAGGCATAAATAACTATTCCATCACTGTTGCCCGCCAATCATGAAATGACATTTTTATGCTTTGGTATAGCAAAAGTGGTATGTCAAAAGCTTAACATCATTGGGTATTTCTTTTCTCTCACCTCTATGCCCATGTATGATATGCTTATTAAAAGAAAAATATGCAAAGAAAAATAAAAGAAAAAAGATCAAAATGCTTTATATATTATTGCAAGCGTGTATTCTAGGAGATGTGAGAGTTATTGGATATACCTTGAAGGTGATAGTCCCCATCAAGTAGTTATTATTGTGTGTGAGTTAAAATGATTTTCTCACATCTTAAATCGTCATAACATGTAGACACTTATGCAATCTTGTGATGTTTTTCACACACAACACAAAATATTCTTTGTTACTCTTGATACATGTGTAGGTACAATGTGATTTCCCCATCACAAGGAATACATGTGTTAATGTATGTTCACTAAACTGTCTTAACTTGTTTTTGAAATATAAAATTGGTTAGACTTGTTTAGTGTGTGTGTGTGTGTGTGTTTTGGGATCTATGTGCTTAACATTTTTCTTGTTGAGAGATATTTTTGAGAGTTTAAAATGTTGTTTGGATCCTTGGTTGAGTTGCATGTTTGATTGTATTTATGTCTGTGTTTTTCTCTTATTGAAAAACTGTTTTTAAGCAATCTCGACAGCTCCTCGACACCTCTCGACACCTAGCTTATTTATCGAGCACTTTAGCTTATTTTAATTGCAATCTCAACAGCTTCTCGATAGCACCTCAATCCATCAAGAAAGTTTCTGTCTCCTCAATAGCTGCTCGACAGCTCCTCAATCCATCTAGCCTATTTTTGATGTGGACACCTCTGGACAGCTGCTTGATAGCTGTATCTCTTCATGCCTTTAAAGCTCTACACCTCTCGACACCTCTCGATTTGTCGAGAATTATGAAATTCCTATATATACATGCTTCGCGATTTCGATCTCATTTCTTCGATTTCTCTCGACAGTTTCTCTCTTTTCTCACTCCAAAACTCTTCAAACTCAAACCCCTCACATTCCTCACTTGATCTTCGGCCTAAATCAAATGTTCTTCATTTGGTATGATTCTTTCCCACTCATTAATCATGCATTTCACTCTTTTTGACCTAAGTTTTGAGTTTTGAAGAATTTTTGGGGGTTTTTCAAAATTAATGAGTTTGTGTAAAAATTTTGGGATGGGTTTTGTATATTTGATCTTAAATCATCATGCATTGCATCTCATTTGGATTATAACAATGTTTCATGCATGATAGTTGTGTGTTTACTTTGTTGAACTGATTGTGTGCTAGTAGGATTGGATTGGGCTGAACTCATGCTGTTTTTACTATTGCATATCACATGCTCATGCATTTTCATGCATACGTACTTTACATTCTCTATATTCTTATATATTGACTGTATTGGTTCTTTTCTGCATGTCTCTTTCTCTCCCTCTCTTTACTTTACATTAGTTGCGTCATGGCATCTAAACGTAAATCTACTTCATTCTGGAACCCTCTTCGTTTCGGGGCATCCACTTCTTCTGACCCTACTCCTTCACACGTCCGGTTTTGTGATGAGAAGGCCAAATCGGACTTCTTTGAGAACTTCTCTAAACGAGGCGTTCATTCGGAAAGCCAAGTCATTTTGTCGGACTTCTCCGACACTGACCTACCCACTGTCATTCACAGTAGGGGTTGGGAGTCACTGTGTGACGTCCTAGTCACTTGTCCATCCGTGCTTGTACAAGAGTTCTACTCTAATATGCATGGATTTGATTATTCAGTACCTTTCTTTGTTATTCGCATTTGAGGTATGCGCATTGTGGTCACTCTGGATATTGTATCCAAGGTGCTCCGTGTCCCAAGGGTAGAGCATCCTGACAACCTCGGTTGTGAGCGTTTGAGGACTGTGTCCAAAGACGAGCTCATATCCTTTTTTTATGAGTGTCCCTCTGATTGGGGTGATCGTTAGTTCACCTCTTGTATGACTTTTGTTTTGCATCATCTTTCTCACTATAACTCTATTACCGAGCCCGTGCTCGATTTTTGCTTTCTCTTTTAGAGCATTTTACTATAGATTTTCCCTCTCATTTCATTCTTTCCATCATAGATGTATATAGGGATATGATGACTCGTGATAAACTCATCTTCCCTTCAGCTATCATGAGGATTTTACGCCATTTTTCTGTTCCTTTTCCTGTTTTCGACCACTTCCAAGTTATGTGTGCCATTGACGCCACTACCATTAAACGAAGCGAGGCATAGCTATGTTCGAGATGGTCTAGGACGGCAACTCTTCCCACTCCTTCAGCTCCATCCATCTCCGCTCCCTCTTCTTCTGCGGGTGGTGTGACTCTTGGTGCGATCATGGCATAGCTTTAGCACATGGACGTTCGCCTTGAAACTCTCCTTGAAACTCTCAGTGATGAGTTATGTCAGGTGAACACCCGTGTCGGCTGTATTGCTAGATGGCAGGCTCGCCTTGGTGGTTTTGTAGAGTCTCCCTCTCCTCCTCCCAATGCATCTGACGATGACAATGATGATGAGGATAGGGATGCTAGCTCACCTAGCAATGACAGGATGTCTACTTGATACTCTTACCCTTTGTCATTCGTGACAAAAAGGGGGAGTAGTTTTGGGTTTTGTGACTAAGTAACTTCATGATCTTCATCGTGTGATGAATAGAAGAATTTTGCAGCCAACATCCTTCTCAAGTTGGTGATCAAGTCGCGTACTGGGATCTGCGCAATTGGTTAGTCACGTACTAGGAGCTATGAATTGAAAGGAGAGATTGTCACTATAGAACAAGTCCAATTGGGTATTGGGGTAAGACTTCAATTGTAGGTTGGTATAAGGTACTGAGATTCCTTTACTTGTAACCGCTTGTTTTGATAATAGTGGATTCTCGGGAGTGGTGACATTAAAATCACCCAGTGGGGTTTTTGCCATGTAGGTTTTCCCCATTCATAAACAAATCACCGTGTCAATTTATTTTCCGTTGTATACTTTAGTTAATTGGTGATTTGTTTGTGCTGCCACGTACAATTGCTTGTTAATTTGATTAATTAATAAACTTGGCTAATTAATCAATTAATTCATCACAAGGAGTCAATTCGTTTTTGGCCTATCAATTTGTTTGTGCTACCACGCTATTGCATGTAATTGAACCTAATTAATTAACTTGGGTAATTAATTAATTAATTTGCAAGGGGTTAATACATTTTAACCCAACAATATTGAAAAAGGAATTCTGTAGGAAGCTTTAACTACGAAAGGATAGAGGGCTAAATGAGTGGGTTTTCATCAATACACAAAAATATTTTGGCTTGAATTTCATCTGGAAGGTAACATTTTGGTGGTGAAATTTTGGTTCTTTTGATCATTTCCTTGACTCTGATTTGGATTTCCTCAGCTGAGTATGAATCAAAATTCGTTCTTTTAGCTTGTAATTCCTCGAGTTTTGAGTTGTTTTTTTAAGGGAGGGGTGGTAGTACGACTCCTGAAGAGGAGAAAAACCAGATTCGTCCATGAGAGGACCAAAGAAGAGATAAATCTATGATAGATGAGGATAGTCAACATTAAAAGAGCTCCCTATAAATGACATGAGTAATGGCTTGCCTGACAGACAAGCAAAAACATAATGGATGAACCAATGGGCAAAAGATCATTGAAGTCTATAACTTTCAAGCATTTATTGCCAATAGATCCAAGACCATTAAGGACAACAATTGCACCCATAATGAGGGGCAAAGACCAATAAAACGGCACAAAGAGCCAGAACAAAGCCTGTACATTCTCTAGTGAAATAGCAATCTCTTTGTAAAATTGAGCTTTGATCTTATTGACTTGCTCATTGAGGGCTCTTTGGCGCACACCACAGTAGTGTACTCCAAGTATACTTATCCTCTTTTGCAGGATCATACAACTATTGTGTTGATGTTGTTCATCTGTATTGATGATGAATTCAATTGACGATTTTCTGCATCATCAACTCCCAATTGAATTTCATAGGTGGGTTGGCCGGTCACGGTAATGTTGGTTGGTTGTGACCAGTAATGTTGATAGTGTTAGTGGCTGGGGCCGGCAAAGGGTGGTGGTGGAGGGCTGTTAGGTGTTTCTATTTTATATTAAATAGATGAAATAAGAAAAGTCATAATGATAAGATTTAATTAAATAGGCAGACATGTGGCTGACTTTTATTAGTGGAATATAGAGTGTAATATGAAAAATGAGATAGAAGATTTGGACTTGTTGTTTTCAACAAAGATGTCCTGGATTCAAATTTCTCCTCATATGCAACAATCAAATTATATTAAAAAAAGTACAATTAATTGGTCATTATTACAAAAATTGAAATAGTTATTACCTGAGCCAAGTAAAATCATATGAAAAGTTGCCTTCAACTTTTAAAAGTTGAATAGGTATTACATTCCTTACATTTTAAAAGTTGGATAGGTGTTTGTTGAAATATGAAATTTAAAAGCAAAATGTGGTTACATAAAAAATGTTCAAGCAATATTTATGAAAGAATATAAAAGTTTTGAACAAGTTTATGGAGGTCCAAAATATATGTCCTCTTAAAAAAAAAAATGATAAGATGTTGAAGGGTGTAGGACGTGTGGTTAAATAAAATGTCTCTAGTCACACGTACCACTACAATAAAAAAGGGAAGGATTGCAGCGAAAAAAAGAAAAAGAAAAAAAAAAGTAGTAGTAGTAGTAACGTGGAAATGGTTGGTTGCTTTTGCAACATATCACCTTAAAATAAGGGAATTGACGTCACATGAGTAAAAAAAAAAAAAAAAATAAAACAAAATACTTAGAAAGCCCCACACCTCAAAAGAAGTGGAGTAACCTGCCAACTACTTGAAAAGTGGAAATAGTGGGGCATGGCTGACCATGAAGTTAGGAATTGTGAAAGAAAAACTGACTTAGACTGCTCCATGAACTGATCAGGTAAGAGCAAAAGTAGGGGAAAACTGCTTCTTAGTTCCTCTATAAATTGGAGAGGACACGTGCAAAAAAAAAAAAAAAAGGAAAAACAAGGCAGAGACACAAAAAGAGAGCAAGTACACACACATAGCAAAGACAGAGAGAGAATAAAAAAGAGAGTTACGGGTAGAGAGAGCAACATCAAGCAGAGGAGGATTATGCAGCATAGGTTTGTAAATGGGATTTCATCAATCCCTTTCTTTTCTATCTCTTTCTCTCCCTCATTCTCAAATCTGAATTTTTGTTTGGTAATGCAAATAGGATTGGGTTTCATGGGGAGTTTCAGGATACGTTTAGTACACTGTAATGATTATTACATGGGAATAGGAATAAGTATTATAAGGAATACATTAAGTTAGAATGTAATAAGTATTACTATTCATTAGTATGGTGACCATTTAGGAATAAAATTATGAATATGTATCTACAATTTAGTAGAATATAAAAAGAAGGTGTAATTAAATCATTTTTAAGTCAAATTTCCTAAAATACACTTATTTTAGGGTATTCAAAATAGAGCTAATAATTAACAACAAAGAAAATTTATTTTCTTTCATTTTGAAGATGTGGTAATTAATGGCTTTTTAGAAAATTAAAAAAAAAAGTTATTACATAAGATGAAGGAATAAATATTCAGTACTTTTGATAAGGAATAATTATTCCTCATTTTGAAGAATAACTATTCATAAGGAATAATTATTCATTGTAATAAAAATATAACCAAATAACCGAATAGTTATACCATAGGAATATCTATTACATTACAATGTTTATTACAGTCTACCAAACGTGTCCTAACTCCATGATGAAGCTTTATACAAGAGTTCCTGACTCTTAAATCCTATCTGAACATTACCAAATAAAAATTCTCTCACTACCAAAATCTTTCTCTCACCCTTCTTCAACTAATTTTTGTTTGGTAAAACAAATAGGGTTGGGTTTCATGAGGAGTTCCTAACTCCATGCATGAAGCTTTATACAAGACTCCCTAACTCTTAAATCAAATTTGAACATTACCAAATAAAAATTCTTTCACTATCAAATTAATTGGAGTCCTTGACTCTATCCCATTGATGGAGTCCTTGACTCTACCCCATCAATGGAGTCCTTAAATCTACCATTTTAATGGAGTCCTCGACTCCCTTGAATAAAATGAGAATTCTAATTCCTTCAAATTCCAATATGACTAATTCTCAAAAATAAAATGACCATAAAAATTGATCTAAGGAAATTTTCTAATTCCCAATGTTCATTAAAAAAATAAAATTGCTTCAAAGGAGTTTTCTTTCCCTTAATTAAATTTGGAAATCTCAATCAAAATATTATTAAAATTCCTACAAAGAAGAAAATGAAAGAATGGTAAAATTACTTGGAACTTTAACTTCTCAAAAAGAGAATCCTTGATTCAATTTCCATGGTCTTTGACTTATCCTTGAGATTAAAACCAATTATTTCACCAAAAAGTAAAATTAAGTCGATGCTTAATTAAATATAAAGTATTTGACTTAAATGTCCATCATTTAAATTGGGCAAAATCAATTTGAGGATTTTGAATCTAAAATCTCAAATTAAGAACTATGAAGTGGCTTGATCCCTGCCATGGACACATAGGCAACCTAAATAAATTATTAGGTGCAGCTACAAATAAATAAAAACACATATCCCCTTAAACATAAAAATAAATAAACTTATGTACAAAGACGACATAGTTGGAATCAAAGGGTCTTCCCTTGAAACAAGGGATTGTAATTAAGAGATATATTATCTTGAATGGACACTACTCACATCAATAAAACTCATATGCCAAAAGGCCTATAAGTGAAATTATGTTTGATAAATTTGACAATAGTTGTTAAACATAAGTTGACAATGTTCGTTAAACATCTAACAATTATTGTTAAACATTGGTTAACAATTTTCGTCAACAGTGTTATATGCTTAAAATTTTAGAGGTTGAGTAGTTGTTACGTGCCTCAAATTTTAAAATTTGAATGTGTTACATGACTCAAATTTTAAAAGTTAAAACAAATTTTACATGAATATGATGACATTATGTGAATAGATGCTTCCAAATTTTGGTTTCCATTGTAGGCCTTAAATTATAAAAGTTTTTGTTTTTGATAGGATCAAATTTTAAAAGTTTAATAGACATCACATTTCTCAGGTTTTAATAGTTGAGGTGTTACATGCTTCAAATAATTTTTTTTTTCTTAGAAATAAATTTTAATAGGCGTTACATGCCTCAAATTTTAAAAGTTGAATAGACATTACCTATCTCAAGTTTTAAAAGTTAAATAAGCGTTTCAAGTGTTAGGTGAGTTATTTAAAATTAGAAAAAGGTACCAATCAAAAGAAAATTGACTTGAGGATGTTTTGTGAAAAACTCCCTCTTTAATTCACTATTTCTAGTGAATCTTAAGTTCTCCCTTAGGATTTTCTATGTATTTTTGAAATATTCCATATAAGGCTTTATATAGTTGAAAAATGGGGGTTTGGAACGGCTTCCAGACGATGTGAGATTTATTTTAAACCTCAGTCTTAAATGCAAAAAAGTTGCATTTCATAGGTTTCTGAAACCTTAGCTGTGTGCACAAGTCTGTGCCTGCGTATGCATGCATCAAATTTGTGTATACAGATCCTTGCCTGTGTATGCAAGCTGAGGGTTTCCTTGGTCTTTTATTTTCCAAAAATAGATTTATTTTCCCATAAATATTTTCCATTTTAACACCACTCAAATAAATTTGTAATCTGATTGGGCCCTAAACCAACTTTGGGCCTTAGAATTTTGGCAAAATTGGGGAACAGGGGCCCAAGTTGTAAGGGGTACAAAAAGCGGTGTCTACACATATAATTGAGTAAATGCATATAATATATCTAGGTGTACAATAATCATGTATATAAAAATATTTTTTAAAATTCTTTTTTTATATAAAAAAAAATAATTTATATGGTTATTTATATAAGTTTATCATAAGATACCAAGTGAAAATAAACATAACCATAAATAGAAAAAAACATATATAAACATAAACATACACTTAAACATAAGTTAATTAACCACATTTTACTATTGTATGGACTTTAAACTCTTGTGTTAAGTCTAAATCCTCTCTCTTGGCATAACAGATAGGTCATTTATAACCCATAAAATATTAAAATTAAGATAAACATAGACATATACCTAAACATAGATTTATATATGAAGAGAGTGGATATGAAAATACCACCATTAAACAAGGTCCTATCACTAACTACTTGAAATTTTATGAATAATAAAAACTGCAATCCAATTAATAATGTAGTATAATGCCTATATCTAGAGCCCTATAACTCAAAGTTCATCATCCATGTAAAGGTTCCCAAGATGGCTGAATAAATTAGCATGTACATAACAACAAGACATTCCATAGTCCATACTTGTTCGAACACCTTGGGTTATAAAATATTTTTCCTCCATTGTATATTGATCTTACCACTCAAGTTGTGCAACAATTTTTTTGCATTAATAAAAATTTGTATTATCGCAACAAATTAGCAAAGGTTGCAACCTGCAACGCTGAAGGTGCATTCAAAAATTTCTTTGCTCACTACAGAGTTTTTTAATGTAAACTATATCTGTAAAACTGAAGAGAAGTTTATGCTATCCGAAAAAACACAATGTAAGTCTTTTTTTTATTAGTTTTTTATAATTTTATATGAGTTTATTTGTTGTCATTCATTTCCTCGTATGATTATTTATCATTTGCTGTATTATACTCCAGACATATAGCAAATTCACCCAATTCATGTTATTTTTATGCAAATAAATGAAAAATATGTTATAATTTAAGGTTTCCCAACAATTATGCATTGTTGATTGTCATAATTATTGTTCTATAAAAGTTTGTTTATTTACCCAGCCTAAGAATAGTTCAATGGATTGTGATCTCTAATTATTATTCAACAAGGTATAAAGCTCTTAGTAGAGGCATGGTTATTTCTATCAACTGGATTAGATTTTATTATTTATACAATTTTAGGCATAGTTGTTGATAAGTCCATATTTGTGTATGGTTCATTGAATTTGCCAATTGAGTAAATGCATATAATATCTAGGTGTGTATAATTCAATTATATAAAAAGATTTTTTATTAAAAAAGAAAAGAAATGATTTTTATGGTTATTTATGTAAACTAGATATAAGAAACTAGTTTTAGTTGGAATACTTAATATTCAAATAATAATAACAATGAATAAACATAAAAAGAAACATAAATATTATATTATTGTTATAATTATAATCTCTATATATTAATAGAATTCAAAAAGTTAGTTATGACTCTAAAAATTGTCTAAAATACCCCTAATCTAATTAGATAATCCTTATTTCTAAAAAAAAATTTAAAATAGCGTTAAAATTTTAATTGAACGAAAATTCAAAAACAAAAAATGAGATAATTTTTTTCCCTAAAAATTAGCGCACACTCTCTATTTAAATATATTTCACACATGTTTGATACATTTTTTTTCCCCTAAAAATTAGCACACACTAAACCCAAAAGTTTACTCATTTTCAAAATCCTAAATTTTAACTTCTTAAAAATCTCTTCTTGTGTAACCTCACTAAAAAAAAACAAATTCAAATTGAAAAATTATGACATTACCCTCACTAGTTATTATTATTAGTATTAAATATATATATATATATATATATATATATATATATATATATATATATATATAAAGAGAGCGGATAAGAAAATGCCACCAATAGTAGGGTACTATCAACCATTCCACTTGCAATTGTATGAATAATAAAAACTGCAATGCAATTGATAATGCAACCATGCCTCTACCTAGAGAAATATACATTCTTGATAACAAAGACGGGGTGATTATTGAGTATTCTTGGAGTACCATAAATGCAAATCCCCCATCTCACATAACTGTGGGTCCTACTGATTAAATTTATGGTGGGACCCACAATTCATGTGAAAGGGGAGAGTATGCATTTATGATATTCATGGAGTATTCAATAATTTTCCACAAAGACTAGCGAAGTGAAGGTGGCAACGACGACGTGGGCCGTTTACCAGTAAATTTTGTTCTTCATTTTTTTTATTTATTTCATTTTCATTTTTATTTTCTAGCGGATTTTTATTTTCTGGCCGAAATGATCGATATTCACCAGTACGTTTGGTATACTCAGGTGGTGACGGCGACATGGGCCATTTACCAGTAAATTTTGTTCTTCATTTTTTTATTTCATTTTCATTTTTTTTTTCTAGCCAATTTTTATTTTCCGGCCGAAATGATTGATATTCACCAGTACATTATACTCAGGTATAGACCAATATTTTTAGTGGTACAATTTAAGGGTGTTTTTGTACCATCTTACTCACTGAAATGAGAAATATCGGCCGATATGGTATGTTATTAACTTCCTTGTTTCTAGCATATCTTTGTACCATAAAGAGTTCATGTTAAGTCCCCAAAAATCTTTGCAATATCAAACACAAACTACTAATATATTAAAATATCCTTGAACATTTTTGGCTGCAACATGTGCTAATTTGTTGAAATAATACAAAATTGTATTGATTCCAAATTTTTTTTTATGCAACTTGAGCGGGAAGATCAATGCACAATCTGAACCGCAATCCAATGGAGCTAGTATCTCATGTGCTAGGTGCATGAGACTAGCCCCTCACAAGTAGGTGGGCCCCACACGCATGGAGCCCACTTGCCTTTGAGAGGCAAGTCTCATGCGCTTGGCGCATTGGAGATTTTTCCAATCCAATGTTAGTGATAGGAGGCAGCAATATGTGACACTAGATTATGCTTCATAATTACTATTGCAAATTTTTTCACTGTCAAAATTGACTTGAGAAAGCGAGAAAGTTTTTGGTAATAAACTCTATGATCTATTGTATTTTCTCTCATTGTTTTTTTTTTTTTTTTGGGAATTTTTTTTCTTGGGTACATGAGAAATTTTGGAGGTGACAATTAATTAGTATTAAGTGATAATATATTTTTTTGATGAAAAATTTAGTTCATATGAAGTGATAATAGGTTTGAGGGGACTGATAACTGTGGCAGAAGATGGGAACGGTGGTGGTGGCTTTCCGTTTTAATAATGTTTGGGTATGCTAGTGAAAAATGGGAAAAGGAAAAAAGATAAGAAAAAAAGAAATACACATAAAAAAAATTGGTTGATGTGGATTCATTGGTTCAAAATAACAAAAGTTTAGGATATCAAAACAAAGTTATTAATCATCATTTCATAGTCACACTTTTAACCAATTAAAATGGATGGAATGATGATGATATTCAAAACAATCTCAAATGTGAGGGACAAAAGTAAAACATTTTCAAACATCATAGACTAAAATTAAAATAAATCTAAACTCAGAGGACATAACCTATGTCTTTTAGGGTATTTCAACCAAAAAAGGTGTAAGTTCAATTTTTCCTTGTAAATCTAATTTAGTCAATTCTGCCACATGGAATCACATTATATGCAAGAAAAATACATATTGTCATTTTCTTCATTCGGATTTGGGGTTTCTATAATTGAGTAACGTTGTTTTTTGTTTTTAGTTGAAATGGGTGAAATCCTGAAGATAGACGCATATAGATTTCAATCAATTTTAATCGTCATTGATTCTATCACACGGAATCTTAGAATTGTGTAAACTAGAACATTAGTCATTTGTTGTTCAATATGACTTTTAATTTCTATAATTGAAATAGAACTTTGTAACCCAAGTAAAAGCACGTGAAGCGGCTTGGAGATTCAAAATATTTAATTCTTCCATCAATTTTTGCCATATAGGGTTTTATTAGATATATGTAAAGCATGCAGAATTCCTTATTTCACTTGGCCTTTGATTTCTACATCTCAAACCTCTTTTTTTGAATTAGGTGAAATTACATTTACTAAATCTTTGTATCTTTAATACATTTGAATTTGATTCTCAAAAAAAAAAAAAAAAGAATTTTACCAATAGTTATGTCTTGTTGAATCCCATTTCAAACCCAAGCAAAAATCATCAAATCAACCAAAGACAAAAAAAAAAACAAATCAAAAGAGAAACTATGGTGGTTGATTAAGTGGAGAGAGAATTGAAGGAAGGGTAGTGAGATGGTGGTTGGTGGGTTTGAGAGGGACGATGAGTTTGGACTTTGGATTCAAATCAACTATTTCTAGGTCTTTTTATTTTTTATTTTATTTTTGGATATAGTTTAATTTAAAATGGTGAATTTTTTTTTGGTTAGTTTAACTTATATTGGAAAAGGAATTTTGTAGGAAGCTTCAACTACGAAGGGATAGAGGGCCAACTGAGTGGGTCTCATCAATACACAGAAATATTTTGGCCTAAATTTGATATGTGAGGTAACGTTTTGGTGGTGAAATTTTGGTGCTTTTGATCATTTCCTTGATTTTGATTTGGATATCCTCAATTTAGTATGAATCAAAATTCATTCTTTTAGCATGAAATTCTTGGGGTTTTGAGTTGTTTTTTATAAGGGAGGGTGGTAGTACGACTCCAGAGGAGGAGAAAAACCAGGTTCACCCATGAGATGACTAAAGAAGAGATACATCTGTGATAGATGAGGATAGTCAATATTAAAAGAGCTCCCCATAAATGACATGAGTAACGGCTTACCTGATAGACAAGCAAAAGCGTAACGGAAGAACTAACAGGAAGAAGATCATTGAAGTCTATAACTCCCCAGCATTTATTGCCAACAGATCCAAGACCATTAAGGTCAACAATTACACCCATAATGAGGGGCAAAAACCTATAAAAAGGCACAAAGAACTAGAATAAAGGTACGTAATGCTTATGCAACTTATGCACAACCATTCTCTAGCCAAATAGCAATCTCTTTGTACAATTGAGCTTTGATCTTACTGACTTGCTCATCGGTGGCTCTTTGGCACACACCACACCGGTGGACTCCAAGTATACTTATCTTTTTTTGCAGGATCCCACGGCTGTTGTGTTGACGTCTTCCATCTGTATTGATGAGGAGTTCAACTGATGATTTTCTGCATCATCAACTCCCAAATGAATTTCATAGGTGGGTTGGCAGGTCATGGTAATAGTGGTTGGTTGTGACCAATAATGTTGATAGTGCTAGTGGCTAGAGCTGGCAAAGGGTGGTGGTGGAGGGCAAGTGTTAGGTGTTTCTATTTTATATTAAATAGATGAAATAAAAAAAGATATAATGATAAGATTTAATTAAATAGGTAAACATGTGGCTGATTTTTATTAGTGGAGTATAGAGTGTAACATGAAAAATGAGATAGAAGATTTGGACTTGTTTTCAATGAAGAAGTCCTGGATTCAAATTTCTCCTCATATCCAACAATCAAATTATATTCTAAAAAAGTACAATTAATTGGTCATTATTTCAAAAATTGAAATTGTTATTACTTGAGCCAAGTAAAATCATATGAAAAGTTGCTTCCAACTTTTAAAAGTTGAATCGGTGTTACATTCTTAGATTTTAAAAGCTGAATAGGTGTTATATGCTTAAAATTTTAAAAGTTGAATAGTTGTTATGTGCCTCAAATTTTAAAAGTTGAGTATGTGTTACATTACTCAAATTTTAAAAGTTATACAGATGTTACATGAATATGATGACATTATGTGAATAAATTTAGACTTATGGAAACTAAATTTAAAAGGTGATTTAGATTTATGATGCCGTAAAAATCACCAATGAGCCACACAGTCCTCGCACGCTCGAAACAATACCTGCACAATAAAAAGAGAAGACCTAATAGAGAGCACCAGTGTGGTGTCGGCCAAATACCCTCCGAAGGTCAAGTTAGAACTTTTTAAAACTCTAGAGTGCCAGAGCTGGGATGAATTATGTGTACCTGTTTTCTAAGGGTCTTTGGGGCTTTTATAGTAGTGTAGAATCAAACTCCTAGACTTGCATAACAATTCTTTTCCTTATAGGAAAGATCTTCATTAATATACGTATATTCCAAAATCCTCCCTGTCCTGTGTTAGAGTTCTATTCGCAGTGGGACTCTATGGACTAGGGTTAATTGTGAGGCTCAAGTTATTTCCATTTAGGATTTCTTGGAGACCACATAATTATTAGTTGAGTGCCATGTGGCTTTTTTGGTCCGTCCACCCTTGGTTCATCCATAAGGGATCCGTCCACTATTGGCTCATTTGTTGAGCAGCTCGTCCTTCTAAACGAATTCGTCCACCTAGTGTCCATAAATGGTTTGTTCATATTTGACAACTTTTGTTTGCGTCGTCAGGTCCATCCAAGTAAATCCGTCACCTCCAATTTTCTCCCTCTTCAGTTGCCCCCTCACTCCATGGGTTCGTGATCACTAAGTGGAAAGACCCATGGGGTGACGATTCAATCTGGTCTTTAAGGAATCGTGGGGTGACGGATCGACCCATCCTTTTAAGGAATGCTCATGGCCTTGACAGGTTGGCCTGAGATCATTAATGGTGAAGGACACGTGTTAGTAACTGAATGATCGCTTACTTGGATTGAAGCGCCCCTTCGTCTTCTATGCCGTTCCCTCTATATAAATCAGACTCTCCTCCATTCATTTCTTTACTTTTCTACTAAAATCTACAATCAGATCGCATCCGTCATCATTGTCAGATAATACAGTTCAGCTGTTACATCCGTCATCCACACCTTTTTACCGACCACTTTTAACTTGGTAAGCATTCTCTTTCCTTTAAAATTTTTCAAGCACTTTGTTTTTCTTTAGACTTTGTATGTTTCCATCATCCCTTATAAACTCGCCAAAGTCTTAGGATTTACCGTCATGTGTAGGTCATGTCTAGTGCGTCGAGTAACCATTCGTTTGTCCGCAATGGAGCGGGCTATGATGAAGTATACCCGTCAGGTCACAAAGACCATGACAGTCCGAGTGAAGAAAGGAGTTCGTCGGCTAGTTCTCCTTCCTTAAGGGATGAGGGTTTGGAGAAGGGAGGGCTAGAGGATGACTTCCTTCAAGACCTGGATGATAATGAGTCCTCAATTCAATCCGTTGTGGGCCCTGATGGACTTAGGAAATTTATCATGTTACCCATATGGACGGTTAATGATTTTATTTCCTCAATAAAAGAACCCCATTTTAAAACACTTAGGGGCAAGTATCAAATCCCTAACAACATACCTCTTCGTCTGCCTTACAAGTCGGAGAAATGTTACTATGACGGTATTGACGGCATCGAGGTTTATGAGCAAATGCTGAAGGCAAGGCTTAGATTCCCCTTAAGTTCACTCCACCGTCAACTCCTTCAACATTTATGCCTCTCCATCAACCAAATTTCCCCAAACGCCTGGAGGGTCCTCCTAGGCATAAAAGTATTGTATGGGGTAATGTTCGACAGTGTCAGGAGGTCGACGGTGCACGAATTCCTACATTGTTACCGTTTTGATGAGATTGCCCGGTTGAAGGGGATGTATAGCTTTGTGCCTAGAAGCCCTTTGCTGAGACTTGTGTGTGAAACCCCTGACTCCAATAGGAATTGGAAGAGTCGGTATTTTTTCATGGAAGGTGATGGTTGGATGAACCGTCCTGGTGATAATGAATTTATGCCCGTTGACACCACATGGGGCATATTGCAACCGTCTGGTATGTATCCGTCTATACTAGGTTAATTTTTCATTTTACCATGTCATTTTTAATCGTCTTCTTTTGCAGTTCGTGACCGTCCACAAGTTTCTCTTAAAGAGTGGAGTTTTCTGGAGAGAATTTTTAGCAAGTCCAAGCTAGAGGAGAGGACGTGGGCAAAGTTGGTCATATTAGACATTATCCACTGGTACTGTGACGGACCAGAACCAACTTTAACCGCCCGTCGATATGACGCCCAAGTCCGCAAGCGTAAGTCCGTCACCCTATCTTTTAGGTTTCTTTGTTTGTGAGAGCTCTTAACATTCGTCTACCCTTGTGTAGAAATGGAGGTTGCCAAGAGAAGAGCCGTCATCAAGCAAAACGTAGCAAAGAAGAAAGAGGTTGGAGGCCAAGTCCCTACGGTGACGGGTTCATCTGAACTATCCACAAAAAGGAAATTGCCTGAGAAGCAAGGCCGTCTCCCTAAGAAGCCTAAAAAAATTCTGGAGCCCGTCGTGGGATTAGAGGCTGAGGGTAGGAAGACGGTAACACCTGCCAAGCATGGAGCTAGGAAAGGTTTAATGAAGGGTTTGTCTACTACCCAAGAAAAGCCACCTATCCTCATTCGGGAAGATTCTAAATATGCATTGGAGAAGCTTTTGTCCATCCTTACGTCCAAGGATTATGAGGACCTAAGTAACCATGTGACGGAAGCAATGGGGGAGTCAGGGCTTTTTTGTGTTGCTCAGGTAAGACATGTCTGTCCATATCCTTTTTGTTCCGTCCACTTACCTCCATCACTAAACCATCTTTATTTTTAGGCAATGGTGATGATGAAGGGGCTAATGGGATGGTACTTGAACCATGAAACGGCACTGGATCGTGTTAGGAAGAGGGCTGATGAAACAGAAGATGAGCTGAGCGGTCTCAAGGCCTAGAAGGTTGGTATGGAGAAAAAATTTGCTACGTCGGAGAGTGCCAGGAAGGAGCTTGAGGAAAACGTGGAGACGTTGGAAAAAGTCTTGGTGGATAAGGAAAAAGAGGTAAAAGATGCCATGGACCAGCTCCGTCAGGCAAAGGAGGTAGCGGTCTGTGAATACCGTGACTTCGACGCCTTCCTAGAGGAGCTTGGGACCTCTTATGCGGACAGCTTTGATGATGCTGTCCATCAGGCCAAGAAAACTTATCATGATCTTGACTTTTCCAAACTTAACATTGACACACAGGCCCAAGCCATTGCTTAACCCGTCGCCTTTGAGAGTACGGAGGATTTGTTTGCTGACGATGCAGCCCTTGGCGATAGGGAGTCTGTTTCGATTGTGAACCAAGCCTAGCCTGTTGATGGTGATGTTCATCTGCTTGTGAATGTTGAAAACATTGCCTTTCTTCAGTAGATTTTTTTTCTTGGTGAAATTGTAACCATTTTAGGAACAACTGTTTTAATTTCATCCGTTGTTTATGGCATGTATAACATTCCCTTTATTAGGCTTTAAGTAATTTTTACTTATTTTACCGTCTGCCTAATTCTGTGATTTTGGTTATATGATTTGTGATGAAATCAATTTTTAGATAGATTCGTCCACTTTAATAAGATTACATCGTTCGTGGATGGACCATCCATTTTATGGACTGGAATTTTCATCATCCTGAGACGAACTAACCACTTTATGGACTTAATAGGGTTTTCATCCTTCTTGGATGAACCGTCCACTTTATGGACTTAGTAAATTCTCCATCCTTCTTGGATGATCCATTGACTTTATGGACTTAGTAAATTCTCCATCCTTTTTAGATGAACCATCCACTTTATGGACTAAATAAAGTTATCATCCTTCTTGGATGAACCGTCCACTTTATGGACTTAGTAAAGTTATCATCCTTCTTGGATGAACTGTCCACTTTATGGACTTCATAAATTTTTCATCCTTCTTGGATGAACCGTCCACTTTATGGACTTAGTAAACTTTCCATCCTTCTTAGATGAACTGTCCACTTTATGGACTTAATAAAATTTTCATCCTTCTTGGATGAACCGTCCACTTTATGAACTTAATAGAGTTTCCATCCTTCCTGGATGAACCGTCCACTTTATGGACTCAATAGGATTTTCATAAAAAGACATATTAGTCATATCTGAATATTCCTTGTATTATTAAACCAAAAGTAGTTCTTAAAGAAGAAGCTTAAAAGGAATACTTAAAAAGCATTGTAGCGAAAATAAATTGTCTAGATAGAAACTAGAAAACCGGAGAATGTTGCAATAACTAAATTAAACTAGCAAATTTTGAATAAATTGAGAATCTGTCGAATGTCGCTTTCTACTGGTAGTACTTTTTTAGGTGCTCGGTGTTCCATGGATGGGGGAGCTTTTGCCCGTCTAGTGTCTCGAGGTGGTATGTGCTTTTCCTTTGCCATGACGTAATTCTGTAGGGTCCTTCCCAGTTTGGACCGAGCTTTCCTTGGGTAGGATCTTTGCTGGTGCCCATTACCTTCCTTAAGACGAGATCATCGACTTGGAAGTCCCTGTGTCTAACTTTGGAATTGTAGTGCTTGGCCATGAGGTTCTAATACCATACCAATCTCTATTTTGCTGTAGCCCTGACTTCATCTAGTAAGTCTAGCTACAGGCGCATGGTCTCGTCATTCCTCTGTTCGTCATGATTGTCCACCCTATAGCTTGTGAGTCCAACTTTGGCTGGGATGACTGCTTCACTCCCGTACGCTAGTTGAAACAGTGTCTCTCTGGTGGGTGTTCTTGCTGTCATCCGGTATGCCTACAGAACGCTTGGAAGTTCCTCTGGCCAGATGCCCTTTGCCCCCTTAAGCTGAGTCTTGATGATCTTGAGCAAGGATTGGTTTGTAACCTCCATCTGTCCGTTGGCCTGCAAGTGGGCGGGTGATGAGTAGTAGTTCTTGATTCCCAACTCCGAACAGAAGTCCATGAATGCGTTGTTGTCGAATTGTTTTCCATTGTCAGAGACCAACACTTTCGGTATCCCATACCTACAGATGATATTCTTCCAAACAAAACTTCGAATATTCTTTTCCATGATAGTGGCTAGGGCTTCAGCTTCCACCTATTTGGTGAAGTAGTCGATGCCAACTGCTAGGAACTTCAACTGTCTGACTGTTGTCGGGAAGGGGCCTATGATATCTAATTCCTATTGAGAGAACGGCCATTGAGCCGTCATAGGGGTGAGTTCCTTGGATGGTTGTCTGATGGTGTTATTGAACCTCTTACACTTGTCGCAAGTTTTGACCTAGGCTTTCGCATCCTTCTACATGGTGGGCTAATAATATCCTACCCCGATCAGCTTGTGTACTAGTGATCTTGCCCTGAGTGGTTTTCTTAAATCCCCTCATGAACTTCTCTCATGATGTATTCTACTTCCTTGGGGACTAAGCATCTCAAATAAGGGCGAGAGAAGCCTTTTTTGTATAAGACATCCTTTATAAGGATGAATCATGAGGCTTGGACCTTTAGCTTCCTTGCGGCCTCCTTCCCGTCCGGAAGCATTCCATTCTTTAGGTAGGAGATTAATTGCGTGGTCCAGTTGCTTTCAAAGTCTACCTCCTGCACATTCGTTCCACTATCTATGAGCAGACAAGTTTGGACGAAAGACAATACCTGATTGGGGACAAGCATGCGTTCTGCTGAGGCAGCCTTATCAAGTCGATCAGTGCATTCGTTCTCTTCCCTTGGGATTTGGACTAACTTGATTTGGAGACTGCCAATTTGACCCTTCACCTCATTGAGGTATCTTTTCATTCTTTCACTCTTGCATTCATAGCTGCCGTTTACCTGACTGGTTACTACTTGGGAGTCGCAGTGTATGATCATGTTTTAGCCCCTGCTGCTCTTGCGAGGTCTAGCCCCGCAATCAAGGCTTCGTATTTTGCCTTATTGTTGGTTGTATGAAATTCGAGTCGGACCATGCACTCGATCCTATCTTGTTCTGGGGGGGAAAGTACTACGCCGGCCCTTCTTGCTTGCCTATTGGAAGATTCGTCCTTGTAAATATTCCACTGTGGAATCTTTTCTGTGCGGAAAAAGGGGAGGAATTTGTCCTTCGCCCGTGAGACAAACCTGTTTAATGCTGTTATTTTGCCATTCAAGCTTTGTACCTCCTTGACTGTCTTTGATGGGGCTCGCTCCATTATAGTCCGTACTTTCTCTGGATTGACCTCTATACCTCTTTGGGATACCATGAATCCCAAGAACTTTCCCGTAGTGACTCCAAATGTGCACTTACTTGGATTTAACTTCATATTGTACGTTCGAAGCGTGTCAAAAGTCTCTCGGAGGTCGTCTAGGTGGTCTTCTTTTCATATGCTTTTTACTAGCATGTCATCTACATAAACTTGCACATTCCTCCTAATCTTGTGTGCAAACATCTTGTTCATCAACTCTGGTATGTCGCCCTAGCGTTTTTGAGTTCGAATGGCATTACCTTGTAGCAGAAGAGTCCCTAACTTGTAACGAAGGAAGTTTTTTCTTGATCGGTTTCCTCCGTTTTGATTTGGTTGTACCTTGAAAAAGCATCCATGAAGCTCAAAAGCTCGTGTCATACGATCGAGTCTACCAAGTTGTCTATCCGTGGGAGTAGGTAACTGTCCTTAGGGCAGGCTCTGTTGAGATCCGTGAAATCAACGCACATCCTCCATTTTCCATTGGCCTTCCTGGCCAAGACCACGTTTGCCAACCAGTTGGGGTAGTATACTTCCCGAATGAAATCTGCATCGAGTAGCTTTTGAACTTCTTCGGCTATAGTTTTGTCTCTTTCCTGAGCGAACACTCGTTTTCTCTGTTGGATGGGTGGTGATGAGGGCGATTCATTCAACCTGTGAACTATGATTGAAGGGTCAATCCCTAACATATCTTTGTGACTCTAGGCGAACACATCTTGGTTTTCTTTCAGGAAATTCGTGAGCACCTGTTGTACCGTTCGATTGGACAACGTACCCATCTTAGTCGTCCGTTCAGGTTTTGACTCATCAAGGGTTATTTCTTCTAGTTCCTCAACCGGCTCTGCTATTGCCTGCTGTTCTTCTATGCATATGGTTTGTTGGTGATCATCCATTTCTAGCATGGCAATATAGCATTCACATGCAGCCATCTAATTTCCCAGCAGCTTCCCTACTCCATAATCTGTAGGGAATTTGATCATTAAGTGGTAGGTTGAAGTTATAGCCTTCTATGAGTTGAGAATGGGTCGTTCGAGAATGGCATTGTAAGCGGACAAGCAGTCGACCACGAGGAATGTTACGTCTTTAGTGATTTGCTGAGGGTAGTCTCCTATTGTTACTGATAACATGACAACGCCAAGGGGAACACTCTTGTCCCTCCGAAACCAACGAGAGGGGCATTTATCGGGACTAGCTGTTTTCTATCAATCCTCATCTACTAGAAGGTCGGGTAATACAGGATGTTTGCTAAGCTGCCGTTGTCGACCAGAACCCGGTGCATGTTGTAGTCTCCTACTCGTAGGTTGACAACTAGTGCGTCGTCATGCGGGTGGTGCAGTCTTCGAGCCTTTTCTTCTAAGAACCTGATGACGGGGTTGTCGATCCATGCCATCTTAGGTACGGTGCCCGTAAGCTGGACGTTCTGGACCACTCTCAGGTAGGTCTTTTGGGCTTTTTTGGACGACTTGGAAGTTGTCGTGCCCCCTACGATCATTCTTATATCTCCTATGGGTGGCCTAGGGCGCTCATTCTCCCGTCGTGGGGCTTGCTCTTGGGGTGGATCTGTTCTTCCTTTACTAACGAACCTCTGTAGCTTCCCTTGTCTTATAAGAGCTTCTATTTGCTATTTCAAATCGTAGCAGTCGACTATATCATGTGTTGAAGTGGGCCGTGTGTGGCTTGAATTACCAAGCCCAATTCATTCTTATAAACCAAATACGAGCAGTATTAGGAAACCGAGTTCAACTAGGATTATAATTCCTAGTAAAGCCGACCTATATATATATATATATATATATATATATTAGGTTTGTGATACTTGGCAAAGCAGTGAGAGATAATTAGAGATAATTCCTAATAACCTAGCAGCCGCATAAGAAGAAAGAATAGTGTTTTCTTGTCTTGTGGGTGAGAGAGAGTTAGGGTGTATTGGGAATTGGGTTTCTTGAGAGTGTTCTTATGCACTATTGTATCTCCTTATTTTATAGTGAAATCCTTGCAACTTCGTGGACGAAGGCAAATTGCCGAACCACGTAAATATTGTCTTGTGCGTGTGATTGTTTTCTTTGACGTGTGTTTTCTCTATTTGTTTTGTTTCTCACAGGTTGGAATTTTGGTTAAATTCCCTACAACTGGTATCAGAGCCTAGGGTTAGGTTTGAGTGGGAGCAATGGCAGAGGAAGCAGGAAAGGCGTCTGGAATAGAAAAGTTCGATGGCACAGACTTTGGATTTTGGAGGATGTAAATCGAGGATTACCTTTATGGGAGGAAGTTGCATCTACTTCTTCTAGGGGAAAAACCTGAGGCTATGAAGGCTGAGGAATGGGCTCTTCTTGACAGACAGGTATTGGGAGTTATTAGGTTAACTCTATCTAGGTCTGTTGCACACAATGTTGTAAAGGAGAAGACCATAGCAGATTTAATGAAGGCTTTGTCCGGTATGTATGAAAAGCCGTCCACAAACAACAAGGTGCATCTGATGAAGAAGTTGTTCAATTTGAAGATGGCAGAGAATGCATCAGTAGCACAACATCTGAATGAATTTAATACTATCACAAATCAATTGTCGTCTGTAGAAATTGATTTTGATGATGAGATTCGTGCTCTGATCGTCTTGGCTTCTTTGCCAAACAGTTGGGAGGCAATGAGGATGGCAGTAAGCAATTCTACAGGAAAGGAAAAGCTCAAGTACAATGATATACGATATTTAATTCTGGCTGAGGAGATTCGCTGAAGAGATGCAGGTGAAACCTTAGGATCTGGTTCTGCCCTAAACCTTGAGACAAGAGGCAGAGGTAATGACAGAAATTCAAACCGGGGTAGATCAAAATCCAGAAATTCTAATCGAAACAGAAGTAAATCTAGATCAGGCCAACAAGTACAATGCTGGAACTGTGGGAAAACAGGTCACTTTAGGAATCAATGCAAAAGTCCTAAGAAGAAGAATGAAGATGATTCTGCTAATACTGTAACAGAAGAGATTCAGGATGCATTACTTCTTGCAGTAGACAGTCCACTTGATGATTGGGTTTTGGATTCAGGAGTTTCGTTTCATACCACTCCACACCGAGAAATCATACAGAATTATGTTGCAGGTAATTTTGGTAAGGTGTATTTAGCTGATGGTTCAGCCTTGGATGTTGTAGGTATGGGAGACGTCCGGATATTGTTGCCCAATGGATCTGTTTGGTTACTGGAGAAGGTTCGACATATTCCTGAACTAAGGAGGAATTTGATTTCTATTAGACAACTTGATGATGAAGGGCATGCAATACTATTTGTTGGTGGTACTTGGAAGGTTACAAAGGGAGCTAGGGTATTGGCTCGTGGGAAGAAATCTGGTACTCTATATATGACTTCAAGTCCAAGAGATACAATTGCAGTTGCTGATGCAAGTACTGATACAAGCCTATGGCACTGTAGACTTGTTCACATGAGTGAGAAAGGGATGAAGATGTTGTTGTCAAAAGGAAAACTACCAGAATTGAAGTCCATTGATTTTGACATGTGTGAAAGTTGCATCTTAGGAAAACAGAAAAAAGGTGAGCTTCTTGAAAACTGGCAGGACACCGAAGGCTGAAAAATTGGAGTTAGTACACACTGATTTGTGGGGGCCTTCTCCGGTTGCATCCCTTGGAGGTTCAAGGTACTACATCACTTTCATTGATGACTCAAGCAGAAAGGTATGTGTTTATTTTCTGAAAAATAAATCTGATGTATTTGAAACTTTCAAGAAGTGGAAGGCTATGGTTGAGACAGAAACAGGTTTGAAAGTAAAATGTTTGAGATCAGATAATGGAGGAGAGTACATAGATAGAGGGTTCAGTGAGTATTATGCTGCGCAGGGAATTAGGATGGAGAAGACCATTCCTGGGACACCATAACAGAATGGTGTGGCTGAGCGCATGAACAGAACTCTCAATGAACATGCTAGGAGTATGAGGTTGCATGCTGGACTACCAAAAACTTTTTGGGCTGATGCTGTTAGCACTGCAGTTTACCTGATAAACCGAGGACCATCAGTTCCTATAGAGTTCAGACTTCCTGAGGAGGTTTGGAGTGGTAAAGAGGTAAAGTTTTCACATTTAAAAGTTTTTGGTTGTGTTTCTTATGTTCATATTGATTCTGATGCTCGTAGTAAACTTGATGCAAAGTCAAAAATATGTTTTTTCATTGGCTATGGTGATGAGAAATTTGGCTATAGGTTTTAGGATGAACAAAACAGGAAAATCATTAGAAGTAGAAATGTAATATTTAATGAACAGGTTATGTACAAGGACAGGTCAACTGTAGTATCAGATGTTGCAGATATAGATCAAAAGAAATCTGAGTTTGTCAACTTAGATGAATTGACTGAAAGTACTGTCCAGAAAAGGGGTGAAGAAGATAAGGAGAATGTAAATTCACAGATAGAGCAGAGTACACCTGTAGCTAAAGTCCGGAGATCTTCCAGGAACATTAGACCTCCACATCGTTATTCACCCACTCTAAATTAACTCCTGTTGACTGATGGTGGTGAGCCAGAGTATTATGATGAAGCCTTGAGAGATGAGAATTCAAGCAAGTGGGAGTTAGCCATGAAGGATGAGATGGATTCCTTGTTGGGGAATCAGACATGGGAACTCACTGAATTGCCAGTAGGAAAGAAGGCTTTGCACAACAAGTGGGTATACAGAATAAAGAATAAGCATGATGGTAGCAAACGTTACAAGGCCAGATTAGTTGTTAAAGGGTTCCAGCAGAAGGAGGGCATTGACTTCACAGAGATATTTTCTCCAGTTGTGAAGATGTCAACAATTAGACTGGTACTAGGAATGGTGGCTGCAGAAAACTTACATCTTGAGCAATTAGATGTGAAGACAGCATTCCTTCATGGTGACTTGGAGGAAGACCTTTACATGATTCAGCCAGAAGGGTTCATTGTTCAGGGACAAGAGAATCTAGTCTGCAAACTGAGAAAGAGCTTGTATGGCCTAAAACAAGCTCCGAGATAGTGGTACAAGAAATTTGACAGTTTTATGCATAGAATTTGGTTCAAGAGATGTGAAGCTGATCATTATTGCTATGTTAAGTCTTTTGACAATTCTTACATTATATTAATGTTGTATGTGGATGATATGCTTATTGCAAGGTCTAGCATTGAGGAGATTAATAATCTGAAGAAGCAATTGTCTAAACAGTTTGCAATGAAGGATTTGGGAGCTGCAAAGCAAATCCTTGGCATGAGAATCATTAGAGACAAGGCTAATGGTACATTGAAGCTTTCACAGTCAGAGTATGTGAAGAAAGTCCTTAGCAGATTCAACATGAATGAAGCTAAACCAGTGAGCACACCCTTAGGTAGTCATTTCAAACTAAGCAAAGAACAGTCACCGAAGACAGAGGAAGAAAGGGACCATATGAGTAAGGTGCCCTATGCCTCAGCTATTGGCAGCTTGATGTATGCTATGGTGTGTACAAGGCCAGACATTGCACATGCAGTGGGAGTTGTGGGCAGATTCATGAGTAGGCCTGGAAAGCAGCATTGGGAGGCAGTCAAGTGGATTCTGAGATATCTGAAGGGTTCATCAGATACATGTCTTTGCTTCACAGGTGCAAGTTTGAAATTATAGGGTTATGTAGATGTTGATTTTGCTGGTGATATTGATAGTAGAAAGAGTACTACTGGGTTTGTTTTTACTCTGGGTGGTACAGCTATATCATGGGCTTCAAATCTATAGAAGATTGTTACTTTGTCTACTACAGAAGCTGAGTATGTTGCTGCCACTGAAGCTGGAAAGGAGATGATTTGGCTACATGGTTTCTTAGATGAATTGGGTAAAAAGCAGGAGATGGGCATTCTACATAGTGACAGTCAGAGTGCAATCTTTCTTGCCAAAAATTCGGCTTTTCATTCAAAGTCGAAGCATATACAAACAAAATACCACTTTATCCGTTACCTTGTTGAAGATAAACTGGTAATACTTGAGAAGATTTGTGGATCTAAGAACCCGGTAGACATGTTGACTAAGGGTGTCACTATTGAGAAGTTGAAGCTGTGCGCAGCTTCAATTGGTCTTCTAGCTTGAGGATAGGAGGATAAGTTGCAGGGATGAGGGATTGTATTATGGAGGTTTGTGGTTGATGTTTGCAGCTTGTGAGCCCTTAAGGCCTAAGGTGGTGGCAATGGAGGAGTTTGCTTATGTAGCTTGATCAATTCAAGCCAAGGTGGAGATTTGTTGAAGTGGGCCGTGTGTGGCTTGAATTACCAAGCCCAATTCATTCTTATAAACCAAATACAAGCAGTATTAGGAAACCGAGTTCAACTAGGATTATAATTCCTAGTAAAGCCGACCTATATATATATATATTAGGTTTGTGATACTTGGTAAAGCAGTGAGAGATAATTAGAGATAATTCCTAATAACCTAGCAGCCACATAAAAAGAAAGAATAGTGTTTTCTTGTCTTGTGGGTGAGAGAGAGTTAGGGTGTATTGGGAATTGGGTTTCTTGAGAGTGTTCTTGTGCACTATTGTATCTCCTTATTTTATAGTGAAATCCCTGCAACTCTGTGGACGTAGGCAAATTACCGAACCACGTAAATATTGTCTTGTGTGTGTGATTGTTTTCTTTGACGTGTGTTTTCTCTATTTGTTTTGTTTCTCACAGGTTGGAATTTTGGTTAAATTCCCTACATCATGTCCGTGGTCATGGTGGAAGCGGTAGTACTTATCCTTTGACCTCTAACTGGGATCTCCTTTCAGCTTATCGGGAAACGTCAGAGCTTCTTCGTCTTTGATTTGCATCAAGACTTGATCGATCAAGGCAGTCAAGGGGGTGAAACTTGTGAACTTCCTAGTGGGGGGCTTGGAACATCTGTCTTCCTGTCATTCTCTGGTTCTAGCCATCTTTCGCCCCCTATCCTATCGAGTATCCTTTTGTCTTTCCCTCTTTCTAGGTTTCTCCTCTTGGGCTAGTAACGCATCCTTTACATTCATGTATTTGGTGGCCTTATAAAGCACATTTGAGATGGTCTTTGGGTCGTTCTTATACAGAGAAAATAGGAATTTACCCTTCCGTAACCCATTAGTGAATGCTGCTACGAGTATCTTATTGTCCGTTTCATCAATCGAAAGGGTCTCCTTGTTGAAATGGGTTATGTAGGATCTCAGTATTTAGTCCTCCCGCTGCTTAATGTTCATCAGGCATGCAGTGGACTTTTTATACATGTGTCCTCTGATGAAGTGAGAGGCGAATCGGGCACTTAACTCTTTGAGGGAACTAATAAAGTTGGGCGTCAGCTTGCTGAACCAGATCCTTGTGGGTCCCTTCAGCGTGGTGGGAAAGGCTCTGCACATGATCTCGTTCGGTATCCCTTGAAGGTGCATTAGTGTCTTGAAAGATTCCAAGTGATCCAAAGGGTCCTTGTTTCCGTTGTAGTTTTCCACCTGCGGCATATGAAACTTCGACGGTAGGGGGAAGGAATTGACGGATGTGGTGAAGGGTGAATCAGTTCGGTGGACCAAGTCGTCGAGGTCGTTGGATACTCGTCTCCTGAGGGCATTCATCATCAGGTCCATCCGTTCCCTTATCATCTGCATCTCTGCGACAATGTGGGGTGGAGCTATATCTGCAGTAGATGGACAACTCACGTCTGGTCGTTCTGGCCTGCTAGGGGCATTGCTACCTTCCGGCCCCTCTTGGTATCTTTTGTCTGCACTGGTGCCTCTTTGGTCCTTTTTCTGAGTGTTATGTCCTGTGTTCCTTTAACGCAACTGCTCTTCTAGATCAGGATTCTGTTTGGTGAGGCGTTCCACTACAGCCGTGAGGGTTTGGACTTGCCTTTCCAGGGCAGTGGGTTTCGGTTCGTCTCCCTGAACGTTGTTGGTGGTCGCTATCGAGCGAGTAAGTACCATGCAATCACTAGTGAGCCACACAGTCCTTGCACGCTCGAAACAATACTTGCACAATAAAAAGAGAAGACCTAACAGAGAGCACCGGTGTGGTGTCGGCCAAATACCCTTCGAAGGTCAAGTTAGAACTTTTCAAAACTCTAGAGTGCTAGAGCTGGGATGAATTATGCGTACCTGTTTTTTGAGGGTTTTTGGGGCTTTTATAGTAGTGTAGAATCAAACTCCTAGACTTGCGTAACAAGTCTTTTCCTTATAGGGAAGATCTTCATTAGTATACGTATATTCCAGAATCCTACCTGTGGTAGAGTTCTATTTGCAGTGAGACTCTATGGACTAGGGTTAATCGTGAGGCTCAAGTTATTTTCATTTAGGATTTCTTGGAGACCACATAATTATTAGTTGAGTGCCACGTGGCTTTTTTGGTCCATCCACCCTAGGTCCTTCCACAAGGGATCCGTCCATTATTGGCTCATTTGTTGAGCAGCTCGTCCTTCTAGTGTCCATAAATGGTCCGTTCACCTAGTGTCCATAAATGGTTCGTTTATATTTGATAGCTTTTGTTTGCGACGTCAGGTCCAATCTAAGTAAATCCATCACTTCCAGTTTTCTCCCTCTTCATAGATCATTCCATTTTACTTCCTAATAAAGAGGGAGAGGATTTTATTTACCCCAGTAGCAAGGGTGGGAAGGGGAGGGGGGTGGCGGTAATTTGAAACTTTTGGTGGAACCGCGGAATTACCAACTTTAATGCTATGCTTGCAAAATTTAATAGACTTGTTATGATAATTTAATTGTTGAGGTTGGAGGGATTTGAATCTAATATATTAGTTAGAAATCTCAGAAGGTGTCCCTTGAGCAATAAAGGCTGGTAAAATTTAAAGGACTTCGTTTATGAACAACTGGCACTTTTTAATTACTTAAGCCACTTCTATCATTTAGGTCCAAAAAAAAAAAAAAAAAACTTAAGCCACATTTTACTCGTTTAATTTTCATTAAATTACAAATTAACTATGCTAAAAAAGTAACTATAATCCGATATTTAATTGGGAGTAACTCTATATTGTTTTTCCATACATTAATTCTTATTTCCTAATTCCTATGGCCATTGGATGATTGCCTTTTTTGTTTACTACTAGTTTCTTAACTTGGGACCATCAATTTTTCCACCTTTCTATTATAAATGCTAAGATGTGCGAAATGAAATTAACCTGAATTCAATATGCAATTTGACTTGACTCAACACATGTCATTACCAAATCTATCATGTAGAAAGAATATCATTATATATGGGAAAATTTTTATGTCAAATAATCTGAACTTTAAAAAAAAAAAAAAAAAAATTAGAGGAAGATTTGTGTGGTAGTCTACCATATTCAGAGTCATATTATTGGTTTCAAAATCCTTAGGTGGTTTGAAGCAAATTGGTACAACTTCAACTGCACTAGTCTCATGCCAGTTTTGCCCAGGTGGTAGGTGTCTTAAGTAAGACGTTGATCGATATTGCGAAATTATTTTCTCAACTGTGAACACTCGCATCAACAAGGTCGACATCTGAGGCTTAGGCATGGATTGACAATGAAAGATATTGGAATATACTGAGGCTAGTAATAAGCCTGGGCATTTCACAATTTCCTTGATTTCTTTTGAGGCAACATTTCTCATCTGGGAGGAAATTCATCTTCTTCTGTGGGTGGAGTTTTCTTTGCATTACCATCAGGGTAGTTATAGGGAAGCAAAAATTGATCTTTTGAATTGCATCAGGGTGCTTCTAAATCTAAGCAACATTCGGCTCTGAGTTCACTACTAGGCAACAATGGTGTGATGTGGAATCAAATCAGTTCAAAACTTCCATTCTCGAAAGATTGTTCCATGTTGTGTTAACAAATGTCCGGTTAAGTCTTGCATACACTATTTCATCTCCCTGTCGATAATCACACCATGTGAATGCATTGTTGGCCCATTGAGTCCACTTGACCTTTGAATTTTAAAATTGAAACAAAAATATTGTGAGTCCGATTAAATCATAAAAATGGATGTATTCGAATTATGATGGATCAAACACGTATAGTAGGATTTTGTACATATCAATTTCTAAAACTGAAACAGTCATTACGTGTGTAGAGAAGGAAAAATTCCCGACCTATCACAAGCTGACACATCATACTATCAAGTCCACAAAATACAGCCAATTACAAAGCACCACGTATTGTTGCTAGGTTTTGCTGTCACTACTCAGAAACCAACAGAAATTTGCCAAGTGTCATGCAAGAACCAATCACACCTCAGCGCGTGTAAGCAATGACACAGGCAGTCCAGCGCGTGTAAGCGATGACACAGGCGATCTAGCACGTGTAAGCGATGACATAGGCAGACCAATCAGGCCGTGACATGTGTCACCAATTGGACTTCGCCACGTGTCGCTCACCCACCCCCAAACTCCTATAAATAGAAGCCTTCCTAAGGCATTTGGGGAGGAGAGAAGGGTCAGAAGTACAAAAGCTCTGCAAAAATTAAGTCTCAAAGCCTTCAAGAACTTCAATCCCAAAATTGAAGAACACTCGAAGCAGAATCATCCAAGATATCTGCCTAGATCCTAAAGTTTACGGGAATCAAGCTCAAAGGTCCGAAAAACATCAACAAACCACAAATCGGTGAAGCTCTACGGATTCAAGCCTCTAAAGCCCCGAAGAACTTCCACCATAAACCTTCGAAGACGAAGAACACACGAAGAACACACGAAGAACACGAAGAACGCGAAGAACAAAGGATTTCTAACAAGCTCATAGCCAGAGATTCATTGCAATTCCGTTTCAACAATCTTCGATCCATCCCTCTACCAAATTGAAGGATATTTTGTGTTCAAGTCAAAATCATATTACCACAAATCCAATTAGCAAATCTTTTAAGGAGATTGAATCAGAGGATCACTCTTTTGTAATCACAGAGAATTGTACCACAATCATCAATACAAATTCGCATTTGTGAAACTATTTTACTTGTTTAATTTATTTCGAACTAGAAATTTAGTCGCTCTACAAATTCTGGCACGCCCAGTGGGACCTCTCTGCCTCTCATCTCTTTCTCCTTCAAAAGAAAAGAAATTCGACATCATTTTGCTACCAGCTTCAATGGCCTCTAGCAAGAATGTTCGAAAATCTGTGGTTGATCCTTCCAATGATGATGATTATGTCGGCCCAATCACTCGCAGTCGATCCAAAGCTTTTGATCGACTTCAACCCCAACCAACCAAAGAAAGCCAACTTCATACTGTCATCTCTTTGGACTCTCTTGCAAATAGGAAAGCTACCACTAATGGTTCATCTACCTCGAAAGATTTGGAGATCAGTAATGAATCATCCCCAACAAAGACCTTTTCTATCAACTCTTCACCCGTGATGAGAAACTTAAGGAATGAAGTACCTTTAACTCATCCTGTTTCATCATTTTCTCCATCATACATGGAGGTTATGCCAGTAATGATGACTAATACCTCTACCATGGAAGAAAAGATGGCTGAAATGGAACAAAGGGTCACCCTTCTCACAAAAGCACTTGAAGAAAAGGACGTCAAAATTGCAACCTTAATGAACAAGCTAGAGGTACAAGATTCGGGTGAATCAAGTCTCGGCCCTGAGCACCCACCTGGCTTTACTCTGAAAGGAGAAATCGCTAGAGGTGATAAGGGAAAAGGCGGTGAAGGCACTTCTCAACACGGACATTCCACCTCAATGGCCTCGATATCTGTCCAACAACTACAAGACATGATAACGAACACCATTCGAGCACAATACGGAGGTTCTTCTACAAGTTCTCTCATGTATTCGAAGCCCTATACAAAGCGCATCGATAACATGAGAATGCCAAACGGGTATCAACCCCCCAAGTTCTTGCAATTTGATGGTAAAGGAAACCCTAAGCAACACGTTGCTCACTTTGTAGAAACTTGTGAGAATGCAGGGACTCAAGGAGGACTCTTTGTAAAGCAGTTTGTCCGTTCACTAAAGGGGAATGCCTTCGATTGGTATACAGACTTAGAACCCGAGTCAATCGATAGTTGGGAACAACTTGAAAGGGAGTTTCTCAACCGATTCTACAGCACACGACGCACGGTAAGCATGATGGAGCTTACCAATACTAAACAGTGGAAGGATGAGCCCGTCGTTGATTATATCCATCGATGGCGTTCTTTGAGTCTAGATTGCAAGGATAGACTTTCTGAAATATCTGCTGTAGAGATGTGCATCCAAGGCATGCATTGGGGACTTCTTTACATCCTTCAAGGGATAAAGCCCCGAACATTTGAAGAGTTGGCAACTCGTGCACATGACATGGAACTGAGCATCTCTAGCCATGGAAATATGAAACCTCCTGTTCCTGAGGAAAGAAAAGAAAGACGGGAAGTAAGAAAAAATGACAGGAATGTGAAAAGTAATATCAAAGACTCAATGAATATCAACCCTGCTCCAGTCAAAATTTCAACAAGAAATGTGAAGGCTAACGAGAAGAGGCCCGAGGGAGGCCAACAGCGTGAGATGCGTCGCTCATCACTTAAAGAGTGGGAACAAAAGGTGTATCCTTTCCTAGATGCTGATATGCCCGAAATGCTAGAACAACTGCTCAAGTTGCAATTAATCGTATTGCCAGAATGCAAACGACCGGAGGAAATGGGAAAAGTTGATGACCCAAATTACTGTAAGTATCATCGCATCATAAGCCATCCAATCCAAAAATGCTTTGTTCTTAAAGAACTCATCATGAAGCTAGCCAAGGAAAGGAAAATCGACTTGGATTTTAATGATGTTGCTCAATCAAACCTTGTAACATTTTCTTGCGGGTTACCTATTTGCATGTCTCCAACCACTAAGCAGGGGGCAAATACCATGCTCATTCAGTTTGGTTCTCTAACACCTGTTCCAGTTCAGCTTTCACAAGAAGCATCTGATTATAATGATGATAAAAGGTCAGCAGTGGATGAGGAAGAAGGTTGGACGATGGTTACTCGAAGGAGATGGAAAAAGAGACGAACATTCCCTCTTTATTTGATCGCCCAAGAGTCCAGAAAAACACAAAACCAGATTCAACCTCGATCAAGAGAAAGGAGCGATAAGAGGCAAAGGAGATTGGGAACAAGAATGTATGATAATTTAGCACAAAAACCTCGAAAGCTCATCACATTGGAAGAATTCTTCCCTAGAAAATTCTTTCAAAATAACTCAGCTGAGGCCGTCCACACGGTCACTCGTTGTGAAATTCAGGATGAAAATGAGAATGTTGACCATGGTGGTCCAAGTGAGACTTTGTCATCTTTGAAGGAACTCCAATCTCGAGTCGATGAAGGTGAACCCTTGCAATCCTCTACTCCACCAAAAGAAATGCTCACCCAAGCTCTTGAAAAGCCAGAGATGTGCACTCCTTCTACCAATACGCTTCAACAAACCCAGGAATGTTATGCGTGCTCTCCAAACTTAACTTTCACTGATGAGGACCTATTGTTAGGCTCTAAGCCCCACAATCGTCCACTTTATGTTTCTGGTTATGCTCGTGAACAAAAGATTGATCGTATTCTCATTGATGGAGGTTCAACTGTCAATATACTACCAAAAATGACTATGAGACGACTTGGCCTTACTATGGAGGAATTATCACATAGTCGTTTGGTCATTCAAGGGTTTAACCAAGGAGGACAACGTGCAATTGGCATGATCCACCTAGAATTAATCATTGGAGAATTGACAAGCAATGTTTTGTTCCATGTCATTGATGCCAAGACAACCTACAACATGTTGTTAGGCCGTCCATGGATCCATGGAAACGGAATAGTGCCGTCAACTTTGCATCAATGTTTCAAATACCTTCAAAGTGGGATAAAGAAAGTCAATGCCGACTTGAAGCCTTTTGCTGAGACTGAAGCTCACTTTGCTGATGCAAAATTTTATGTAGAAGATGACATTCCCAATGAAGTTCTCCCAGTTGAGATCCCGTCCAGAGAAAGCAAGCAGAGTGAAAAGGAGCATGATAAACTTGTCACTAGAAAGGATATCTCTGCCCCAAAGAAAGGTCCAGAATGTGGGAATGATCATTCTAGTGAATCTACTAGTAATTCAGTGAGAACGAAAATTTCAACGCCCTCCAACAACCCTCCATTACTTCGTTATGTACCGTTGTCACACCGCAAGAAAGGACAATCACCATTCGCGGAATGCCTTCAATCCATAGCAGGCATGGGAAGGCCTACTGCAAAGCTCACAATGGAGGATGTGGCCATATTGAAAGAAAATCATGTCATGCCTTTAACTTCATCCACAAATCCTTTGCCCTCAAAGCCATTAAATGGATTCGTGAGGTCTTCACAATGTTTGACAGAGCATGGTATTCTACCAAGTGAACAGACAAAAGGATGGTTTGACCCAAAGGCATATCGGTTGTTGGCCAAAGCAGGCTATGATTTCTCAAAACAAGGGGACTTAGGGAAACTAATTCCAGAAGTCACTAGTGAAAAGACGCATGGCCTTAGCAAAACACAAAGCAAAATGCGGCTTGAAGGGTATGAAATTCCTATCCCAAAGACCGGATTAGGTTATACTCCTGAACAACCAGCTCAAATATGGATCAAGAAAAGAAGCAATGCTTCAAGTTCCCAATACATAACAATGGAGGTCGATGAAAGTTCGAATCAAAGAAAAGATCACTCTTCATCGCGTGTCTCGGTGTTTGATCGCATTGAGGCCTCGTCGTCACGAATCACAGTGTTTGACAGGTTAAATACAACTTGTTTAACACAAAATCGCGACACTCTTGCATACAAATCAGTCTTTGATCGATTGGGGGCAACAAAAAAGCCTGTTGATAGTCATTCTCGAAATCCAATAAATTTCGAGGTTCAACGGGAGAAGAAAGCTAATGATGAGATCCGCAGTAGCATTCCTTCACGCATGAAGCGTAACTCTACCTTAGACATCAGTACTGAAGGATCACTCAAAGTCAAAAGGCGAACGATTGTACATACAAGTCAGTCACTCGCCCACCATGAGCAAATTGAAGAGGTATCATCCTTGTTTCATATTACAGTAGAGGAGGACACACTATCAGATGCTGAAGCAACCAATGAAGAGGTCGATGAAGCTCCCCCGGCATTGGAAGACGGAGTACAAGCTACAGTTGATGAACTTAAAGAGATCAATTTGGGAACTACTGAAGAACCTCGACCAACTTTCATCAGTGCGCTTCTCACTCCCGAAGAAGAAGAAGGGTATCTTAAGCTCCTAATAGAATACAAAGATGTGTTTGCTTGGACTTACAAGGAAATGCCTGGGCTCAATCCAAGTATTGCTCTACATCATTTGGCAGTAAAGAAAGGAGTGCGCCCAGTCAAACAAGCCCAAAGACGCTTTCGGCCGGAACTTATCCCTCAAATAGAAACCGAGGTCAATAAGCTAATTGAAGCGGGCTTCATTCGTGAAGTACAGTACCCAGAATGGATTGCTAACATTGTCCCTGTCAAAAAGAAGAATGGACAAATCCGGGTGTGTGTTGACTTCCGTGATTTGAACAGTGCATGTCCCAAGGATGATTTTCCGTTACCCATCACTGAGGTTATGGTTGATGCCACTACTGGTCATGAAGCTTTATCTTTCATGGATGGTTCTTCAGGATACAACCAAATTCGAATGAATCCTAAGGATGAAGAACTTACAGCTTTTCGTACCCCTAAGGGCATTTACTGTTATAAAGTGATGCCTTTTGGACTAAAGAATGCTGGTGCTACTTATCAACGGGCCATGCAAAAGATCTTTGATAATGTACTTCATAAATACGTGGAGTGTTATGTCGATGATCTCGTGGTTAAAACAAAAAGGAGGGAAGACCATTTGGTAGATCTGCGATCCGTGTTCAACCGCTTAAGAAAGTATCAGCTTAAAATGAACCCTCGCAAATGCGCTTTTGGCGTGACATCTGGGAAATTTCTTGGTTTCATTGTGAGGCACCGCGGTATTGAAATTGATCAGTCCAAAATTGAAGCTATCCAGAAAATGCCAGAGCCCAAGAATCTACGAGAACTTAGAGGCTTGCAGGGAAAACTAGCCTACATACGACGATTTATCTCGAATTTGGCTGGTCGATGTCAACCTTTCAATCGATTGATGAAGAAGGATGTGCATTTTGAATGGGATGAGGCTTGTAGCAATGCTTTTGAACGCATCAAAAGATACTTGCTTAATCCTCCAGTTTTAGGGGCTCCCATTCCAGGAAAGCCTTTGGTACTGTACATCGCGACACAAGAGAAGTCTCTAGGTGCTCTTATGGCGCAAGAAAATGAAAAAGGGAAAGAAAAAGCCCTTTATTATCTAAGTCGAACTCTTAATGGGGCTGAATTAAATTATTCTCCTATTGAAAAGATGTGTCTCGCTCTTTTCTTTGCCATAGACAAACTGGAGCACTACATGCAAGCATATACGGTCCGTTTGATAGCAAAGGCAGACCCAATTAAATATGTCCTCTCCAGGCCAGTGGTTTCGGGTCGTATAGCTCGATGGGCAGTCTTGCTACAACAATATGACCTTGCATATGTTCCACAAAAAGCTGTCAAAGGACAAGCACTGGCAGACTTTTTAGCTGACCACCCAATCTCGTCCGATTGGGAGTTCTCTGATGATTTCCCGGATGAAGATGTGTTTTACATTGAAGTAATGCCACCATGGATGATGTTTTTCGATGGGGCTGCACGTCGGGAAGGAGCGGGGGCAGGTGTAGTGTTTGTTTCTCCACAACGGCAAATACTTCTATACTCATTCTCATTAAGTGAACTTTGCTCTAACAACGTAGCCGAATATCAAGCATTGATTATTGGTCTACAAATGGCTATTGAGATGGGTATATCGCAACTTGAAATCTTTGGGGACTCCAAATTAGTTATCAACCAAATCTTGGAGCAATATGACGTCAAGAAAGAAGACCTCATCCCCTATTGCAAATACGGGAAGAAGTTGTTAGCAAATTTTGAGGCCATCACGTTGGAGCATATACCAAGGAAGGAGAATAGACAAGCCGATGCTTTAGCTAATTTGGCTACTGCCTTAGCATTATCCCAAGAAGAGACAACCAAAGTTGCTATTTCCCAAAGGTGGGTGGTACCTCTCGTGGTTGAAGAAGAAGAAGAAGAAGAAGAGCAAGCCAACATCATTTCCGTATGCCTTGTTAAGAAAGAGGATTGGCGACAAGTGGTCATTGAATACCTTCAACATGGAAGACTCCCGGATGATAAACGCCACAAGACCGAAGTTCGGCGAAGGGCTGCTCGATTCATTTACTATAAGGATACTCTCTTCCGCCGTTCATTTGATGGATTATTTCTCCGCTGCTTAGGAGAGGAGGAGGCTAAACAAGCCTTAGAGGAGGCTCATTCTGGAATATGCGGCGCACATCAGTCGGGTCCTAAGTTACACTACAGGATCAAACGAATGGGTTACTATTGGCCTACAATGGTGCAAGATTCCATGGAGTGCGCTAAGAAATGCGAAGCTTGTCAGTATCATGCGAACTTCATCCACCAGCCGCCAGAACCTCTACACCCAACTGTAGCTTCTTGGCCTTTTGATGCATGGGGGCTTGATGCAATAGGGCCATTACCAAAGTCATCCGGTGGCCATTTGTACATCTTGGCCGCAACTGATTACTTCTCAAAGTGGGCGGAAGCTGTGCCCCTTAGGGAAGTGAAGAAAGAAACAGTGGTTAATTTCATTCGAACTCACTTGATCTATCGGTATGGTGTCCCTCGGTATATCATAACTGATAATGGCAAACCATTCTACAATAGGCTGATGACAGAGCTTTGCGAGAAGTTTGAATTTAAACAATACAACTCCTCCATGTACAATGCCCCGGCAAATGGACTAGCTGAAGCATTTAACAGAACACTTGGCAGTTTGTTGAAGAAAGTGGTATCCAAGACAAAGCGAGATTGGCATGAAAGAATTGGAGAAGCATTATGGGCATATCGAACAACATTTCGAACGCCTACTCAAGCAACGCCATATTCTCTTGTCTACGGAGTGGAAGCCGTCCTTCCTTTAGAACGCCAAATTCCATCATTACGGATTGCCGTTCAAGAGGGATTGACTGGAGAAGAAAATGCCAAGCTCAGATTGCAAGAATTAGAGGCACTTGATGAGAAAAGGCTCGAGGCCCAACAACGCCTTGAGTGCTATCAAGCTCGTCTTTCAAGCGCGTTCAATAAAAGAGTTAAACCACGATCATTCCAAGTTGGTGACTTAGTCCTTGCTGTTCGAAGACCTATCATCACAACTCATCGTACAGGCAATAAGTTCACTTCAAAATGGGATGGACCTTATGTTGTGCAAGAAGTCTACACCAATGGAGCTTACAAGTTAATTGATAATGATGGTGTGAGGATCGGCCCCATCAATGGGAAGTTCCTTAAGCGCTTCTATGCTTGAAAATCGAGGAATGCTCCTCGATAAGAGCTTAAACTACCCACTATAACGCTGCAAGAGTACATGATGTCTTCCCATTACCCTTGAAAGCGTACCAATAAGGAGAAATTAATCCCACTCTATGTCACCAATTGCTAGTGTGGCGTAGTGGTTGGATGCCTATGTCACCCTTGAGGACATCTCGGGTTCGATCAGTGGTGATACCCACTATTACACACTGAGCCCTCCTTTTTTTGCAAAAATACATAATAAAAAAAAAAAGAAAAAAAAAGTTATCAAAAAAATAAATTAAAAAAAAAAAAAACTTTTGAACTACGTGATGACTTGATCCCTTTCAAGGGTACGTAGGCAACTTAGTATCTTTTTGCTGAGTTCAGTCACGCACTAAAAAAAAAATTTATCAAAAAAAAAAAAAAAAAAAAAAAGAAATAAAAAAAAAAGAAACAAAAAAAAAATACAAAAAAAAAAAGAAGCAAAAGAAAACAAAAATCATCAAAAAGGAAATTATCAAAAAAAAAAAAAAAAAAAATTCTGTTGAACCACATCATCTCCCTTCTGAGTGGTGTCGTTTCACATCATGTCTCTGAAATCTGAATGATGTCAACTTCCCCCAGAATGATGATAGATTATATATCCGAAGTCGATGTTGCATCATCTCTCCTCTATGGGCATGTTCGTGCGATGTCAAGATTCTTGATGGCATGTTTCGACATCTTCAAAGTCTTCGCAGCATACTCTGGCGTCTTCAAAGTACTATACACTCTCGATGTCTGAGCTATGTTGCCTCTGAAAATTTGTGCTAATGTGGAGTGTTGTCATGACTTTATTGCAAAGATGGATGTCGGCATAGCTTTGGTGCAGATAAAGTATTGATATGGCTTCATGAATGTTGGCACGGCTTCGGTATGAATGAAATGTTGACGTAGCTTCATGGCAAAGACGAGTATTGGCATAACTCTAGTGCTAATGTGAAGTGTTGACGTGACTTCGTGGCTTCATGAATGTCGACACGGCATTGGTGCAAATGGAGCTTTGACATGGCTTCATGAATGTTGGCACGGCTTCAATACAAATGAAGTGTTGTCGTGGCTTCATGGAAAAGATGGATGTTGGCATGGCTTTGATGCAAATGAAGTTTTGATGTGGCTCGGTGCAAATATTGGTGCAACTTCAATGCGAGTGCAAGTGCTAATGTGGAGTGTTGTCGTGGCTTCATGGCAAAAAAATGAATTGTTGACATAACTTCATGACTTCGATGCAAATGGAGTGTTGTCGTGGCTTCATGGAAAAGATGAACGTTGGCATAGCTTCGATACGAATGAAATGTTGACGTAGCTTCATGGCAAAAAATGAATTGTTGACATAACTTCATGGCTTCGATGCAAATGGAGTGTTGTCGTGGCTTCATGGAAAAAATGAACGTTGGCATAGCTTCAATACGAATGAAATGTTGACGTAGCTTCATGGCAAAAATAAATTGTTGACATAGCTTCATGGCTTCGATGCAAATGGAATGTTGTTGTGGCTTCATGGAAAAAATGGATGTTGGCACAGCTTCGGTATGAATGAAGTGTAGATGTGGCCTCCATGCAAATAAAATGTTGAGGCAGCTTTATGGCAAAAGAAAAGTGCTAGTGCAGCTTCATTACAAAGGCAAATGATGGTGCGACTTCATAGCGGATGCAAATACAAATATTACTTTATGGCAAAGATGAATGTTGGCATAGCTTCAGTACAAGGACAAAGGCTATCATGGCTTCATGGTAAAGGCTCACGATGTGGCTACGTTGCAAAAACTCTTGAAATGGCTACGTTGAAAAGATAAGTGTTGGTGCAGCTTAATTGCCAAGGAAAGCATACTGCATAACAAAAACAAACAACAAAAAAATTTGTCAAAAGAAAAGCTTATGGCACGTTTGAACTTAAAAAAAAAAAAAAAAAAAAAAAAATCAACAAAGAGAGAAAGCTTCAATTTTAATCTCTAACCTGTCAAAAAAAAAAAAAAGAGAAAGAAGGTCAGTATAAAAAAAAAAAAAAAAAAAAAAAAAGGAAGAAAAGAAAAAAGCATAATTTCTCTACACTTATTATTTCACCCACTGAGGTTTTGCTTGCACAATTTAATGCATACCCCGGGTGGCTTTATATAGATGTTTGTAGAGCTTAAAGTCAGATTTTGTAAATTCAAAGTCAATAAAGTCTGCACCAAATCTTGAAAAAAGAGAGGTGTCCATAAATACATCATGCTGTCAGAAAGAAACTATTGGAGAGATGAAGTGCAAGGCTGTATATTGTTCAACATAATTGTGCTACCGACCTTAGAAACAGTAAGAGACATTTTCTGGTTAGCCAATTTGCCTGAAATTTCAAACACTGTCAGAGCCGCAATGAAGACTAAAATGGCAACAAGTCCAACAATGCATGCGGTCTCCCATTCTGGATTTCTAAAGTTTCTGACAAGATTTCACAAAAAAATCAACCCACAGAAATCTTCCAAGGACTTTGATGCACAAAACCCAGAAAGATCTTCAGCAAGGGAGCCATCACGCACCACCACGCACGGCCATAAATTCGCGATGACCAACGGTTTAATCCTTCAAAACTGTGCAAATCGGGCCACCAATTCAGAAAACAGAAACCACCACTAGATCCATCGGCCCACGATCTACAAAACCTTAAAATTTCAAGCCCAAAAGCGGCTGCACGCACATCCACGCGCCGCCACAGACTCGCGATGACCGGCGGCTTAGTCCCTCAAAACTGTGCATATCTGTTTATGATTTCACAAAACTGACCATACAAGGGTCTTCTACGGCTTTAGAACGAAAAAACCCAAAAATTTCAAGCCCAAAAGATGCGGAACGCGCCGTCACGCGCCGCCATAAGATCCGCCGTTCACTGCCTCAACGAACCGCCCTCCCACGCGCCGTCATCCTACTTCACGCGCTCGCACGTGCCACACGTGCCTCCAGCGGTATGACGTCATGGATGACGTCATCCTCAACAACCGGTTGACCTGTTTGTCCAGACCGACCCGGTTTGACCCGGACCGAACTGGAAACCTGACCCGGCCCGAACCGCCTCAAAAAAAAAAAAAGAAAAAAAAAAAAAAGGTGAGAGAAAAAAATGCTTTGACCAAGTGGACCCTTGACCTTGACCAAAAAGTCAAAATTTTCAAAACGGACTTGTCCCACTCAATTTTTCGAGTACATTCCGATTTTGGGACCCGTTTTTTCATTTGAAGCTCAGAAATTGCGTAAATGTCCGGTTTCCAAAAGTTGACTTTTGCACAAATATTGACAAAAAAGTCAAAATTTTCAAGAAGTACCTATCTTGCCCAAATTTTCGCGTAGATTCCATTTTTGGGGTTTATTTCTTCATTTGAGAATCCGAAATTGCTCAAATAGTGTGATTCTACAACTGTTGGTTTTAATGAACTTTGACCAAGAATCAAGATGTTCGAGCAAAACTTGTCCTATTCAGATTTTCATGTGGGTTCTGATTGTGAAATCCACTTATTTGTTTTGGACTTGGAAACCACCTATGTGACCCACTTCCCCGAAGTACCAACAGTATCCAAAAGTTAAGCTCCCAAGATTAAGATTTGAGATTCATTCACTTAATTTGGATTCCCTCAAGGTTATTCTCCAGACTTTATCAAAGGCTTCCCTTCCAAAGTACAAATAAACTCTCACAAATGTGTCTTGAACTTGAAATTACACTGGGTCGCTAATTCAACTTACCATTCTCATTCGGTGCCTACCGGTCTTCAACCTACCATTCCTCATTCGGTGCCAAACATTCTCACCTACCGTTCGGTGCCTACCAGTCGAAAATCCACCAGTCTCACCAAAAATTCTCAACCGCCATTCTCGACTACACAACTACCAGTCTTCGTCTCTCCACTATAAATAGAAGGGCCGGATTCATCAAGAACTCATCAAAAAAAAAAAAAGAGAAAAAAAAAAAAAAAAAAAAAAAACACTGAATCATGAAATGAAGATTTGCTTCTTTCAAATTTTCAAGTCCTCTTTCTCACAACCGTTTCTCACTATGGCCTTATCATTTTCAACACTTAGCAACCAAAATTGCTTCATAATCAGTTTGAAATCAACCCTCTTATGGTTCAGTAGAAACCCTCCTCACAGTGTCATTGTAGTTTTGAGATCCAAACAAATTTTGTTTCTCCACTTAACGACTACCGTTGTCCATAAAATTACTCATAACAAGGTCTGCATTGCCCTTCCATGCTTCCGTGGATTTGGTTGGCCAAGAAATCCAAGTCCAGCAGAGACACCTGTTCCTAATCTAAGGTCTCCAGTAGTCTCTTTCCAATTGCTTGGTCTTCCAGCGGAAGCAGTGGTTCGGAACAAACACCAACTTGGCTGGTTTCTAAGACCAGAATCACAAGTTAGTTCCATCTTTCTTTTTTCTGTGCTTTTCCAACAAGTGGCAGTAGGAGAAGATGGTAAAAAGTGTTGGGGTATCCTACAAATTGTCTTTCATCCAACACTTATAATGATATCCAAGGGACCAGCTCATCAGAATTCAACCTTTTGTGTCGGTAAATGGTCGCCAAAGCCTCATCCTATGTTCCCACAAGCAGGGGACCCAAAGGTCATCGTTGCTGGTACCTCAAAACACATTTTCTGAAATTACTCCAACTTAAATCCAGCTTGAGGCATTTCAGAAAGTACTCTTCTGAAATTACTTCAACTTAACGTCCGTCAGCATGGTCCCATTACGCAAGCACATTCTACAACTTGCCGTCGGACCTCATTCAGCATGCAGTCAGTCCCAGATCCAAAGGTGTACTTCCCAGGAACATTTACACCAGAGGGTCCCCAACATACAGGGCCAGCACCATGGAGGCTTATGTTTCACCCATTCGCTTTGCTTCATCCCCCTCATCTTCATCACCAACACCAGCACCCCCAGAATCCGTAAGCTTCTGAAACTACCTCAACTTAACTTGAATGATGCGACGACACAAGCACATTCAATCACATTCCCACATGGCCTCGCCGTAATCCGAAGTATACTTTTCTGAAATTACTTCACCAGGGGTTAAAAGAAAAAAAGAAAAAGAAAGAAAAAGAAAAATGAGGCTAGCCCCACGACTCTGCATGCTGTGCCCAACCAACATCTTCACTTCTTCCCCATCTTCTACACCTTGTGATCGCCACCAACGATCCAGAATACTCTTCTGAAATTACTTCAACTTAACCTATACTGAGAAGGTCCAGTCATGTAAATACATTCAAATACAGGCAGACCCCTTTTCGGTCTCATCAAAGCCTTTCATATGGGTGGGTCTACTCTTCGGAAATTATCTCATCATGCTGAAAGCTCCACCACCTTCAACTACTTCACTTAAAGAGTCAAGTGTGTAAAAAAAAAAAAAAAAAAAAAAAAAAAAAAAAAAAAAAAAAAAAAAAAACCAGTTTTCGAAACTCATTCCCACACTACACTCCAAAACTGTGTGCGTGAACGAGTCTCGAAGGGGCATTTGTAGAGAAGGAAAAATTCCCGACCTATCACAAGCTGACACATCATACTATCAAGTCCACAAAATACAGCCAATTACAAAGCACCACGTATTGTTGCTAGGTTTTGCTGTCACTACTCAGAAACCAACAGAAATTTGCCAAGTGTCATGCAAGAACCAATCACACCTCAGCGCGTGTAAGCAATGACACAGGCAGTCCAGCGCGTGTAAGCGATGACACAGGCGATCTAGCACGTGTAAGCGATGACATAGGCAGACCAATCAGGCCGTGACATGTGTCACCAATCGGACTTCGCCACGTGTCGCTCACCCACCCCCAAACTCCTATAAATAGAAGCCTTCCTAAGGCATTTGGGGAGGAGAGAAGGGTCAGAAGTACAAAAGCTCTGCAAAAATTAAGTCTCAAAGCCTTCAAGAACTTCAATCCCAAAATTGAAGAACACTCGAAGCAGAATCATCCAAGATATCTGCCTAGATCCTAAAGTTTACGGGAATCAAGCTCAAAGGTCCGAAAAACATCAACAAACCACAAATCGGTGAAGCTCTACGGATTCAAGCCTCTAAAGCCCCGAAGAACTTCCACCATAAACCTTCGAAGACGAAGAACACACGAAGAACACACGAAGAACACGAAGAACGCGAAGAACAAAGGATTTCTAACAAGCTCATAGCCAGAGATTCATTGCAATTCCGTTTCAACAATCTTCGATCCATCCCTCTACCAAATTGAAGGATATTTTGTGTTCAAGTCAAAATCATATTACCACAAATCCAATTAGCAAATCTTTTAAGGAGATTGAATCAGAGGATCACTCTTTTGTAATCACAGAGAATTGTACCACAATCATCAATACAAATTCGCATTTGTGAAACTATTTTACTTGTTTGATTTATTTCGAACTAGAAATTTAGTCGCTCTACAACGTGATTCAAATAAAAGTACATGAATAGATGCTTTCAAATTTTGATAGTATTTAATTTCGCTATCTTTTCTGCCACAATCTCATGACAAAATGATTCTAAATAATAATAATAATAATCTCATGACAAATAAGTCAAATTCGTGTAAATGATTTCTCCGCTTATTTAACCCCCCAAAAAAAAAAAAAAAGATTTCTCCGCTTTGTCATTGATTTTTGAAATTGAAACAAGTGTTAAGGGAGTAATATAAAATTACAAATATATATCACTTTTCTTTCAATTCTGCCATTGGTTTTATCACCTGACTTTTTTATATATAGCTCCCAACATTATTTTGCTAAGATCTACACCGAGTATAATAATATCTTCTCTCTTCAAAAATTGCTTTCTTCAACATGCAAACCTAGTTTAGTTTGCCTTCCTCTAAGCACAGACCTAGGTAACAAGTATTCTTAATATCTAATTAATATTCAGGCCACTCTCTATAAATGATACTCAAACAGAATTGCGTCTTGCCATAAGAGAAAATGTTTAAAATTAATCCATACCAAACATATGAGTATTGCTCCTAGTGACTAAACAACCGTTTTGGTGCTCAATGGTACTATTAGGATAATTTGTGCTAATATGGCCTGCGGCACTCAACTGTGTCTGCTTGGAATTGGACAAGTTAGTTTCCAATCATCATTCATACATTGGAGTCTTTGACCTAATTGGAGGTGATGCTTGCACATAAGAACAAGGAATAGAAATAGAGGAGAAAATTCTAATGAATGGATGGAAAATATGTTACAAGTTGTTAAGTTATGATTTTTATCATAACATTAGTATTGATTTATTTCATGACAAAAAAGTGTTGTAATTGATTTAATTTTGTTCCTTGTATTTTGTGGGATTTATTTGTAATGACTTTAGTATTAAGTGGTGGAGATTTGAGGAGCACATGCCAGAAGCTGAAAGTCACATGAAGAGCACATGCCAGAAGCTAAAGAGTCATTCCAGGCTATTGATTTCGTGAGTATTTTGCGGGAAAGGCCTTCCCGTGAGATACCCACGAAACTCTTTGCCTGGAGGATTTTTGAGTGCGACTTTCTTACCCTTCACCCATACTATATATACCCTCATTACCCACAAAAGTATGAGAGTCTATTCAGAGAGAAAAACCCTCCATAGGTTTTCTACCACACACACACCCATCTTTCAGAGAGAGAGCTACTCATCCTTAGTGAGAAATCATTTTAGCCTCTTCTTCTTCCCTCTCTCATTGTCATACCTTAAGAGGAGATTTGTACCCAAACACAACCCACACCTTTTCAGAGTGTAGAGAGTGTTTTAGAGCTTGAAAAGTTTTGGGGATTTTCCAAAAGAAGCCGGTGAGGCTTGGTGGATGCAATAGGGTGTATTGCAGAATCCAGAAAGTTAGAGAAGACATGATTTCGAGAAGTCCGTTGGTAGCAGGAGCTTAAAGGGCTTAAGTACATTAGGTAGACTAGCCTTGAAGGGTTTTTTGTTATTCGTGTACTCCAACTTATTCTCTAGTAGATCGATTTACCGCTTAGAGGGCAGCGGAGAGGTTTTTTGTTGAGTTCTTCAGTTTCTTCTTTGATAACACATCGGCGTGTTATCTTGTGTTTGCATTCTTCTTCTCTACTATTTTAGTTTTCATTTTATTGCTGATATTTGACAAATATGGCTTATAGTAGTTATATTGTTTGTTCGCTCGCATTTACTTTATTCCACACTTAGTTTAAGTTAAAGTAAAATCAATCAAGCTGTAATTTTAATTTAGGGGTCTAAATAGCTCTTGTGTTTTCACACAAATTCAAGCTTTCAATTTTAAAAATAAACAATTTAAAAGCCTAATTATCAATTTGTAATGAATTTTGTTACAAAATTAACTCTAGAGCACGTCCAAATACATTTTCCAACTCAAAAAAATGCTAAAAAGAGTTCAAAACATGCAAACTAAAAATTGGATGAATCTGTTGAGATGCCAAATTGGCACTTCAAAAAGTGCTAATTGGCACTTCAACATTGCCGATGGCACACTTCTAAGCATATTTCCTGTTCATTTTTTCAAACATAAAACTCATCTAGATCCACTTTTTTGGAGATAAACCCTACCCAATTTCGTGTCCATCGACTTTTAAGTCAGATCTAACCTATTTTCTAAGTAATTAACACCTCCATAAATAGAGAAAAACACCCATCATTTACCATCCTTCTTTCCCTCTAACGTAAAAGATTTTTGAATCTCCCTTGGAGTACGGTTCTTCACTAGACCAGAATTTTTTAAAGAACATCATCTTCAAGTCACTCTTTTGTGTTAGTGAATTTTCTTTAGATGTTAGAGAGATCCTTTCTCTTTTATTTCTAGAATTAACAAATTGCATATTGCATCTCATAATTACCAACATCATATTACATCTATACTACTAATAATAGGATTTCCTGTTTGGGTTTGATCACTCTACATACCAAAATGCCATCAAAGTCATATGTTTAGAAAGTTTAAATAATAAGGTTAGATATGTAAAAGTACTAATTTATACACTCCTAAATTTTAGATACTTATCCATATCTCTTAAAATTAGGCACTTCCATCTCTCTGTATTCCTTCTAAACAATAAGTCAGTTACTAAAATCAAACATAAATAAATGCCTCTCTTCCTTTGTTTAATCTTATTAAAAAAAAGAACTCATTCTTTTTTTCTCACAGAGGATGGAATAGTCATTTCCTACAAGGTGATTCTTTTATTTATTTATTTATTGTTTTATTGCTCATATGATTTTGATTGTTCTATATGATTTTTAGTCGCATATTTCTCTTTTATTTTTCCAAAGAATTTCGACACTAAAAAAATAGTTTACTTTCAATCTAAGAGAACTCTATTTGGGTAGGGCGGGTGCCTAACACCTTCCCACTCTGTAGCCTAGCCCCCGAATCTAGAATTTTAGGTTTGCAGTTTAGTGTTTTATGTTTTTCTTTGGTAGAATGTAACTAGGACCAAAGTTTTGTAATTTTTACTTAGATTGTAATTAGGACCAAAGCGATGTAATTGCTACCAATTGTATATGTTTTGATTAATGAAAATTTAAGGCAATTCAGTCAAACATTTTTATCTTGTAATGTTTCTTATTTTTTGTAATATAAAAAATAAGTGGCGACTCCACAATTAATTGAACCCAAAGAGGTACCACGTACACTCTTTTGAGAGCTCACCAATCCTGGTCTCCTACAAAACCATTTTTAGTTGAAATATTTATTTTCCAAATACAAATAAACATAACAATACACATAAACATGAATCCTCTTGAGTCAAGTAAGATGATGCCACATTTTGATTAGATTTAACATTTCTAGCTCTCTCTCACTCTTCTTTAATGTTTGGATTTCAATTTTAATTTTTTTAATTTCAAAATTTGCAACTACTTGGACATTTCAATAAACAATTTGAGCACCCATTATGGCATAAATACCATTTTTGTTCCTACATCTTTGGTCAATTTTCATTTTGGTCCCCAAATTTTTTTTTTCCTTTTTTGGTCTATAAAATAGAAAAAATCATTCTAATTTTAGTCCCTACTGTCATCTTAGTAACTAAAATGACCTACGTGACAGATCAACTATACTACTGGTAGGCTTAAAGCTGATGTGACCATTTTAATTTATACTACTTCCTCTGTCCCAAATTGTTTGGCTTGTATTCCATTTTGGGATGTTCCAAAATTATGTCTTGTTTGAAAAGTCAAACACCATTAATTTATTAACATTCGCTTTATGCCCTTAATTGATTTGTGGGAGCATTTTTTTTAATTAAAAAAAATTAAAAACCTAAATTTTAAAATCCACTATACACGCATCTTTATTCAAATTAAAAAAAAAAAAAAAAACCTTCAAAGATAAGGCAGTTAATGATAAATTTGTTTAAGGGTAATTAAAGAAATTTCTAAATTTTTTTTAAAGAGATAAGGCAGTTGATGATGTTTCCCCAAATAATTTGGTTTTTCTAATTAGGCCAAACAATTCGGACAGAGGGAGCACTATTTAAGGGATTCCAAGCAGTTTAAGAAGTGGACTTTAAGTCTAGACTCTAATCCAAGCCGTCTAGACCATGGACTCTAAGTCTTGGATATCCCAAAATATTCTGAACTTGATCACTTACAACTTTTTAATTAGGGGGATAAATTTGTAAAATAAAATCCAACAACTTAAAATCTCCCACTAAACCCATGATCTTGACAGTTTACAATCTCTCTTATCCTTACTTTCTTTGTTTTTCTTTATGTTTCTATTTTTTATTTCTTATAGACTTCTCTCTGACAAAGTTTTCCTTGCAAACTTCTCTCTAAAAAAAATTTCTCAGATCAACCCCAACCAAGAAGGTGCATTTTAATGCTAATATCCTTATTTCATTTTTTAAGATTGAAACACTGTTATTTTGTTTGTTTACTATGAGATTGGTTTGTGCTTTCTCAAAAATAAGATTGGTTTTTGGGTGGCTTTAAAATTCGAGTCCCGCCCAAGATTTTGTTCAACTGAGGGTTGGAACTTTGGATGGATTTTTGGGTTGTTGGTAGCACTTGCTAATTTTTTTTTTTTTTTTTTTTCGTTTTTAAACTTATTTTCCAGATCAAAGCAACATGGTTTTGGTGTTTGTTGGTGGCACTTGCTGAAATCTTTTTATTTATTTATTTATTTATTTTTTAAATTTCTTTTCAAGTTCAAAGCAACATGGTTTTGGTATTTGTTGGGGGAGAAAGTTTATCGGAGGTGAATTTTGACAAATCTACCATTAAATTACATATTCTTCTTATATTCTTCATACTTGCAAAATTTCTAGAAAATTAAAGATCAATAACCATGTCATCAATAAATTATTTAAATTGCAAGTTTTTGTAGTTTAAAATTATGCATAAAATATAAGCTCATAAATCATATAGTAAATAATATCTGATTGACACAAAATTTGATTTGTGTAGTAAGAGTGTAAAGAACATATAATTCAATGGTTAGATTTTCAAAATATATAGTAATGTTTACAACTAGTTTTGTAGCTAAACTTTGTTTTTTATTTGGAGCATTTGTTGATATGCTACAAAAGCTGCTTCTTTCCCCTGGTGTTTGAAAACTTAAGGACCAAGATAATTGAACGTGAATGTGATATGTTTTGGTTTTTATCTTTTCTTTATCTTCTTTATTTTACGGGTTTGATAATTTTGTTTAAAAAATATTTCAAAAAGATAGATGAAGATGTGGAATCTAATATGTTTTGAGGTTTTTTCTTCTTCTTTATTTTATCTACCACTTGAAAATGTGAACCTGAGATTTTACTTTACTTTATTTTATTTTATTATTTTTTTTTTTTTTGGGTATTGGACTTTTTGAAGAGGTCCAGTTATTATTATCTCTCACACTCACTCACTTAGTCTTAGTTTGAGTCTTTGAGTCTCCCGCTCTATAACTACAACCTCGGACCACAAAACCCACACCCTCTGTAACCCATCTAATATTTAGCCGCAATAGTAGTAGCAGTGGTTTGACTTTGGTACTTTCAGGAGTGTTTACTTGGTCTTTTATGGTGGACTAAGTGTCTGTTTGAATATCGTTTATCTATATATATGTAAAACTGAAACTTTTAAAACTCCCACAATTTTCAACATCATCATTTTAATTTATAAAAAAAATTAATTTTTTAAACTAAATAGTAAATACTATACGAAACCTTTGACAAACCCAACTATAGCCTATAGGTTTTCTGTCAAACACTAAAACAAATCTCTTCCGGAAAAATATTGAAAACCCTAAACACCCGCCCCAATTTTCTTCTCTCTTTCCCACCCATGACATAGCCACCGTTGTTCGTTACCATCACTATCAGCCACCATGGCCATCAAGGTTGTACCTTTGCCACTTTCTCTGTTTAACTTCAACCCGATAGTTTTAGAAAAACCCCAATATATTTGGTAAATCCTTCAATCCATGGCCCTCTAAATCTAAATACTAACACACAAAAAACCACAGATAATACATTCTAAATCATCCTAGATCATTATTTAAAAAATAAAAAAAAAACAACAAATTAAACTATATTACTGTGTCTGTGCTATGCACTCGCATCGCCAGTTGCTCACCACATGTCGTCCTCTCAACTCCAGCTCCAGTCCAAGCCAGCACCATTGGTTTATATCTCTCTCGTGCTTTGTTTAGTTACTATTAAGTGGTTTACTGCTTTTGTTATCTTTCTTTTGACTTTTGAGAAACTGTGTGTTGTATAAACTTACTGCTCTACTTCAACAATTTAAGTTCCTTGACTTCTAAACATGTGGTTGTCTATTGATTTCATTAAAAAAATAAAAATAAAACTTGTGGTTGTCAAGTTTAAAGTTTTACAGTGGTTTTTTTTTTTGAAAACTTCAGACTATGTACTAACTAAATGCAGGGAACTTGCTAATATGATAGCAAGACAAACTCCAAATTTTGTGTGGTATCAAAAAAAAGTTTAAAGTTTTACCGTGTTTTTTTTTTTTTTTTTTTGAAAAGTTTTACCGCGTTGTTGAGAGAAAGAATGTTATATATAATTTAATATAGTGTATAATAGGCTATAATAAATATGTATCTATAAAATAGTTAATGTATTTATACAAGGGAATGACTTTTGAGATAAATACAAACAATTACTTAATAATAATTTGATTGTTCACACTTTTTTTTTTTCTGTTTAAATGAGCTATATACATGAAAACCATTCACAATTTGTGCATATTCTTTATAAAAACAAATGTTCAAGTTTCAAAAGCTATTGTCAATCATCTTTTCAAAATGCTGAAAATGTATTTGTTGAACCCCTAGAAAGCCTAATGTTTGGCTTTACATCAAGTTTGTTTTAGTAAACAGTAGATTTAGCAATAGTGTTTATTGAAACTATTGATAGTGTATGATTTGCAAAATAAATTAGAGCAAAAAGGAACCGAAATAGGATGACCTAGAAAGTTTTTCCTTCGTTTTACTCTCCGAAGTGGCGTGGCACAAAGCCCAATTAAACATACAAAGGTTGCAATCCTCTTTGCAAATAGTTTCCTCATTGTCTTTAATGTTGCTTTAGTTTCCAACATTACACATTCTTTTTCTTTCTTAATCTTTTTTTCTTTTAAATTCTTGGTGGGCAAATCAGTCTCTCACTAAGCCTTTTAGCTTCTTTTTTTTTTTTTTTTTTAACTTGAGGTTGGTTAATTATAATTTTATTTAATTATCCCATGCATCACACGAGTTAGCGACTAGTTTTAAAAAATTAAAAACTTTGCTGAAAATACTATGGTAAAATAATTTTTAAACTATGAATAGTGTCCGTGAGATCTTTTTTTTTTTTTTTTTTTTTTTTTTTTTTTTTTTTTAACGTTTTCCATACTTGTAGGTTCCATGAACAATGTACAGGACCTAGAGAAAACACAAACGCCTACCGCCAAACTCACACTGATACTACTACTACTTATCAAGAAGGGGTCCACATGAAGAGTGATTGCTTTTTGGGGGAATTAAAAAAGTGTTTGTTTATTTTATTATCTATTTCACTTGAAAATGTGAATCTGATATGGTTTGGATTTTTTTTTTCCCTTTCTTTTATAGGTTTAATAAATTATATATATATATATATATATATATATATATAAAGATTGATGAAAATGTAGAATTTGATATGTTTTGAATTTTTTCTTTTTTTCTTTCTTTAATTCTATAATATTTTCTTCTACTTTGTAAACTAATTGGTAAATGAACTTTGTAAACTAATTGGTAAATGAACTAATATTTTGTTTACAGAAGTCGCGTTCATTTTGTTGTACTCTAACAAAGCTGCTTCTTTCCACTGGGGTTTTCAAACGTGCGGGCCAAGGTAATTGAATAGAACACTCCACTCATGTTTGAAAGGTGAATCTATATTCTTGGTTTTTAGCGCAATAGGGGCCCTTCCCACGCGTGTCCACTCTATAATGAGCAAATACTGATGCTGCTTTAGTTGCTCCTATGTATTATTAATTAAATTATTATGAATACATTTGCTCTATAAACACCAATTACACATTATATATTTTTCCAATTAATATTGGTTGTATTTGTGTTAAAAAATAGCATTTATGTGTAATCGTTATTGCCTAAGACCACCTTTAATGGCAGCAATACCATTTTCATTCAAAAACGTATAACTACTTGGTCATTATTTCAAAAACTGAAACAGTTATTGCCTAAGTAAAATAGAGTAATTCTATGGTACACCCCTAAAAAAAAAGGGGGTACGGTACCCACTAGTAGGTAACCTGCTACACCAGGTTACTTTTTTCTCATATTTGACGGTTCCATTCTCACATTATGCAGTTCTAACATCACATGTGACAGTTCTTTTCTCACATTTGGTGGTTTCCTTACTTTTTTCTCACATTTGACGGTTCCATCCTCACATTGTGCAGTTCCAATATCACATGTGACAGTTCTTTTCTCACATTTGGTGGTTCCTTTACTTTTTTTTTTCACATCTGATGGTTCCATCCTCACATTGTGCGGTTCCAACATCACATATGACGGTTCTTTTGTCACATTGAGTGGTTTTCTTACTGTTTTTCTCACACTTAACGGTTCCATCCTCACATTGTGTAGTTCTAACATCACATGTAACAGTTCTTTTCTCACATTTGGCAGTTCACTTACTTTTTTCTCACATTTGACGGTTCCATCCTCACATTGTGCAGTTTCAACATCACATGTGATAGTTCTTTTCTCACATTTGGTGGTTCCCTTACTTTTTTTTTCTCACATTTGACGGTTTCATTCTCATATTATGTAGTTCCAACATCACATATAACAGTTCTTTTCTCACATTTGGTGGTTCCCTTACTTTTTCCTCACATTTGACGGTTTCATCTTCACATTGTGCAGTTCTAACATCACATATGTTAGTTCTTTTGTCAAATTATGTGGTTCCCTTATTTGTTTCTCACATTTGACGATTTCATTCTCATACTGTGCAGTTCCAACATTACATGTAATAGTTCTTTTCTCACGTTGGGTGGTTCCCTTACTTTTTTCTCACATTTAATGGTTACATCCTCACATTATGTAATTTGAATATCACATTTGACAATTCTTTTGTCACATATAGTAGTTCCTTTATTTTTTTTCTCAAATTTGATGGTTCCTTGTTATATTAAGCAGTACCAACATCGCATCTGTTCTTTTTTTGTTACATGTGACAGTTCTTTTGTCATATGTGACAGTTTTTTTATCACATTTGGTGGTTCCCTTATTTTTTTTCTCACATTTAATGGTTTCAACTTCACATTGTGCAGTTCCAATATCACATATGACAGTTCTTTTCTCACATTTGATTGTTCCCTTAATTTTTTTTTCACACATTTGATGATTTTATCCTCACATTGTGCAGTTTCAAAATCACATGTGAACGTTTTTTTCTCACATTTGATGGTTTCATTGTTTTATTAAGTAGTACCAACATCGCATCTATCTCTATTTTTGTCACATTTAGGATTTTTTTATTATTACATTGGGCAATACCCACATTGCTTCTGACCGTACTTTTGTCACATTCAGTGGTACCCTATTTTTTTCCTTACAATTGACAGTTCAATCATCACAATAAGCACTACCAATATCACATCTGACCATAATTTTACATTTAGGCTTATCACTGAGGTAACTTTTTTACTTACTAATAACCGCTCATGACAATAGTAATTTTTTTAAAGTTATTAAAAAATTTAGATCTAAAATCGAAAACCAAAAAAAAAAAAAAAAAAAAAAAAGCATCCCATGAAATTAGCCTAACCATAATAATTACTCTTGTTCACAAAAAAAAAAAAAATCAGCTGGAATTATCTTGGTTTTTTTCACAAATATTTGAATATACCAATTAACTTCCTACGTATCTCCCTTGGTAGCTTCCATTACATTCAGGGGCATACCTCCCTATAAAATAACATAGTTGAGGTAATTTTCTTGATGTTTATATTTTTATTATTTATATATGATGGTGAACCAAAAATTAGACTATCTCCAATTCGTCCATAGTGTTGTTCAAGAACAGAAAGGTCATCCAAGTGCAAGAAGGTCGTTCAGCATTGAGTCACATTCATTGGTTCTCTTACTTTTTTCTCATATTTGATTATTCTATTCTCACATTGTGCAGTTCCAACATCACATATGACAGTTCTTTTGTCACATTCAGTGGTTCCCTTATTTTTTTTCTTCTCACATTTGATAGTTCCATCCTCACATTGTGCAGTTCCAACATCACATGTGACAGTTCTCTTGTTATATTCAGTGGTTCCTTTATTTTTTTTCTCACATTTAATGGTTCTATTCTCACATTGTGCAGTACTAACATTACTTCTAATCGTACTTTTGTCACATTCGGTAATACCCTAATTTTTTTTTTCTCATATTTGATAGTTCTATTGTCACATTGGGCAGTATCAATATCACATATGGCTGTACTTTTGTCACATTTAATAGTTTTTTTTTACTTACATTTGACAGTTTCATTGTCACATTAAGTCGTACCAACATTACATATGGACATAGCCAACCCAACCCAACCCCACCGAATTACCTAATAATCAATGAATATATATAACAAAAATACTCCTAAAGTCTTTAAAATTCCAAAATTCCCTTAAATATACTAAAATTACCAAAATGCATTCTAACAATTAAAAATTACCAAAATAACCTCGAAACTCTAAAAAATTATTGGGATATCCTTAAAACCTAAAAGCGACCGAAATGACCCTAAAATCTCTAAAATGATTGAAATACCCTTAGATACTAAAAACAATTACCTAAATGACAATGAAATCTAGAAAATGACTAAAATAACCTTGTAACTTAAAAAGTGACAGTAATGCCCTTAGAACCTAAAAAATGACCGTAATGCAGCTTAAACCTAAAAAATTACTGAATTACCCATAGAACCTTAAAAATTACTGAAATGACCCTGAAACCTTAAAAAATTTTGAAATACCATTGAAACTTAAATGAACAAAATACCTCATTAAACTTGAAAATGACCACAATACTCCCGAAATCCTCAACAATTACCAGAATACCCTTAGAACCTAAAAAATTATCAAAACACCTTTAGAACCTAAAAAAAATGACTGAATGACCCAAAAACCTAAAAGAATTTATGAAATTACCCTAAAACATAAAAAAAATGATCGAAATAACCAAAAAACCTAAAACAATGACCAAAAATACCCCATAACACTTGAAAATGGCCAAAATACATTCGAAACCCTTTAAAACTACCAGAAGACCCTTTAAACAAAAAAATAACTTAATGATATTGAAACCTAAAAAATTACTAAAATGACCCCATAACCTAAAAAATTACTTAAATATGCTTAGAACCTAAAAAAATGACCATACTTTTGTTACATTTGGTGGTATTCTAATTTTTTTCTTCACATTTGACAGTTTTATCGTCACATTAGGCAGTATCAACATCACATTTGATTGTACTTTTGTCACGTTTGGTGGTACCATTATTCTTTTCTCACATTTGATAGTTCTAACGTCACATTGGGCAGTACCAAATCACATATGATCATCCTTTTGTTATATTCAATAGTACTATTATTTTCTTCTAAAAAAAAAAAAAGTCCTATTATTTTTTAGTCACATTAGACAGTACCAACATCACATATGACTGTACTTGTATCGATTCATAACAATCTTGATAATAATTAAAATGTTAACATTGAATTATACCATGTTATCAAATCCTTACATTTGATGGTTCTATTCTCACATTGTATAGTTCCAATATTACATGTGACAGTTCTTTTGTCACATTTGGTAGTTCCCTTATTTTTTTCTCACATTTAACAGTTTCATTCTCGATTAAAATACTAAATATTTTGAAAATTACCATAATAGCATCAAAACCACTCAATTTGGCCATGTTAGAGTGATATCTTGGATTTTTTTTAGTGATTGTAAAGATATTTCGGTCATGTTAGAGGTTTTCAAGACAACTTGATGATTTTTGACATCTCATTGATATTTTAATCAAACACATCTAAGCTTTTTTGGTGCCTTTATGGTGTTAAATTTTCTCAATGAAAAAAAAGGTGACCCAAAGCAAACGTTATTTGTTAGGAAACATTTGCTCCTCTAAATGATTCCAAACAAGCTATATATTTAGACCATACAATGCTATAGTTGTGAACTCTAAAGAAGAAAAAAAAAATTGAAACTTAAAACAATTTAGGCCTTAGTGTGTTTTCTTGAAGAACTTGATATCCAAAATATGAAGGGAAAGAGAGAGTAAAATTGAGAAGCAAATAAATTATGCATTCTAATGAAAATAGTTAATGATATTCTTCTCAGAAAACAACAAAATGAAGCAACCAAGCAAAAGCAAAAACACACCAAACTAGCCGCAAGCTATGACTACATTTCAAAATAATTTTAGATTTCAAAGTTTGCCAAAATGCAATGCTATCAATACTTAAAAATTACATTCAATATTTTTGCAACAATTTTCTCGTCAACTACTTGGTAATTTTACAAATAAAGATCATAGTTGTAGCCAATTAGCTCAAATAGTTGCTCAGAAGCTATAGAAACTTATAATGCACTGAGATTTGGTTTGAAGGAAACTCTCCACTACCAAATTTAGCTCCTGTAAATTGATAAAGCAAAGGAAAAAAAGATTAAAAAATTTCCAAGTAATTTGAATACAGACAGAGTCAACTAATAATACAAACCTAAAAGAAAAAACAATTGGTTGGATTTGTTGCTCATACAAAAGCTTGATGATTGTTTCGGCATGGAAAATTGTTTTGGACCTATAATTAGGCCAGGTACTGATGAATAACCAACATTAGTAATTTAGTATTCTCTTGAGAACTTTGCAAACACTATGTCAAAAGAGAAACAAAGCAAGTGACTTTAGGATATAAATTAAAATAATCATAATGGGACTAAATCCTTTCTACCATACCACCATTTGTGGATTGAGGAAGGGTGCTTGCCAATGGTAATATAGCGGATGCTGATATGACAAGGAATGAACCTGGTTTGATGGCTGGGAACTTGAACTCTGCACATTAAATAAAAAAGAAAAATTAATGTAGCCACTACATGAACAACTAACTATATAGGTAGGAGGAAGGGTATTTAGGGAATGTTGACATGAATCTTTCCTACTTTTTTTTTTTTTTTGACAAGGCTCAGCTACATAACTTGTTTATACTGAATGTTGACATGGTTGGTCTGCATTAGGAGAATTCACCTCATTACCTCTTCCTCATATACTTCCATCTCCTCTACTACGTTTTCATTGAGTGGACATATCTCTTCCATCTTATTTTTGTTTTTGTTTATTTTTTAAAATATAAACTATAAGAATCTATAGCTAATAAAAAAAAAATTCATGCATGTATTGTCACTATAGCAATCTCAGAAACTAATGTCACTTCAACCCAATAATAACAGGGACAACTAAGAATCCTAATTAGCAAATATTAATCTGTACATAAAAATACCTGGCTTAATCAACTAAAACAAGATAATATTTGTAAATGCATGGCAACGTGCTTTGTAAATCTACAATGTCTTGCCAATAGAGTAGTCACTGTACCATCTCAATGTTTCATAAATTTTAAATGCCAAGGAGTGGCTATTACATTTTACTTATCAAAAGAGAAAGATTTCTAAATCCAAGGTATATTACACAAAGATGTCTCATTAAAGATATATAACCAAAATGGTTCCAGAAATTATCTCTTGGAAAAATGAGATTTTTTTTTCTTCTACAACTTTGAATTACAGAATTTACACAACTAGTAAATCCAAGAAATAATTTCCACTCAAGCCACTCTACAATAAAGATTGCATTTTATTTTCCTCGGAATTTCTCAGTACCTTTAGAAGAGTGACAACAATCCAATCCACTAATAATAGGGACAACTACTCGTAGATTGACGAAGGGATAAAATTGATACTTCAAAATTGAAAGTGCAAAGTACAGTAAACCATTTCTAACTCATTCTAGTAATTTAATCACCATTTCCAGCAATACAATTATACAATTGATAAAACCTAGCCAAAACAGTCAAACACAAACACAAAGAATATATGTACATGTATATGTGTATACCCTGCCTGTATGACTCTGCAGTGTTCTACAACAAACCAAAGGAGTTTGAAGCTAACCAGGGTCCTAGCCTACGACCTAGCATACTTGGAGCCTGTAAAATTTGATACAAAAACCAACCAAATCTAAGAAACAACCAACACACACACACACACATAAAAGAGCAAAATCATTGAAAAATGAAAAGGAAAAAAAAAAAAAAAAACATAAATTTAGTACCACTTTCAACCTTAGCAAGCTTAATGGGAAAATTATCTATATTTTGTAGTTGTAAGTTCTCCTTGTTATTTTAGTATTTGCATGTTTTGGCTTTGAGTTAATTGTCACAAGCTTATTCTGAATATCCCTCATTGCGAGTTTGTGACCAGGCTAGTAACAAAATTACCTGATGTCTGCCTTCAGTCAAGATTAAGATTCAATCACAATGGTGTACCACCTTTACATTATCATCATGAAGATTATAAACAACGAAGAATATGATAAATTATGACTATGGAGCACTTAGATGGATACAAATTATAGTCAGAGAAAGGGGTGGCAATCTGGACTACATCATTTACTTCGCATAAATTCAGTTTGAAAAATTTTCAATGCAGTTTGAATGGAATGGTTATATTGATGCTTTGAATATGTAACCTGGACATTAAATTAACTATTGATAACAAAATTTAAGATTTTGATAATTTCTTGGTCTAATAAAAGAAAAAAAAACATGTTAAAGTCTATATTTTTAATATTTTTATAGCTACAACTTTTAAAATTTGTATCACTGACTCATACAAGTATCTCCTAGAAATTCCAGCTCATAGAAGCATTTCATCAAACACTTTGCATTTCAACAATTTCTTAACAAAACTAAACCAACCCAATTCCCATCCTTACCGGTAGATACAAGCCCACAAAAAATAAGAAGCAAATCAACCAAAACCCACAAACAAATCAAACGGAACCCACAGAGGCATAGATAAACCTAGACAATCCTATCAATATTTTGTGATTCAGATTTTCAATTGATGGAAGAGACAAATAGAGACGTTTAAAAGGACAAGATGAATTGAGAGAGGCAAACCCTGGTAATGATGGTGGCTTCAATTTCAAAACGTAGAAGAGAGCGCTTCCTTGAAGAAGAACATGAGAGGCTTTGAAATCAAGGTATTTGGATGCCTCAAATCCTGGATGGATTTGGATCAAATCCAAATCCATCTCTTTTTAAGATATCCAAACACAGGATTTGGATTTGGCCCCTCAAATCCAAAACCAAAGATCCAAACAGGATGCCAACAAATAGATATAGTGATTTACCCAAGAACATCAGAGACGGCGAAAGAGAAGAACCTGCTTCAGATCAGATGCGATGCGAAAGAGAGGAAGAACTGTTTTTATTTTTTTTATTTTTTTGTTTTTATATGTTAACCTGACTGACCGGTAACTAATATCCTTTTAAAATGATACAAACGGCTAAGATTAAAACAAATAAATCTAATGGCTAAAATTCAGGTGGGTACCGTACCCCCTAAAAAAAAGAAGGGGTACTGGAGAATGACCCAGTAAAATAAAATCATATGAAAAGTTGCATTCAAATATAAATTTGTTTAAAATTTGCCATCTGTTTAGCCACATTGAATTTTATTAATTGTATGTCTTAATGAGAAATTCGTTTCCCTTCTCAACCTCAAATTTTAAATGTTGATTAGATGCCACATGAGTATGGTTAAATCATGTGAATAGATGCTTTTGATTATGAATTATGATAGTATTTAATTATGTTATCTACTCTGCCAAATTAAATCTCATGACAAATTAGTCAAATTCATGTAACTGATTTTTCCGCAAGGTAATTGATTTCTAAAATTAAAACAAGTGTTAGGTGAGTCATATATATATATAAAATCACATTAGAAATATCCTTTTAGATCTCACTATTTAATTTTATAACCGAAACAATATTTCGTGATTCTAATACAATTACGGAAAATTATTGAATATTTCAGGAGTATCATAAATGCGTACTTCCTTATCTCACATGAATTGTAGGTCCCACCATAAATTTAATTAGTGAGATCCATAGTTATATGAGAATGGGGGGTATGCTTTTATAGTACTCTAAGAGTACTCAAAAAGGGAAAATTATTGAATACTCCGGGAGTACCATAAATGCGTACTCTTCCCTCTCACATGAAAAGAAGCTTTTGAATTTCAATTTGTTTCTAAATTTCATTGATTTTGCCTCATTGAATTCTTTAAATTACAGTCTAATTCAAAATTGGTTTCCATTAGTGGCCTTCAATTTTAGAAGTTAAATAGGTGTTTTCTTAGATTTTAAAAGTTGAATACGCGTAATATGCTTAAAATGTAAAAAGTTAAATAGGTGTTACATGACTTAAATTTTAAAAAATAAACAGGAATCCAAATCTTCTGTCCCACTTTTCCTGCTCCACTCTATACTCCACCAATAAAAACTTGCCACGTGTTAACATAATTAATTAAATACTATCATTATTGACTTATTAATATTATCATTATTAATTAATGATAGTATTTAATTAATTAGGTGAATACGTGTCAAGCTTTTATTGGTGGAGTATAGAGTGGAGCAGAAAAAGTGAGATAGAAGATTTGAACTCAATAAACAGACTATACATGAGTATAATGACATCACTGAATAGATGCTTCCAAATTTTGGTAGTTATTAACTTTTCTATCGATTTTGCCACGTTGAATCTAATGAAAATTAAGTCAACTTCGCGTAATTGATTTCTCCACAAGGTGAGTCATATATACAAAATCACATAAAAGATATTCTTTTATATCTCACATAAAAAGTCTCTGTGTGATTCAAATAAAATCACATGAAAAAGATACTTTCAAATTTTAATTTTTTTTGAAATTTCAATCAGTTTTTCCTCATTTATTTTTAATAAATTATAGTCTAACTAGCCTCATTACATGCACTTTGCGTGTGTGATGAGACTTTAAAAAAAAAAAAAAAAATTATCTAGGGTTATAATTTTCCTTTTTAAAAAAAAAAAAAATTGGATAAGTTTTTTTATTTTTTTTATTTATTTTTATTTTTATTTTTATTTTAAGACATGGATTAATAAGAGAGTGTCTTATTTTGTAGGCATTTTAAGTGGAGTTGGAGATATATTTTTATCGAGTTGTCCTTAAGTTTATTTTTCTATTAAACGTAAGGTTTAGGGATATTTCTGAACTACATAAAAATCCAGTTCAAAAAGGAGAATCCTCTTATAGATAGTATAAATGTGAAGTTGCTTTTCATTTTTAGCCTCAGATTTTAAAAGTTGAATATACCTTACATGCCTCATATTTCAAAAAGTTGAATAGGCGTTACATGCATTAGAAGATTTTAAAAGTTAAATAGATGTTACAAGCCTCAAGTTTTAAAAGTTGAATTGGTGTTACATGCTTCAAATTCAAAAATTAGAATAGGTGTTACCTATCTCAAGTTTTAAAAATTAAATACATGTTACATTCCTCGTATTTCAAAAGTTGATCAATAGGCATTACATGCGTTAGATTTAGAAGTTGAATAGTTGTTATGTGCCTCAAATTTTAAAAATTGAATAGACATTACATGCCTCAAATTTTAAGAGTTGAGCAAGCGTTACATGCTTCAAATTTAAAAAGTAGAATAGGTGTTACTTGTCTCAAGTTTTAAGAGTTAAATATACGTTACATCTCTCATATTTCAAAATTTGAATAGACTTACATGCGTTTGATTTAAAAGTTGAATAGGCGTTACATGCCTCAAATTTTAAAAGTTGAGTAGGCATTACTTATCTCAAGTTTTAAAAGTTATATAAGCATTACAAGTGTTAGGTGAGTCTTACAAAATTACATAATTACCCTTTCAATTTCACTATTTTTTTTTAATTTATTATTATTATTATTTCTGCCATCAGTTTTATCATCTAACTTTTCTATATATGCCTCCCTAGCCTTCTTCTAAAATTCAAGAAGGTCATACCTTTGTTTAAAGTTCTTTATCCCTCATGGTCTACGATCAAGACGATGAAAACAAGTTAAAGTTTCTTAAGAATGCTTTTTCTTTTTTGGAAATTGATGGCATGGGAAGAAGAGTTTGGAAGGATGCTCTCATAACTAGGCATCTACGCAATCCTTTCCTGACTGGCTCATGAGGTAATTTTCAAACTAATTATTATAAAAATTTCTTAAATCATATATTATTTATTATTTTGAATAGATCTTCATTTGTTAAGAGATTAGATAAGAATATAAATAGATGTCATCTCAAGAATATCTTTTTTATTTCTTTTAACAATATGGTTCATATGACTTTTCATGTTTTTTCCTTTTTTTTAAAAAAAATTTTTTTTTTTTTTTAATTTTTGGGGGGCAAAGTGGGAATTGCCGTGGTCTTGTCTATTTGATTTGAAATAAGTACTAATGGTAAGCATTTGATGGTTAAAGAATCTAAAGAGAAATATAGTGTCACTTTATTTAAAATCAATTATCATTCCTTATTTGTTGATATAAAATTTAAATAAAGTAACACCATGTACAACTTTAGAATTATGAAAACTATATTTAAGCATTAAATTAGACCACTCCATTCTACTTCCAAATGGATACAAGTAGGATCAGAGTGGTAGGGGTGGGGGGTAGGGATGATTTTGAAACTTTTGGTGGAATTGCAAAACTTAATGCTATCCACCCAACATTTATTAGACTTTTTTTATGTTATAATTTGATAGTTGGGAGCGGAGGAATTTGAATCCTGAATGTCTTTGTTAAAACCCACCCTGAGATGTCAGCTGAGTTACTAGGACTTGGCATAATTAAATGGACGTGGGTTATGAACAATTGCCTCTTTTTAAGAACTTCGACCACACTTTACTCGTTTTTCTATAAATTAAAAATCAATTAGTCTATAAAAATAAACTATAAAATAAAATCTGGCATCTGATATTCAATAGGGAGTACCTTTATTTCGTTTTACCATACATTAATTCTTATTTCCCGTTGCGATTCAGTGATTGCTTTTTTATTTTCTACTAGTTCCTTAACTTGGGCACCATCAACTTTTCCATCATGCTATTAACAATGCTATGAAGATGAGCGAAATAAAATTAACCAAAATTAAATATACGATTCGACTCCACTCAATACATGTCATCAGACTCATCACCAAATCTATCATGTAGAACCAAGAATATCAAAATATGTATGGGAAAATTTTGATCTTAAATAATCTGATTTTTTTTTTTTTTGATTTACTTAAATAATCTGATCAAGAAAAACATAAATAAAAAATGTAGATGAATATTTTGTGTAAATAACCATATTCACTGTTATATTATTGGTTTCACAATCTTCAGGTGGTCTAAAGGATTAAAGGACAGCTTCTACTGCACCATTATCGGTCCCATGTCAAAGTATGATGTCGATTGATATTGTGAAATTCAAATCTGAAGAAATCATGTTCTTCTGATCTACATCTAACGCTAGCTTGGGCATTGATTGGCATTGGAAGATATTAGAGTATTCTGAGGCCAGTAATAAGCATTGGCATTACACAATGAATACAAATCATCTGTTCCATTGAGGCAACATTTCTCATCTAACAGGTGATGTCTCTTCTACATCGGAAGGAGTTTCCTCAGATTGCCTTGCATTTCCATCAGGGTATTAGTTAGGGGGAAGCGAAGAGTTCAATGTAAGGTCTTTGGTTGGAAGATGTTCCAGGACAACTTATTGGTCTTCATCAAGAACCAACCAATTGAGCTACAAAGCTCAATTGGTTTAATTTGCGTCAAACTCTTCATTTGTTACATATCACATACTATATTCTCTACTAGACTATCCTAAAATCAGCTTAAGGATGAGGGTAGTAGTAGATTGACGGCCAATGTAAAACCATACTCATGACAAGAATGTGGCAATCAAAGTTTTATCAGCTGTCGTAGTGCTAGTGTGTTGGGTACCAATTATAACTTCTTGATCAAGAACCTTATAATTTTATTGGCAATTTTTCATGCATAAAGTGTTTGGAGGTCTAGGGAGAGAACATATGGTAACTATCTAAAATATATATATATATATATATATATATATATATATAATATAATTTTTTGAGAAAATAATTAAATAACTTATTATTTTATTGTGCATGATATCAATTTTTTATTATTATATTTTTATGATCAGATAATTAATAGACGTTTTTTTAAAAGAAAAATGTTAGAAATTGTATTCATAACTTAAAAAGATATATACATCATCTTCTAAAGCAACAACAAAATAGACAATATGTCCTTTAAATAAAGGGTCAAAGTTTATAAATATTATTTATTTTTTATGAAAGTGTTAGAAATTTTATTCACAAACTTAAAAAAACAATCTACATTATCTGCTGAAACATATAGCAACAAAACGAAGGGTATGTCTTCCAACAAACATTAACATTTCAACATGATCCATGAGTCATCAATCTAGCCACTCTTCTCATATCTATGCACAAAAGCTCCAAAGAATCATGTGAAATATAAGTTGTCCTAATTATTTCAATGATAAGTGATTGTTTTGTTTTTTTAATAATTCAATAGTTGGGGGTTGAGAGGGGGTTTGGAACCCAGTGTTTTCATTGGAAACACTAGGAGCGATGCCAACCATTTAAGCTATAAAGCTCTTAACAATGTAATTTTGGCTCCTAATATGGCAACAAAACATATTCCATTGGATAATCTTCTATAATTGAATAGGTCGATGTTACTTATTAGTTTTTACATTAATTAAATGTTGATTGTGTTGCAAAGCTCACTGGGGCGTTAATGCAAAGAACTAATCAATTTGATTAGGTGTTCAGCAAAGACAATTATGACATCAAGCTATTGTAGCATTGTACCTTAATTACTGTTAAATTCTTGTTGGCATAATCTATATTTTTTTTGATAATTCAACGGTTACAAATTACAATAGAAGAGGAGAATTTGAACTTAATATGTTTTCGTTAAAAACACCATAAAATGCCAATTAATTGAGCATAAGTAGAGATCAACTAATTCCCCCCCCCCCTTTTTTTTTATTTTTTTTTTATTTTTTCCCGATGAGAAAAAGGTAAGTGAAGTTTTATTAAAAAAATAAACAGAAGAACTAGTAGTTAGGGAGAGTATCAATAAAAATATTTTGGACTACAATAGTTGCATTATAAAAGGCAAGTTATAAGGTGCAGTGGTGACTTCAAAAATTGTGTCACTTCCATTTAGGTAAAGCTTCTTTTCCATATGTCTTGAGATGAAAACTACACGTCTTAGACTCAGTGCAACATGGCATAATTCAAACAAAACTTGGGCTTGTAAGAACCTTCCGTACAAATATAATCACATGTCTTAGACTCGGGTTGCTCAATCAATAATTTGGTAAGCCCAAAGCCCAAAGCCCAACCCAAATTTCTTGATGACTTAGGGCTCGTTTGGTAGAGGAGTTTGAGCAGTGTTGTTTGTAGTTTTTTGAAATACGTGTAGATGAAAAAGTGTGTAAAAATATGTGTAATGTTGTTTAAAAATTGAAAATAGGTGTTTGAAATGCCCTACCAAACGGGCCCTTAAAGTTTTAAACTCCTTTTGAAAATAGACAAATGGAAGGAAATAATAATATCCAAGTTGTAAAAGGATTTATTTGCAACCCGATTTTAATTTGACTTAGTTTCTGGCCTGAACCTTTTTCCTTTAGAGAGTTTTAATTTTTGGCGTTTGCTTATGATGATAGCTCTTTATCATTAGATTAAGATACCAATTAGTTTTTGATGTAGACAAATATTGAATCCCAGATCTCTTATTCAACCATTAAATACTTTACCGGTTGTGTTAACTGGAACTTACTTTTGACCCGAACCTAACAAAGTAACAAAGACTGAGGCAGGGTAATGAGGTTATAGGATTTTGGGTTTACATTGTAGAGTTAGGTCATTTTGGTCAATTACAAAACCAAATCAATGACTTGTAAAAATTTTTAAACAAGTTTTTTAAACTTGAAAATGGATCTAAATTTACCATTTTTTATGCAAAACTAATTGTATAAATTTTTTCAAAAAAAACTAAAGGGCGACTATTTTATTATAGTTTGGATAAATAATTAATAAACTAAAACCAATACACACTTTACTAATTTCTGGAAGTGATTTTTTTTTTAATTTTATTGTCTGCATCCTATGCCTTTAAATTCAAACCCAAGAACATAATGCCAATAAATTGAACTAAAATCACACTTTCCCGATGGCGTCCTTCTTTCTCTCTAAGTAGTCATTCTATAACTAATTGGTTTTTGGGTGTGCATGAGTCAAATTGGATTGGGTCTAGGGATACTTTGCAACCCAAAATCCCAAATCCAACCTGACCCATGGTAATTCTAAATACCAACTCAACTTACCCGACCCAACTCATATTTAATTAGGTATCACCAATTTTCCTAGGTCTAATAAAAATAATTAAGCTTTCATTAAAATTTAAATTATTTAACTTATTATTCAATAAATCATTACAATATACACAATTCAACCTAATAGTTCAACTTCATCAAATTTACGTCCCAAAATAGTAAAGTAAATTAAATTGAAAGTTTGAAATAAAATCTTAAGAAAAAATAAATAAATGAAACTAAAAAAAATTCAAATACGTCATTGTTTGATTATTAAAAACATGGGTCAGGTTGGACCCAACCCATCTTCTAACAAAAAACCAACCTAAAGTATTAAGTTGGACTGGTGAGTTGAATGTACACTCTTAACCTAATTCTTGCTTCCCACATATCCATCTCTGACCTTAATCAAGGTCTCCATCCATCACCTACCCATCCATGATAGATTCTATCCTAGTTTCTTATCACATTGTGATCATATTCTTTCATCCACTAGACCAACCTTGTTGGGATAGGTTTTGGAAGAACTTCCATCTTCAATGTAATGGAACCTTAAGTCAACGGAATCAACCAACTAATACCACAAGTGGTGGGAATCAAATCAATCGCTTGAAGGAAAAGGATAGAGCTGGAGGATAATCAGACAGAGTAGCACTAGTTGATCAAAAAGTGTTGGCAGGCAAATATATATTAGCTAAACTCTTTTATAAGAATATCATCTTTTGAAAGTGTCTGCCTTGAATCCAATTGTATGAACTAGATGCATGACAACGAGTATATCGCTATGAGTGTCACAAATATGCAAGACTTTACCAGAAAACAATAATTTTCTCTAATAACTAATTTCAGGAACAAATAACATCATGACATAATTCATAACACCAAATAATATGCTAAATTACAATGAATCATATTATAGGAAAATTAGTGTTTGGCATTTTCATAACTATTTAAAAATTTCTATTATACCTTAAGTAATTTCAAGATGTTTATTAAAAATATTTAAGAGATTAATTTATAATTCCTAAGGTGTATGCATAGATAGACTCTTTATATTATTAGAAAATAAAGATTGGGTTATATGTTTTATCCTTAAAAACATATTTTACGCTCTATTTATTTAATGTAAAATATTTCAAATTTATCCCTAAAGCTTTGTTTGTCAAAATGATCCGTGTGTTTTCCTACAGTATCATTTCAGTGAAGTGATGGATTTAGCTAAAGCAATAATTGTTTAGATCTTTGAAACTAAAAAAGTTCAATGAACAACACTAAAAGTCAGCAATGTGGCCCATTAATTTCTTCTGACCCATGTGATGGAGATCAACACAAATATTTCTCATCTGTGTGTTGTCGTCCAAAGAAAGCCACACCCATATCAACTCATCCAAGAACGAGAACATATAAAGACACTTGTCCATAGACGACCGAGTCATACAGCTAGCGAAGGAAGCTCTCCATAGACAAGTATATCTATAGACGGCAGGTACATGGACGAACAAGATACACTTGGTAAGTTTTGTTGAAAATCCTCCATTAGATTCAGGTAAACAAAATACGACACGTTACTTGATATATGGAAGGAATTCCACATATTATGCTCCATATAGCCATTTTTCTCCATCAACCATCAACATCACCCACGATGGTGATGGATCCAAACAAGTAGACCCATGTCAAACTCTCTATAAAAGAGGAAAATCCTTTCTATTCAAGGTAAGTCCAGACCATTCACTACTTTCTTTCCTTGTGTCCTAGAGAATAAACTGACTTAATTGTTGGAGGGTCCTTGGCCGGATCACACCAGTCACTTTTGACAGTTTTATTCTTTCTTTTCATGATTCACAGCCATTACTGAAGCTTGAAGTATTTCAACCTACTAATTTTCGTGTTTCATCACCATGTACTATAGTTGTTTATTATGGCTTCGTAGGCTTAGAAGTTGTTCTACATCATTTAGTTTCTAGTCAATCAATTCCTTCAGTCGAGTAAATTGTGTGAAGAGTCAATTTGACATACCAAATTTAATTGAAGAAAAAGTTAAATAATGTTTTTCCAAAAAACATTGAGAGAAATTTGAATTTTAAGGTCAAAATTTCAATTTAAGATGAATTTTCAAGAATACGACATAAACTTTAACCAAAAAAAAAATACAAATTAAAGTGATATTAAATATAGTAAATGGTGCAAAGTACCAACTTGAAACATGAAATTTAATTGAAATGAAAGTTGAATGATGTTTTTCCTAGAAATATAGGAACAAATTTGAATTTTCGAGGGATGAACTTGAGTGTTTAAATGAATTTTTTAGGAATGGATTATATATACTTTAATTAATCTTTTTCTTCAAAATTAAAATATTTATTTTGTAAAAATAAGAATATAAAATGATGTAGTGAATATATGCTAAATTATTATGTCGTCTTTTACTAAAAAAAATAAGTATATAGTATCATAAACTTCACTATGGCCAGTGGCGGCGCCACGTTCAGTCCAGGGTGTTCCTGAACTGAAAAAAAAAATTTATATATAATAATTAACAAAATTTCATTTGTTTACCTTTAAAAAAAATTAGGAACACCCTCAACCAAAATTAGGAACACTCTTAAAAAAAAAAATTATTTGTTCTACTTTCAAGCCAAAAAAAAAAAAAAAATTATAACAAAGCAAGCCCACCAGGGATGAAAAGCCCAACATCAATCCTAAACAACAGATTACAAACCCAATCTAAAAAAAACAAGGTAAAGCAAACCGAACATGGTAGCAAACCTACAGATTCTCAAAAAAAAAAAAAAAATCAAAAAATCAAAAAATCAAAAAATCAAAACCTAATATACTTGATTACAATTTAACCTAAAGAAACCAAAGCAATAGATTGTTTTTCAAAAAAGAAAAAGAAAAAAGAGCAATAGATTCATCAAGTAAAGCAAAACCAAAATATAGCACATCAACGACAATAACCAACGGACAACGCCTCCACTGTGAAGCAACGCTGCAATAGAGCTCATCGGTCATCACATCGGGCCTCAAACTCGAGCTCCAAAACTAGAACACATCGGGCATCAGAGATCAGAGATCAGTCCGATCAAATCAGAGATCGGTCTTCCTCGCTTTGACCTGCTACCCGACGACGCCACCCTTCAACCTCAGGCCTCCCTACTCCTTCAACCTCAAGGTATTTCATCTTTTTCTCTCTTTAGTCTCTTACATATATGGGTTAATTTTTAATGGGTTAATGGGTATGGGTTTCTCTCTTAGACTCTCTGTCTCTGTCTCTTTATCTGAAGACTGAAAGGAAGCAAATGAGAGTCTCTCTCTCTCTCTCTCTTTGAGACTTTATCTGATTGCTTAGTGTATTTGCCCCTGTTTAATATTTTCCCCTCTTTTTGGCTTTATCCGTAAGCCTTTACCTTATCACTTTATTAATATTTGCCCTTGTTTTTGGCTTTATCCATTGGTGTTAGTAACTGTTGGTGTTGGTGTTGGTATTGGTGAGATACAATTAATTGTCTTTTAGTGTATTGTAATTTGTGATTATGAATTTATTTGATTAGCTCTTGTGATTAGGGGTCATGGGGCTTGTCTATTGAATGGGGGGTAGATGGGGGCATGAGGCCAGGGTGAGATATTTGAATTGGGGGAAGTAAATGCACATAGGGTGTGTGCTAGTGCAACTAATAAACAATAATTTAATTAATCAATAATTAATTGGAGGAAGCAACTAATAAACAATAATTAATAATTTAATTAACCAATACATTATAAAAGACAAACAAATTAAATTATGTTAGGCTAAACAACAAATTAAATTATGTTAGGCTAAACAATAATTGTAAATTTTATGTATTTGCGTATTTTTTTATTGTTGTTGTTGTCAATATACAAAATTTTCTTTTTATTAGATTATGTAATTTATGCTTGTTGAGGAATACCCTGAAAAAAAATTCTTGGAGTTGCCACTATGGCATCAAGGTTTTTTTTTTGTTTTTTTTGTTTTTGTTTGTCTAATAATATTTTCATATACTTTTTTCCTTACCCTCTTTAGATATAGAAAAACAATATCTATATTACAAATGATGATGCCGAAAAAATCACCAGTGAGCCACACGGTCCTCACGTGCTCTTGACAAGAACCTGCACAATACAAAAGCTGAAGACCTTAAGAGGAGTATCGGTGTGGTACCGGCCAAATATCCTCCGACGGTCAAGTTAGAGAAATCTCTTGTTCACAACTCTAGAGTGCTAGAGAGGGGTAAAATTGTGCCTACCTTGATTTGTGAGGGTATTGGGGTTTTTATAGTAGTAGAGAATTGACCTCTCCTCCTTGGATTAGAAGTCTTTTCCTTATAGGAGTTTTCTTGGGCGTATTTTGTGGGATTCTTTCCTTATAGGAATCCCTTTGGGTATCACCAAAAGTGGAGAGTAAGACATTTCCTTATATACGCAATCATGGGTGGCAAACAACACTTTATCAAGGTCGTCAGCTTACCTTACCCCTTCAGCCTTAACGCCGTCAGCTTCATGATGGCGTCAGGGTTGTCAGCTTCACCTACTACCTTGTTAGGTTCGTCAGTTTCGCCTACTACTTCGTCAGGGTCATCAGCTTTGCCTACTCCCTCGTCAGGGTCGTCAGCTTACCTTACCCCTTCAGCCTTAATGCCGTCAGCTTCATGGTGGCGTCAGGGTCGTCAGCTTCGCCTACTACCTCGTCGGGGTTGTCAGCTTCACCTACTCCCTCGTCAGGGTCGTCAGCTTTGCCTACTACTTCGTCAGGGTCGTCAGCTTTGCCTACTCCCTTGTCAGGGTCGTCAGCTTTGCCTACTCCCTCGTCAGGGTCGTCAGCTTACCTTACCCCTTCAGCCTTAACGCCGTTAGCTTCATGGTGGCATCAGGGTCATCAGCTTCACCTACTACTTCGTCAGCCTTAACGCCGTTAGCTTCATGGTGGTGTCAGGGTCGTCAGCTTCGCCTACTACTTCGTTAGGGTCGTCAGCTTTGCCTACTCTCTCGTCAGGGTTGTCAGTTTTGCCTACTACCTCGTTAGGGTTGTAAGCTTCGCCTACTCCCTCATCGAGGTCGTCAGCTTTGCCTACTCCTTCGTCAGCTTCGTAGGTCTAAAAATATTCTTATTAGTTGCCCCCCATTCCATAGTCGTCACTTAAGTGGACGAGTGTGGAATACAAAGGCTTGTGTGGTAATCGTAGAGTATTAGGGGTTTTTTCTTGCCCCCCACTCCATAAGCAATTTAACTAGAGGATTGTTACTTAAGTCAATTGTCATCGGAGGATTGCTACTTGACGCGATCATCTTTGGGGGGATCGTTCGTCACCTTGGTGACTTGGTTCAATGATTTCTATTTGAGTCAATTATCTTTGGAGGATCGCTTGGATCATTCGTCACCCTGTAAGTAGGAAAATCTATACTTTGGACTGTCCATCGTAGGCGACTTTGGTTTTCTGTCCACCCATAGGCGACTTTGGTCGTTGTCTTTCCATCTTGGGGATAACTTTACTTTGGACCGTTCACTTGTAGGCGAACTTAGTTTTCTGTCCACCCGTAGGTGACTTTGGTTGTCTGTCCACCTGTATGCAACTTGGGTCATTGTCCGTCCCTCTTAGGGATGACTTTACATTGGACCGTTTACCCTTAGGTGACTTTGTTCGTTTGTTCGCCCGTAGGTTGGACTTAGCTTGCTATGAGGAACTGGTGCCCATCGGTGTTTTAAAACGTTGATCAATCCCGTAAGGATGAGGATTAGGTGCCCGTTGGCTTCCTTGATCGTCGGTCTGTTCCATACGTAGGACTTAGTTTAGGAGCCCGTAAGTATCTTTGATCGTTGGTTTGTTAGTACTTAATAACCTGTAGGCGTGAACCCGTCCACTTTGGACTTAATTCGTTCTTTTTAAGGATTTAGTATCAAACTCGTCCATTTATAGACTTAGTAATGAATTTGTCCACTTAAGGACTTCGTACTCTTCAGTTTTGCTGATCATCACCTTTTAGTGGTGCTTAGTTGGTCGTCACCTTTTAGTGGTGCTTAGGAGTAACTCTTTTTACTCTTCAGCTTTGCTAGTCATCACCTTTTAGTGGTGCTTAGGAGTAAGTCTTTTAATTCTTCAGCTTTGCTAGTCGTCACCTTTTGGTGGTACTTAGGAGTAAGTTTTTTTACTCTTCAGCTTTGCTAATCATCACCTTTTCATTGGTGATTCTAATATTGTAAATTTATCCTTATCACTCATTAATACACATATCTCGTGGGATCCTTTCCTGCCTTCAGCTTTCTTCCTGTCAGCTTTTCATTTCGTCTAGGCGTAGATGCCAGCAGGTCATAAGATGAAGTCGTCAGCTTAACGGCTTCGTCTTGTGTGAAGTCGTCAGCTTGGAGACTGACAACTTCATCTTTCGTGAAGTCTTCAGCTTAGAGACTGACAACTTCATCTTGCGTCATCTTGCATGAAGTTTTCAGCTTAGAGACTAACAGCTTCATCTTGCGTGATGTCTTTAGCTTAGAGACTGACGGCTTCATCTTGCGTGAAGTCTTCAGCCTAGAGACTGATAGCTTCATCTTGCATGAAGACTGACGGCTTCATCTTGTGTGAAGTCTTCAGTTTAGATACTGACAGCTTCATCTTGCGTCATCTTGCATGAAGTCTTCAGCTTAGAGACTAACGGCTTCATCTTACGTGAAGTCTTCAGTTTTGATACTGACGGCTTCATCTTGCGTGAAGTCTTTAGCTTAGAGACTGACGGCTTCATCTTGCGTGAAGTTTTCAGCTTAGAGACTGACGGCTTCATCTTGCGTGAAGTCTTTAGCTTACTATCTCCAGCTTACTATCTTCAACTTACTGTTTTCAGCTTACTATCTCCAGCTTACTATCTTTAGCTTACTGTCTTCAGCTTTACTATCTTCAGCTTATTGTCTTCAGCTTACTATGTTCAGCTTACTATGTTCAGCTTATTGTCTTCAGCTTACTGTCTTCAACTTACTGTCTTTAGCTTACTATTTTCAGCTTACTGTCTTTAGCTTTACTGTCTTCAGCTTACTATCTTCAGCTTACTGTCTTCAACTTACTATGCCCAAGATGCAGCCGTCAGGTATAGGGTGGAGCTGTAGACTTTACAACAAGGTTTTCTCTCATGAGTGAAGTTGACAACCTTGTTATGTCCGTCGCCTTTTGTTTCGTCATGGGTTAATTACAAAATTACCCTTATCAGCTGCCCCCTACTCCATAGTCTTGTTAGCTTTAGTTGACGGGTTATGGAGTTTACGTCATGGAAGGGTCATTTATGTGTGATGCCTCAAGATTTGTTTTCACAAGTTTAGAGACGCACCCGTTTATTTAGTTAGGTCCGTCCACTTGTTGTGGATCCATCCATTGTTTTGTGGACTTTATTTTATTAACCCATCTTCGTGGGATGAACCAAATTACGGACTTATCTGTGTTTAAGTCCGTCCATTTATGGTGGATCTATCCATTGTCTTGTGGACTTTGTAATGAGGTTGCTCAATTTGTGGATTTAGTAATAATCTCGTCCACTTTTGTGGGGTCGTCCACTTTGTGGACTTAGGCTCATCTACTACATAGACTTGGTAATATGCCCGTCCACTTTGTGAACTTGGGCTGGTTTGCTTTGTAAGCTTGGTAATGGTTTTTTGTCCAACTTTTGGACTTATATTAAACTCGTCTACTTTGTAGACTTTGGTGATAGGCTTGTCCACTTCGTGGTCCTAGGCTCGTTTACTTTGTAGACTTGGTAATAAATTCATCCACTTTGTGGACTTAGTAGTAGACTCGTCCACTTTGTGGACCTAGTAGTAGACTCGTCCACTTTGTGGACTTGTTGAGGTGACTAAGTGTTGTTACCTCGTCACCTTGTGAGTCGTCCACTTAGGGTCGTGGACTAATTGAGGTGACTAAATTTTGGTGCCTCGTCACCTTTTTGGGTCGTCTATTTGTAGGCGACTTAGTATGGTGATCATCCACCTATAGTCGACTTTGGTCATGCGTTTACTCGTGGGTGGCTTAACGTAGTGACCATTCACCTGTAGGTGACTTTGGCCAAGTGTCTACCCGTAGGTGACTTAGTGTAGTGACCGTCCACCCGTAGACAACTTTGGCCATGCGTCTACCCGTAGGTGACTTAGCGTAGTGACCATTCACCCGTAGGCGACTTTGGCTATGCCTGCATAAACTCCTCTTATTATAATAAACCATGCATTCATAGAAAAAATATTTCTTAAAAAGAAAACGAAGACCTGCCCTTTGGGCTTTAAAAGAGTTATTGTAGCAAAAACTAAAGTAAATAGAAAAATTGAGGAGTATAGCTAAAATTCACTAAGGTAAACTAGAAATAAAGGGGTGCTGCTCTTCATGCCATCCTTTTTACTGGCAGTACTTCCGTAGGTGCTTGGTGTTCCACGGGTGGTGTAGCTTCGTGAGGCTTTCGACGGCCGTTGTTAGGATCTGCACTTGCTTCTCTAGAGAAATCGATCGCAGCTCGTCTTCCTGAACGTTGTTGGTGGTTGCCATTGATCGAGTGAGTACCATGCAACTCTTTTGTCAGGGAAGCGTTAGCTGTGACTTACGACACTACTCGCATTTCCCACAAACGGCGCTAACTGATGATGCCGAAAAAATCACCAGTGAGCCACACGGTCCTCATGTGCTCTTGACAAGAACCTGCACAATACAAAAGCTGAAGACCTTAAGAGGAGTACCGATGTGGTACCGGCCAAATACCCTCTGACGGTCAAGTTAGAGAAATCTCTTGTTCACAATTCTAGAGTGCTAGAGAGAGGTAAAATTATGCCTACCTTGATTTGTGAGGGTATTGGGGTTTTTATAGTAGTAGAGAGTTGACCTCTCCTCCTTGGATTAGAAGTCTTTTCCTTATAGGAGTCTTCTTGGGCGTATTTTGTGGGATCCTTTCCTTATAGGAATCCCTTTGGGTATCACCAAACGTGGAGAGCAAGACATTTCCTTATATACGCAATCATAGGTGGTAAGCAATCCTTTATCAAGGTTGTCAGCTTACCTTACCCCTTCAGCCTTAACGCCGTCAGCTTTATGGTGGCGTCAGGGTCGTCAGCTTCGCCTACTACTTCGTCGGGGTCGTCAGTTTTGCCTACTCCCTCGTCAGGGTCGTCAGTTTTGCCTACTCCCTTGTCAGCGTCGTTAGCTTACCTTACCCCTTCAGCCTTAATGTCGTCAGTTTCATAGTGGCGTTAGGGTCGTCAGCTTCGCCTACTACCTCGTCGGGGTTGTCAGCTTCGCCTACTCCCTCGTCAGGGTCGTCAGCTTCGTCTACTCCCTCAGCCTTAACGCCGTCAGCTTCATGGTGGCGTCAGGGTCATTAGCTTCGCCTACTACCTCGTTGGGATCGTCAGCTTCGCCTGCTCCCTCGTCAGGGTCGTCAGCTTCGCCTACTACTTTGTCAGCCTTAACGCCGTCAGCTTCATGGTGGCGTTAGGGTCGTCAGCTTCGCCTACTACCTCGTCGGGGTCGTCAGCTTCGCCTACTCCCTCGTCAGGGTCGTCAGCTTTGCCTAGTCCCTCGTCAAGGTCATCAGTTTCGCTTACTACCTCGTTAGGGTTGTCAACTTCGCCTACTCCCTCGTCGGGGTCGTCAGCTTTGCCTACTCCTTTGTCAGCTTCGTAGGTCTAAAAATATCCTTATCAACAAATATTTATTTGATTGAGATTAATTAAAATATGTAGTTCTATTAGATAAATTCATATAGTTTTTTGTCGTCAAATAAGAAATCTGAGTTCGAAATCTATCTATACCAAAAATCAATTGATATAATAGTTTAATAATAAAGAGCAATTATCATAAATGAGACGTTATATTTTTTAGAGAAGAATTCTTAAAATTCTATCCATCAATTTTGAAATATGTATATTAGATTTAGAAGATCTTGATACATTAGAGCCAGTTTTTTTTTTTTAATTATTATTTAAAAAAAAAAATAGAGGTTTGTTGTATGCTTCTTCTAGTGGTGAATTAAGTTTAAGTCGATTAGTAGGAATTGCAATAATGCAACCCATGCCTTAACTAAATGGGCCCTGAATTGTGATCATACTGGGCCGTTGCATCCACAAGGTTTTTCTGATATAGTGTACTATGCTATTAAAGGCCTTTAATTGCTTTGGGTATTGGGTGGAGGTTCTGCTTCTTCTTCTCTTTTTCTCCATGTATCTTCTTTTAGTCAGCCGGTAATTAGTACATTTTCATGTAAGGATGTACCTCAATTTTAAAGGCAAATAGAACACACACTATATATATATATATATATATATATATATATATATATATATATATATATTAATGTATGAACATTTAGATACATATAGCATCTTGTTCTATCAAACCTTGCGGAAAATCTCAAATGCAATCGATTGTCGCTTTCAACTTATACGTTTTTGCTCAATAAAATACCCATTTCATGAAAATAATTTCAAAACTTAGACCCACATAAAATGCTTAGTTATTTGGTATTGAATAATTAACAATATACGGTCGCAAAAAAAAAAAAAAATTAACAATATACTAATGGCCGTTCATGGCCGTAAACTTATTAGTAGAATCAGATTTTGGTAATTTTATATTGAATTAATTACCTGTTTAACACAATTGTCTGACTTTACTACGTAGCCACCGCTTAAACAGTGCTTGATATATATATAGTAGCAGTTGCCACCTCTCTGAGATAAATTATGCAAAATTCTTTCAAATTCTCATCAGAAAATTTTACACAATGGTCAAGTCACAATTTCTTATCTAACACCAACTAGTCATATCATATATTTGCACCACGAGGCTCCACACAGAACATAAAGTTTGAATATTCAAGGTTCTTTGGCCGGTTGGGGCTTTCCACAATTACCATAAAAGGGTAAGGATTTTGAGAGTTTGAAATCTTTTAATTTTGGCATGAAAGACCATGAAAAATGCTTAGACTATTCTCTATAATCTATACAATAAATTAAAAGGCAAAAAATACAATATTGTGGGTCTAATGATTATAAGATTGACATTTTTTTTTTTAACAATTACTAAAACAATCTCTAAATTCCAGGATTCTGCAGCTCAAAGTGTGCATGAAAATTTCCTAAAGCTCATCAATAAATAAGAACAAAATGAACTATTACTAAATTATATATATTTTTTTTAATAAATGATGAAAGAGATGAATGGATAAAGTTTATAAAGAACATCCAAAAAACCAAAATAACTAACACACATCTCTATCCTTCTAGGGTATTAGACTACAAAGGCAAGCTTTGATTTCGTACTAGTACTATCTCCATGTGAATTTGCCATTAGCCAGCCAATACTCTCTATTCAATGTTTGACTATATTTTCTTTATTTTTTCCTAGTCAACATTTTTCTAATGTTTGACTTTGGTACTCGGTCGTTATAACAAATCCAGGACTCGTGGAAAGCAACAATGCGCCCCACAGCCAATCGGAGAGATTTGACTTTTCACGTGAATCATTTCATTCATGTAGATTTTCATGCTATTGCTTGCCAAAGTTATTTATTTTATTTTCAATATCACGTCGTTTTCCTTATGAAAAGGAAGTCCAAAATATTTGGTGATATTACAATCTCATTGGTTCCAAAAGGTAGTCTATGCGGCTCTCCTGCCTTGTTTTCACCGTTGTCCAGTCAAACAAGCAAGCTCTACCTTAACTTTAAAAACTTCCAAATTATATCTTGTTGAAAAAAATTATAATAATAAAGCTTTCCATAAAACCAAAAAAAAAAAAATCATTTTGCCCCCGAAATTAAGAGTGTTCAAGGAGTAATTATCTAGCGTTCTAGAGCACAATAATACATGCCCCCATTCTCTCACATAATAGTGGATCTTACTAATTAAATTTATGATAAGATATATTATTTATGTGAGAGGACAAAACACATTTATTATACTTTCAAAGTACTAAATAATTACTCATGTTCACTACAATGTGGTCAATGTAAGTGCATCATTTTGCTCTACATCACATCGTAAGGGTCAATTTCTCATAAACACACCCCACCCCCCCCCCCCCCCCCCAAAAAAAATTGAGTTGTATCATTGAATTGAGATCGTTAGTTACATTGGGGAGGGTTTAATTTTGCTTGGTGTGAACCGACTTGGACGATATAGGCCAATTAATGGGAAAATCAATGTTGACTTGATAAAATCAAAAGATGAACCACAACGGAACAATGAAAATGACGACGAATTGACCAAGATGAGAGAGAGAGAGAGAGAGAGAGAGAGAGAGAGGTTATCACAGACAATGTCATTTTGAGCAAATGCTTTGTGTGTGTGTGTATCGCTAAAACATCATTTTTTATTTTTTTTCCGAGTTTTCATTTTGTTTGTTAGTTTTTGGTCTGTTTTCAAAACCCACAGTCTAGTTGAACTATTGACATTGAATGGTGGGGAAAATCCAACTAAAGCTCCGACCATAATTGATTGAAAGTTGCCTAAATCGGTCGGTGTGAGAACTACAACCTGATGGGCAAATTTTTTTTTTTTTCTCAAATAATGTGTCTCCTTTTTAATAGATAAATATACGATAAATTAGGTTTCTCCTTAAAATAAAATAAATAAATAAAAATTGTTTGAATAAACGTAAGTGCATAAATTTGGTCTTAGATACAATTCTAGAAAAAGATAAGATCTCAATGCTCTATTTCCTAGTTACATTCTAGAGAAATCATTAATATAAAACATTACATCGAAAGACTTAATTTAGGTATTATTGACTAACTGCAAGGGATACCTTACTGGTTGAGAAGGTGTTAGATGCAAACTCACTATCCTCACATCTATAAGAGCAATACTCTGTAATCCCAAATTCACATGATTGAAAAGGTGTTTTCTCCTAAATTAATCAAACATGTTGGGTTAAATATTGACCCCAGTTAATTAATGCAATTACCTAAATTGATTAATTAAGTCAAATTATATGTAAATCGTAGAAATGCCAACAAATCACCAAATAAATTATTATGCAATGGAAATAAAATAGACACGGTGATTTGTTGACAAATGGGGAAAACTTCTCGCGAGGCAAAAACCCTCATTGGGTGAATTTCAAGTCACTACTCCCAAAAATCCACTAATCAACAATCAAACAATTACAAGTATGAGAAATCTTACCACTACCTTGGTCTATTCCAAAATACCAACCTACAATTGAACCTTCGCTCCAATATCCAATTAGACTAGATCTTGTAGTAGACTTCTTCGCATGCATAGAACCTAATACATGACTAACTCTAGCAACTTGATTGATTGTTGTTGGCTGTAAAATTCTTCACTTCAAAACACGTTAAAGATCAGGAAGTACTTAGTTACAAAACCCTAAGGCACCAAAACGTAATAGTCTCTTCACAGAGTGTATGAGTTTTGAGTATTTGTTTCCGTACTTGACGACTTTCAAAATAAACCTTTTTTATATGACTAGGGTTGTAAAGAGAGAAACCCTAATCATTCAAGTCTTCTTAGGCCAAAATTTAGATCTGAAAATTTTGAATTCATAAGTCTCAATAGATCGAGCTTGTGTCAAGTTTCTTCATTAAACCTTGAGAGATGCTAGTGTCGAGCTTTAATGAAACAGCTTTGCTTCACTTGTTTCTTGAATCAATCTTCATGTCTTTAATGATACCACTTGTAAAGCAAACTTAACACACTTGTTGATACATTAAACTCAACTTAAATCTGCTCAATTATAAGTAAAATGCGTTTTATCAAAGGATAAACCAATACATAGAAAATATGACCCTAACAAAATGTATAGCAAGTTAGTTATAATTAATCGTGGTAAATGACTAGAATATATGTTAGGGCCATATTTTCTATGTATTGGCCTATCCTTTGACAAAACTTTATTTGTACTTGGGTAGATCTAAGTTGGATTTAATGTATCAACAAGTGTGTGAAGTTTACTTTACAAGTGGTATCATTAAAGACATGAAAATTGATCCAAGAAACAAGTGAAGAAAAGTTGTTTCATTAAAGCTCGACACTAGGCTCGACACTAGCATCTATCGAGGTTTAATAAGGAAGCTCTATACAAGCTCAATTTATCAAGACTTACGATTTCAGAAATCTCAAATCCAAAATTCAGCCCATGATTACTTGGATGATTAGGGTTTCTCTCTACAACCCTAGACCATATAAAAGGCTTTTTAAAAGTCATCAAAGAGATAGAGACTCAATTAGAGAACTCATACACTACTTGAAATTCTATTGTGTTTTGTGTGCCTTAGGGTTTTGTAACCAAGCGCTTCTTGATCTTCAACGTGCTTTGAAGTAAAGAACTTTGCAACCAAAAATTGTCAATCAAGTTGCTAGAGTTAGTCATGTACTAGGATCCATGCATGCAAAGAAGTCTACTATGAGATCAAGTCCAATTGGGTATCGGAGCAAAGGTTCAGCTATACTTGTAACCACTTGATTGTTTATTAGTGGTTTTTTGGGAGTGGTGACCTGAAATTCACCTGGAGGGGTTTTTTGCCTTGCGAAAAGTTTTCTCCATTCATCGACAAATCATCGTGTTATTTAATTTCTACTGCATATTAGTTTATTTGGTGATTTGTTGGTGCCTCCATGATTTGAAAGTAATTTGACCTAATTAATCAATTTGGATAATTGAATTAATTAACCAGGATCAATCTATAACCTAACAAGTGGTATTAGAAGTCATATTTTGAATTGTTGATTAGTAGATTCTTGAGAGTGGTGACCTGAAATTCACCTGGTGGGGTTTTTGCCTTGCGAAAAGTTTTCCCCCTTCATCAACAAATCACCGTGTTATTTAATTTCCACTACATATTAGTTTATTTGGTGATTTGTTGGTACCTCCATGATTTACAAGTAATTTGATCTAATTAATCAATTTGGGTAATTGAATTAATTAACTAGGGTCAATCTATAACCAAACACTTGTCCAAATTCGAAGTTCTAAAAGGTTTATGGGATTCTACAAGAAAAAGAAAGTAAATTGAATTGACCACCATGGTGCGCTCCGATGGGGAACTTCCAATACTTAAGTTAGTATTAATTTTTGTATTTTGTAAGCTTTTACTCATACCTTAGCAAATGTGACAAATTGTCTCTTTTATAGGTAGCTTGAGTAGCCATTGTACCCATAAATATCTTCCTTTACATGCATAATTGCAGCTAGTTTCCTAAATGTAACAGTCTCTATTTTGTTAGGAGTTTAAGGCCGATGAGTTATAGTCATCATTTAATGTATTGAATGTGCTTGAACAATTGTATCTTTTTCCTTTGATGGTCTACTAATGACACAAGATCGTCCATTGAAATGGACGACTTTAATGATTCTAGACTCATCAGTCATGATCGTCTTCCCACTTACATAGTACATGTTTTTCTCTACATTCTATTCGATTTGTTTAGTACTACTCTATGATTCATAAAAGAAGTTAGGCTTTCAAACATTTTGCCGTGTAACTATAATATTGCTCGTTCTTTTCCGGAGTCTGTTTCAATTTGTGTAGAGCTCAGAAGAAGTTTCCCCCTATTCATTTCACCATTCAGTGTAACTCAAGGAGATTGCATTTTAATCATTGTGTTTCCTCCTCGCATAATGTGCACAAATCTTGAATAGAACATGTGATTTCATTGTTTCCTTACATTCAAGCAACAATGGGTTTCAATGTTCCCTTACAAATTGGTGTTCTTGTTAGACATATCACATCCTGCTGCCCATTCTTGTTACAGATGGGACATCTTAGTCTACGAATCATGAACCTTTCGAATTATGACACGATAGGCACAATATTACAAACATATAGTCAGTGACTTCGTGTGAACTATTTGACCAAAGTGAGAACCTTATCGTGGAAGTAACAAAATGGTTGCTGATTTATGGACCAAAAAAATCGTTGATAGCACAGAAAGTTGTACACTATTATATAGTTACACGGCATTTGATAAAGGATCGATCGAATAGTTAAAAGAGTGAGAGAAAAAAAAAAAAAAAAAAAAGGCACTACTCATATTTACATTCTATCTCAAAATAATTAATTGTTTCTCAAAAAAATCTTAAAAGAATTAATTATAATTAAAATTTTAGATAATTATTTATATAATTCGTATCAATTTAGTCTGCTCCCTAAGATAAAACTTAACATATGTTCACAAAAACTTTCATATATACAATCCACAAAGTTTTTTCCTATTATCTATAAAAAAAATAAAAATAAAAAATTTGAGAGAGTTTCAACCTATTGTATCTGCTCCTGATGATAGCTCTTTATCATTAGACGAAAGTTTTTAGTATAAGCAGGGATTAAACCCCAAATCTCTTATTCAACTATCACAGACTTTACCAATTGAGTTAACTGGAACCCACTCCTGTTATCTGTAATGATTAGCCACATGTTGTAAGTATATGTAATTTTCAGTTAATATATGTTTGAACTATAAGGACTAATATTATTCTTATAATTAACACTGTGATTATATGATAAACGGATTAATAAAAAATCATATGTTAACTAAAGTAAATATTTAAATAATAAAACTGATTATAAGAATGAAATTGTGAAATTAAAGCAAACCAAATATAATGAAGTATATAAATAATGAAACTCATTTATAACTCTTGAAATTTTTAATAATAAAATTTTAATCTAGTAATATTTTTATCTTCTTGGAAAAAAAAATTACATCAAATAATGCTCAATTTTTATCAAAACCAAAAGTTGAGATAATAAAATATAAAATAATTTACAATAAAAAATAAACTCCTTTTAATTAATTCTTTAAAAAAAATTAAAATAAGTAAGACTTTCAATCTCCTTCATATCTAGGGGTTCTCTCTCCACTTTCAACCAACACTTTCATTATTTTTTTTTTCTTCAAACCTTAAATGAGTGGAAAATAATCTCTAAAAATAAGTAATACTTTTTAAGTTGACTAAAAATAGTTTCCTTGGGACTTTATATATATATATATATATATATATATATATATATATATATATATATTACCAAACACTGGAAAACACGAAAAACCATTTTTGAACGATATTTTCCATTGAAACAAATGGAGCATAACTTTGATAATACTTGATATCATTATTAACTCGCCTTCTACGAACGACCTTGTTTTTAATGTTTTAGGTATATTTGGATGTTTGGAACAACTTTTAAATCAAGGGAAATTTCTTGGCGACATAGGCTAACTTATGTTTTGTCTAAAAATTGTTAAACTATATATTGACGAGTGAAAAGATAATTGCTATCTTTTAATAACTATTAATACTTATATGAGCTTTTTTAACTTTATTTTTTTTAATTATAAATCTACTCGATTATGATTATTTGGGTCATTTTGGAGAAAATTTGATACATTAATATTCAAATTATAGAGAAATAATATTTGGTATAAAACCAAATCAAAAGAAATCTCACTCTTTTTAAGAAATTCAAGCATTCAACGATTGAGAAAGTTCAAGAATTGGCACAAGAGGTCCAATTGTTCGTTGTATATCTTGGACCATACATCTACCTCTTCACCTATTCATCCATGGCGATTGATCACATTTCTTACATAAGCCACTAAAACTTAAAAACATCATAAATTATAAGTCAATATAAACTCTTTCTCCTTATAAATAGGAGAATAATTTTTTTAACCGTAGCCAATGACCTTTAGTCGGTCAAATGACACTTTTTACCATTTTTAAATGTAGATAGCCAATGATCTTTAGTTTGTCAAATGACACATTCTATTATTTCCAATCTAAATATCTAGAGTTTGTATCCTTCCTCTCCCGTTTGAAATTATTATTATTATTATTTTAAATAGTTACCCAAAAACTAACTCTTCAGTAACACCTCATTAACATGCTAAACCCCCACTTCTATCTCTTCTTTAATTTAACAAATTAATTTCATTGTTAGAATGACAAGGAATTCTCTATATTTTATACATGTAAAACTATAACTATCTTTATATAAATAGGCATGAGTGTTGTACAACTAATAAGAGTGTAATACAAGTATGGTATAAAGGGCTTATGGCCTGTTGGGCTTTATACATTAACAATGATCCTCAAACTCTAGGTGGAAGGCGAGAGACAAGCTTGAGTTTAGAAACTTGATGAAAGCATCCCTGAGTACGTGACTTGGAAAAGATGTTTGCAAGCTAATTTTGAGAAGTAACAAAGATCAATTGGAGGTCATGTTGGACAAAATAACAATCAATCTCAATGTGCTTTGTTCATTCATGGATGAAATCAATACGAACAATGTGAACGACACACCAAAACATAGGCTAACTTAGGTTTAGACTAAAAACTGATAAATAATTTAATGATGAGTGAAGAAATAGTTATCTTTTAATGATAATTAATACTTATGTATGATTATTTCAATTTTTTTTATATATAAAAAGTTGACTAAATTAAGATTATTTGGGTTTTTGTTGGAGAAGATTTGATATTTTTAATATTCAAATTATTGAGAAAATAATGTTTGATTTAAATCCAAATCATATTTAAATAAGAAATCTCACTCTTTTTAAGAAATTCAAGCATTTAGGTCTTTTTGGTAACAATGTTCAAGTATTGTTATTCAAAATAATGTGAAAACTGTGGTTTAAAAAGTATTGTAAAAACACGTGTTTTTAGTACTCATAATGCAAAAAATGTATTTGGTACCATATTACTAATAACATATTTTTAAATGTGAAAAAATAGGATTTTGTGTTTGGTATGTGTTTGTGTTTTTTTTAGTGGTAAATTTTTTTACTTTTTCTGACAATAATAGTACTTTTAAGTTTTTTAATTTTTTTTCCCATGACCTACCCATTCCCACAGCCACACACATTCTAAGTTTCTAACACTTCCTCTTCTTCTTATCTTCTTCTTCCTCTTTTTCCCACGTCTTCTTCTCATCCCCTTCTTCATTTTCTTCCCATCTTCTTCTTGCTTTTCTTTCCACTCATTTCCAAAGGCCTATTTTGCAAGTCATATAATTACACCTAAATCATTCAACCAAAACTAGTACCCACATAAGAATATGAGAGAGAGTCCCACGGGTTTGGCGTTTTTTTTTTTTTTTTTTTTGGGGAGGGGGGGGGGGAGGGGTGGAGGTTGACAATTTTTTCCTTTTCTTTTGCTACGATGATCTTGATAGTTTTTGAGTTTTTGTTCCTCTGTGAGAGTCAAAGGACAACGAACTGGAGAGAGAGAAAGAGAGAGATTAATATTTGTCAAATTTATGGGTCCCATCATTTTTAACTTATTTACAAAAATTTCACTATATTGTTTGCATCTTGAAAACTAGTACGAGTAGCTTTCTAAAATTAGTATTTAAACACCATATTTTGAATGACATAATTCCAACATTCTTTAAAAAGACTGTCTACCAAAAATGTTTTTTTTTTTTAATAACAATTTTTAGTATTTAAACATTGAAAACTGTTGTTTAAATATAGTACCAAACAGACATTCAATGTTTTTAAAGACTGTCTACCAAAAATGTTTTTTTTTTTTAATAACAATTTTTAGTATTTAAACATTGAAAACTGTTGTTTAAATATAGTACCAAACAGACATTCAATGTTTGAGAAAGTTCAAAAATAGGTACTACAAGTTCAACTGTTTGTTAGATATCTTGGACTATACCTCTATCGCTTCACCTACTTATGCACGGTGATTGAGATCATTTCCTCCATAAGCATCTAAAATATAATAATATACTAATGCGGCAAGTAGTCTAGTGACTAAGTCTTGGGCCAACAAAACTTTGATATTAGATTCAAATCTTCTTAATTCCAACTAGTGAGCATGTTAATTCCTATCTTTGATTGTATTGCCATAGTCGAGTTGAAATTGTCACCCTTCCTTTCTACACCTTTTTATTTTCTATCAACCAAAAAAATAAAACACATTAATATCATAAATTCATTTTTGTAAGTCATCAAAATTTATTGATCTTACTTCTTTGAAATGGGGACCGAACACTGTGAAGTTGGAAACCAATGTGTACACATAAAGCCTTTATGTGGTGTCTTTAGTATGAGTTAATAATGGGAAAGTGTGGGGATTTTCAAAGACTCGATTTTTAGATAAGAGAGTAGTTACTAGTTAGTACTATCAGTATCGTGGAACACCGACCCTTTAAACGTTGATAAAAACAACGTTTTCATTTGTTTTGCAGCACGCGCCTATTTCATTTCAGCGCGTTTGAATTAAAAACATTCTCACGATTATCACGTGAATTATGACCGTACAAATTAACAGGAGACACAACCGGCCCATGTGGAAGCCAAGCGTGACAGTACATAACCACGTGCACTCTGCATGTACCAACCACATCAACAATATTTAGCCTTTCACACGCGCCGCCCGTTTTCTATGTTTTTTTTTTTTTTTCTTAATTCATAAAAATATTAGTATTAAAAAAAAATTAAGTACCTTTTTAATTAAAAAGTAAAGGTAATTAATAATAAGATATTATTTTAGTGTAAATAAAAAGTGAAGAATATTAAGTTACCTAAAATTTTAATTTCTTGAAATCTACTATTTTCCTTATTTGATCATATTGCGATTCATGTGAGAATAACAAAATTATATTCATGGTCTAATAATAAAGAATGTTTATCGGAAACGAATGTTAGAGGTTAAAATTCTCTATAAAAAAAATTTATATTCAGTTAATAATAAAAGGGTAAAGTTAGATATATCGTAGACTATATTGGGTTCCTTAATTGAATTCAAACACTTAGCTACATTGATCAGCAAGAAGAATATTATTTTCTTTGCTAAATATAAATAAATTCAAAACAATCAAGTACTTGAATTCAATTATGGAATCTAATGTATTGCACTTAAAATACTATATATAAGTTTTATCTATAAATTGTTGATGTCATATACTGTAATTGGATCTAATAAAAAGAGAAATTTTTTATTACTACAAGCATGTGATAGTCCTTCATTTTACATGGATGATGGATCTTCTCATAAATTTAATTAGTGAGACTTTCTATTATTGGAGATGAGTAAACATTAATTATAGACTATTGAATAGTTAATAATAATAAATTCATATACAAGTAATATTATTACAATTATAACTTATCACTTCGACATGTTATAGAAGAAGATCGTCTATATGTTCTTACCATCACTTGTATTATTCTTTTTTAATAGATATGATAAAATTTTAATTTATGGTTCTCACTTTATGATTGTTGTTTTTTATCATTAAGTTAAGACATCAATTAATTTTTAGTGTATGTGGGTTTAGAATCTCATATTTTTTTATTCGACAACAAAAATTTTTATCAGTTGAACAAACTAAAACTCACATCACTCATTTTATTCTGGTATTAATTATGGGTAAAACTTAGGTCCAATAACATGTTACATTGAACCTATTAAAATTATGATACGTGTCCACTTTTAGGTTAATTAGGTGCAACTAGAGAGTTGACCCAAGCCAAGTCCCTCAATATCTATCCATATGGAACAGAAACTTTGATGCGTAAATCTCTTGGTCAAGGACAAGGGTTGTCGTTTAGCTGCTCTCAAACAAACAAAACTAGAAAGACCAAAAAGTTTGACATTGCATGCAACTTTCATTCATTAACTGTACATAAGGGATCTACGTACATATCTGCACTTGGAATTTGGAAACTATTGAAATCGTATGGGATACGTTAAATCCAATAGTTGAAAAAAATGTTGATGAGTGTTATATTCAAAGTACAAGTACCACATGCTTATCAGGCTAGTAATCAAATTTGGATTCTACAAATTTACGTACTACATACTATTGCTTTCTTATTTCTTGGACAAAATTGGCAAATGTCTTTTTCGAGCAAAAAAAGCAGTATTATGCTCTCTTTTCCAAATTAATTAGGAAAATACCCCTCTTTTGAAAATTAATTTTCTTAAAATCGAGTTAAATCCTATAGTGGTGTTTTTAAAGAGTCTATAGTGACATTTTAAGGACCTATAGTGGTGTTTTGGAACTCAAGCTCTATGAACTGAAGTTATAGGTAAAGAAAAAGAAAAAAAATTGCATGTAACTCAAGTTCATGGAGCTCGAGTTCCAAAACACTACTATAGATCTTTAAATCGTCACTATAAGCTCCTTAAAACGCCACTATAGGGCTCTAGAAATTTTTTTTTTTAAAACTAAATTTTGAGAAAATCAAGTTTCAAAAGAGGGGAATTTCCCTAATTAGTTTGGAAAATTGGGTAAAATGCTGCTTTTTTTTTCCTGAAAAGGGCATTTGCCAATTTTGTTCCTTATTTCTCGATAGATTAGTAGGATATTGTACACGACTAAGATGAGGGAAAGTTAATAGGTATTTTTTGAGTCCACACCTATAAATGCAAGAAATTTAATATAATAAAAATTTGACATTAAAAAAAACAAAGAACATATATATATAAATGATTATATTTAATGGATGGTATGAAATTCATGATAAGAAAAATTATGTAAGTTATTGTAGGGTCACTATTTGGAGCCCAAATCCAATATGATTGGGATACAAGCCCAATGAGTCCAATACAATAAACTTGTAGAGAATGGGTGAAAAAGCTAGGCTCTTGACGAATAGAATAACGGCTAATAAGGATCTCAACTATAAACAAGCATAGGAATAGATATAAAACTTGAGGAAATCGTTGTCCAAGGAGATGAATTATTATTGAATTCACTGTTTATAAAAGTTGATGCTACAGTAATTCTTTTTCTCTCCTCCCTCTCAATTTTCTTCGATCCCCCCCCCCCTCATGGGGAGTCTTTTACATTATATAATTTTCTTTTAGACTATCTTAATCGCACACTTGTCAGCCATTCAAACTTCACTCGAGTACATGTCCCATCAGACATCTTCTCTGACTCTCTATGAGCTATAGTGGTTGAGACTGCACTGTTCAGGAGTCTTCTTCACATAAATGCGGCCAGAAAAGTTGTTGCAGTGCATTGAATGCGGTGGTAACATTTTTTTTCTTAGATATTTCTACATTCTTATCCTCTTTGTACACTCTTGAAGTTCATCCTTATCGCTGGAAGTTCTTAGAAGGTCGGCTAAGTTACTTAAGTACTCGCTTAACCAACATTCATCTTATCCGAGTAGTATAACCTTCTCGGACTGTACTCTTCCACCTTTTTCTTTATGTGATCCTCCATTCCAAGGCTTATCTGATCGTTTTCTTCTCCTCGGACATATCTATGTTATCAAATAGGACCTAAGGCTCAGTATACAAATTTGGGACCTTGTCCCCACAGTTATATTTTGGAAATATCTAATAATTAATTTTAGAGAAGGTTTTCCAGCTGCATTGATTAATCGGTTGTGCGTGGACAAAAAATTGGATTTGGACTTTCAATTTGAACAATTTATATGCTAGACACTAGGTTTGTGAAAAATCAAATATTTTATGAGTATTTTCCTTTAAAATCTAACATATTTAATCAAATTATATGTATAGGACAATTAAAAACATTTTAAATTATTAATGATATAGCATTAACCCATGTAACGGAAAATTATTATGCATTTCATAATAAAACCACAACATAACATTAAGAATGGAAGTAGAATTAATCTATAATATATAAAAATATAAGAATTTGAATTTTTGTTAATTTCTTTTAATATTATCATATAAGTTTTTTAACCCTTATTTTTCCATTTTATCATTGTAATATTATTTTTTAATTTAAATTTTAGAATTACTAATTTTACTGAACTATGTTGGTTTAAATTAAATTAAACAGTCTTTTTGGATAAAGTTAGACAACATTAATCAAATTCTGATTATATTAGGTTTAAACTTCTCTAAAAAAAATTAAATTAAACTAGGCAATTTATTTATTTATTTTCTTACAAAATATATAATTTGACTTTTTATTTTATAACACTTGCTAAATTAAAATATATCATATATAAATATATTATTTCGAATTTTTTTATATGCATTGCATGGATTAACAACTTGCGTGATAATATTTTGAAAGTGGGGAAGTCCGAAATTAGTATTTTTGAAACAAGTCTAATGTTGGTGCCCAATTCCAAATTTTAAAGGAAGGTTGGTTAAAACCCTATATATCATTACATTGCCCATAAGATGCCAAGCACATTACTTTTCCTTAATTCTCAGTCGATCAAATATAACTTCTTTTGGGCTTATATTTATTGTTGATCCTTAAAGTTCACACAATGTTTATCCTTAATGTTTAAAATGATGTTTGGCCAACAAATCAGAATTCACTGGTTTATCGGGTGCTAAAGGCTAAATACTTCCCACGGTGTGACTTCATTGAGGCCTCACTTGGGAATAACCCTTCATTCTCCTGGCGAAGTATTATGTCTGCCCAAAAATTGGTGAGGGAAGGCATACGGTGGAGAGTGGGGAATGGAAGGGATATAAGTGTTTGGGGTGATAAGTGGTTACCATCACCATCCACCTTCAAATTAGTTTCGCCTAGACAGTTCCTGCACCAAGACACAAAAGTTAGTGAGTTGATTGACATGGCCACAGCTAGTTAGAAATCTGATATCCTGGATGCTCTTTTCCTCCCCCACGAAGCTGAAATGATAAAAGGTATACCACTTAGCTCACGTCTTCCTGCTGACAAGTTGATATGGGCGGAGGCTTCTAACGGCAAGTTTAGTGTCAAGAGTGCCTATGCCTTAGCAACGAGGCTTGCAGTTGATGCTAATCAAGGTACCAGTTCAGACCGCAGCCAAGTACTTTTGTTCTGGAACAAGCTTTGGGCCCTACCAATACCCCACAAAGTACATCACTTTGCATGGAGGGCATGTAGAGATAGCCTTCCTACTAAGAAAAATCTTATGCAACGTGGGGTGGTTAAGGACCAAGTCTGTGATGAATGCAGGAAGGATGAGGAGTCAACGGGTCACTTGTTCTGGTCATGCCCAAAAGCTAGAGAAGTGTGGTCTTGCACTAAGATAACGGTTCCACCAAGTCTAGAGAAGGCAGACACTTTTTTCGACTTACTGTGGGGACTGTTGATGGAGGTACTGGTTGAAATGGACATGGTTGTAAAGTTTGTGTGTACTGCATGGGCAATATGGTACAACCGGAACGTTGCAAGGAATGGTGGTCAGCGTCAAAATGGTAGGGAGCTGGTCAGTTGGGTGGCGCATTATATGGAAGAATATAACGAAGCAAACAAGGGCAAGGACTGTACAACAATGACAGTTGAAGCACAGGACAATTGGTCCCCACCTCCTGCAAATGTTTTCAAAGTGAACGTGGACGCGGCAGTGTTTGCAAGGCAAAAGGCTGTAGGTGTCGGAGTAATTGTCAGAGACGAAAAGGGTCGGCTTGAGGCTGCGTTGTGTAAGAAGATACAAGCACCACTGGGTGCCATGGAGGCTGAGGCCATGGCGCACGAAGCAGGACTGGTGTTTGCAAAAGATATCGGCATCCACAATATCATCCTTGAGGGTGATTCACTTATTATCCATAATGCCTTGTGTGAGACGTCCAACCCACCTTCCTCTATGGCAGCAGTCATACAAGGGATGCAGGACCTGTGCAGAGATTTCCGTGAGGTAGAGTTTTCCCACGTTAGGAGATAGTGTAACACATCAGCCCACCTTCTAGCTAAGTATGCTTTAGGTGTTAGTGATTTTATCACTTGGATTGAGGAGGATCCTAGCTTCCTTGAGCAAGCTCTTGCCCATGATGTAAGGAGCTTTTCAAGTTATTAATAAAAGTTTCAGTACTTCTTATCAAAAAAAAAAAAAAAAAAATGATGTTTGGCCTTATTGTTTAATGATCAATTTTAGTCATCAAATCTTCAAAAAATGAGCTCTTTTAATCATTCTATCATGTTCTATTTATTTTCCTGTTGCATATGATTGATGAAGAAATAAGGTGACCTACTTCTAATGATGTGATATCAACTTAAAGAAAATATGCTCAATAGTGCGAACGTGCGCGCGCGCGCACACACACACACACACACACACTCTCTCTCTCTCTCTCTCTCTCTCTCTCTCAGGGAAAAATTTCCATCCCCAATCATCACCACTTCCATAGCTGATAGCTCCATGATCTTCTGGTGCGATACCCAGAGCCTCATCCAACAACATTATCTTTAAGGATCAACTTTATCAGAGTCTATTAGTTTTTAGACCCCTTAAAACACAAGTGGATTAACCTAGGAATTTAGCCAAGTCGTTACTTAGTTAGATTAATTAAGTCTAGGTTAACACAATCAAATAATCATATCAAGTATAGCAACGGAAATATAAAGAACACAAAGATATGATCACCCAGGAAACCAAACCGGTAAAAACCTGGGGAAGATTTAACCTAGCTATCCTCAAGGTAAACTTGAATCCACTATCTTGAAAGAATTGAAGTTCATACAATAAGACTAACAAGCCCCCACGCTCGACTTCTTATTGCTACCCACCAGTAGAACTTACTGACACGACCACGTGCAAGCTCCGAATCCACGGACTCCTTCTTTTTTGGATTCTCCACCAAATACAAGCACACCCGCTTGTGTTTTCTTTAAGCTTCAATGGCAGCAACTGGAATGATCATCAAGGTGTAGAAAAATCTTCTCCTTGAAAACCCTAAATTTATGTGAAGGAAACCTTCTCAAAGATCTCACAAAAGATTTACATAAACCGTAATATGAGCAACCCAAAAACGTGGCTAGGGTTTCCCTTATATACCTAGGGTAAATTAGAAACCTAAACCAATTAAAACACTTTAGGGCTGAGTTGGAAAACCTAATTAAAAAACGTCAGGTACGATTTTCGATTGATCGAGCCTAAGCTTCGATTGATCGAAATGTACTAAATCAGTTTTTTAATTTGCTTAGTATTTCATTCCAACTTTACAACAAAGAACCAACTTTGAGCACTTCTAAAATAACTTAAATACATTGTTTTGATCATGGTTTGCTAACATTACAAATTAGGATTTTAAATACATAAAACCTAAGTCTTTAGAACCTAACAGAGTCTACTAATTCCAATCCTTACACTAAACTCTTAAATAAAAGAATAGGTGGAATATTCATTAAAGATCGATTCTCTTCCCCCACCCTAGCAAACCCAAAACATTCTAAATACCATATCCATAGTTTTTAGTATAGTATGATGTTTAATGTTGTTGGATTTAGACCCCTGTCAAAACATTGTATTTAACTAGTTTTAAGGTCAACTTGATAATTAGATTAATTATGGAAGCCTTATTCTAAATAAAAATCATCAATATCATGTAACTACGGAAATATAAATGAGACAAGATATGATTATTCAAGAAACCAATGAAACAAATCATTTCACAGGAAAAACTTGGAGGGAATTGACCTTTCAATCTTGAGATGAACAAATTCACTATTAGATAGAGATTTACAATTAAAATAATCATATTCGTTGTAAATTTAACTATAATTACCAAATTGAGTTCCAAATCTCATAGACGTCTCTGATTGTAATATGCTTCTATGTGAACCTCCAGCTCACGACTTCAATGTTCCCTTGAAGATTTGAATACAGTACACTTGATATTTGGAGATCAGTAACTTGAATCCACCAATTAAAAGTGTGTGTGAGTGATCACTAGTAGAGACTTGAAAGAGCGGTAGGTACAAACATTTTAGATCTCAAAATATTTTGCTCTAAAGTCTTAAAAAATGTGTCCTAGCGTTTTCTTTAAATATTTAGCGAAGTTAGGTCAGGAACCCTAATCATCTCATGAGCTAATGGGCTACAAATTTGTTTCTTAAAATATGCATTTTGATTGGTTGAACTTAAGTTTTGATCTATCGAAATTGTTAAAAATCCGGTTCCTTGAATAAGTTGTTTTCATGTTCTTGCACACTAAAGTAGTACCTTGAGTATTGTCTAAAAATTCCTATAGACTCTAAGAGCTATAACTAGACAAGTTTGTGCTTACGTATTTGCCAATAAAACTACACATATTAAAACCTAACAAATTTGTATCGTATAATACATTTTTTTCTTAATAAGGCAAAAAAGTATGTATTGACCATGCCATGAATCATATGATACTCATCTATGCACCATATGATTTATATCTTATGAAATGTATGTATTGGGTAATACATAGATATGTGAATTTAAACTAGGGTTTTTTTTTTTTTTTTTGGGTTAAAATTTGTGTTTTGACTTGAGTTCAACAAGAACTTAGACTTTTTTTCAAGAAAAAATTATTGGATTACTTGGTTGAGCCCAATAAAATAACATGTCCATTAGTTCTTGTTTTTCTTCTTTCTCTCTTACAAAATTTAAACCCCATACTTGACACTTTATTTTCTCATTTGCAATTTCTTCTTTTTATAATATGAACAAAAGATTAAATGAGACTATTTTTTTTTAATTTTTTATTATTATTATTGTTAGAAGTCCAAAAACCTTGAATGTCAATAAAAAAATGTAATGAAAAATTTATTGAAATAGAAAAACAAGATATATATATATATATATATATATATATATATATATATTAATTGTTGGTGTTGGAGAAATTACCAATAAAATGATATATTAATTACAATAAAAATATAAATATAAAGAAACAATGTCGGTTTGAGGCACGAAAATCTCACTCTCTTTAAGGAGATTCAAGCCCTCTACTATTGACAAAGCCTAGAAACTAATGCAACAGAAATTCACTTCTGACTTATCCCCTTCAGGATACAACGGCCCAACAGTTCATTGTGTAGCTCGGATCAACTCTGCATAAGTGGTTGAGCTGAAAGCTCCACCAAAAAAACACCTTTCTTTGGCCCAAAATCTCTCAAGTATTTAGGAGTATTATTGAATTCACTCTCTTACACAATACTTTTTGCTTTAACTATTTATCTTCATTCACTCTTGATATCAAATTAGTTTGTAGTATAGCCATATATTAGTCTTCTCATAACCTACATGCTATTTATTAGGTTAGATAATTCTTCTAAATTTATTTCATTTAACTTACATATAAGTTAACTCTTTCTTTAACAAATTCCACTATAACTCATGTCTTTATTAATCCTTAGTTAATTTAAGCTTTAACGTACTTTAATTTAAAATGCACTAACAGTTGGAAATGACTGGGAAAAAATAGATGGACAAATAAAAGATGGTAATGAAAAAATGATTTTGGAAGATAATAAAGATGACAATAACATTGACTTTGGCTATTAAAATGAATTTTTTTTTTTTTTTTTGGTTGAGAAAGAAGACTTTGAAATTTATTAAGATACATGCATGTCCGCCTGATAAACAACAAAACAACGGACTAGAACATCATCCATCCAAACAGAAAAATCCGTGACATGACATGCATGAAGTAGATTAGATAAGATAATAAATATAATGAATATATTTTAACTTAGCATATTATGTATCATCACTTTTGAGTTAGACCAACTTGAACGGGAATGTTGTAAATATGTTTGAATTTGACTTATTTAATTAACTTTATTGAATGTTATTGTATAAGTGATAGTTGAATTATCATTCGTTGAATATATTACAACTATGACCATAGCAGCCCTTCAAAAGTGATATCGTATAACTTTATAAATTTTTTTTTTTTTTTAAATGAGATATGATAATCGATATGATTTCCGTTTTGACAATTATACAGTCTTTTGAAAAATGAAGCCAAGGAAAACCACTTTGATGGAATCTTTTCCAACATCTTTTATGAGACACATTCAAAAGTAACGAACAATTATTACATTCATAATTGCGTAATAATTCTATAAGCCATGACAAGTTATGGGCGGCCCTTGGTTTCACCCTAACTTTGCAACCTAGGGAAGAAATGAAATTTAGTCAATTAACGACCTAATGTACCAGCTTAGTCATATGAAAGCATTGAAAGGGCGTCTTTATGATTCAACACTCTTACCAGATATTTTTAAAGCAAAAGATTTGTTGGTATTTCCAAGAAGAAGCAGAAAGAGATTCGTGAAACGAATATTGATTAGTTTTGATGAAAAGACGACTTAATGGGGTAGGTATAGAATATAGAAGTAGACTTCAATTCAAATGGAGGTATAAGGAAAGGAACACACATAACGAAATGAGACCCAGTAGTGCTTCGGGTAGTTTCTTGATTTGAAAGGCAGATAGAACTCCCAAATGGAAACAAGTATTAGCATGTTGAAGACTATCAGAAAGTAGTAGCTTGAATGGTAGAAGCAAATTTACTTTTTGGTTTCTGAATCACTAAAATAATTGGTCTCTTTTGAATTCTTCTCATGCATTCCTTTGTATTTAGACTCGACAAATGCCAAATCTCTTTCATTCATTGCATTGGACTGTCAACAATAAATAAAGTAGTTCACGCATGCTTCTTCTATACCTTTGGCTTAGGTAATAAGTCAACCTTGCCTTCATACTAGTACCACCTCCATGGAAAGAGAGCACTAGAGAAGATACCATTTAAGACCTCAAGTAGTCCAAGATAGAAAAGATGAATCTAGACCATCTAGTGTTATATATGAAAAGATAATAATCCTTGGAATAATATTCTTTGTTTGTGTTTTATCTTTAGTAGTTGCTTGTAAACTTAATTTAAAGTCTTTGGGGCCTTTGCCAAACTATAGAATTGGAACAATCCTTCAATAGTATGATTGGCTTTAAATTTTTGTTTCTGTTAAATTAAAATTGATTCTTATTCTTATTAAAATATAAAATTAATTCTTATTAACAACAAAACTTTCTTCTGTTTTTTTTAAGGTAACTTGTATATTTTTAACTTTAAAAAAAAAGTATGGAAAAAATTATATGATGCGCACTCGTACAAATATGTATTATTAAACCCTAACTCCTTTCACTTCAAGCAGTCATCTCGCAGTTAGCCACGTAACATGGAAACACTTGTTTCTTGGAGCCTATTGGACGTCTTTTTAGTACATTCTTGCATGGCAGCAGATGCGCACGGGCCAAACTAATGGGGCTGCGGCTTTTTAATTTTATTTTTATTTTTTACATATAATTGGCAGCAGCCTAGGGGCCTACTAATCCATTAAGTGGGTATCACATCAGCCTTATTCACACCGTTTATTTATTATTTTGTGTAATATATTGTATATAATATCCTTTTATATTATTGTGGGAACCACTCGAAAAAAAAAATTCGCTTCAAATTGATTTGGAAATATCTTTCTTCGTCAGTCCAACTTATTATATAGTAATTGAAAAGACTACTCAGGTATAATTTTGATTATATGATTCTTCTCACAAATGATATGATTTGTTTAAATAATATACATATAAATAGTTTTATAAATCATCATATAGTGGGTTGAAAGAAATAACTCAAAACGAATTTATAGTTAAAATTTGTTTGATTCACTCTCATGTAAGAGGAATGTTACATACAACAATTGCATACAATATGACCTTTTTCTAGAATAATTCTAGAGACAACAAATCATACACCTAATCTCACAAGTTGTTGACCTGTGCGATTGTGTGTGGTCAATATTTTTTGTCTTGTGTGGCTCACTATTTTACATTGCACACTCACAATATATCGCACAAATTAGCAAATTATGAAATTTGATATATGAATAGTTGTGTTCATAGGCGGACTGCTTTTATTAGTGTATACTAGGCCTTTGGCCTCTAGGCCTACTACTTTTTTTTTTGGTAGTGCACACATACTTGTGTTGTACTCATATGTCTTCGTACCTTCTGTATAGTTTATTCTAAGAATATACAATAATAATTCTAAAAACCTTCACTTACAGATTGTGGGTCCCATGCAATTATGGGATTCATACTTCATAATCTTTGAGTGCGGGTGATATCTCCTATGCTCCTTTCATGAAAGGAGCCTCTGATTGTGAGTCTTTCAAGATTCATAGCATTTTGGCTCCGTAAAACAGGGACACAGGAAAATTACAGCTGCAAATCCGTAGGTTCAAAGTGATGGGGCTGCGTTCAGTCCAATCGGGTCCCAATGGTGCGTAGAGCGTACTCATAAGATAATGTATTGTTACTTAATTTGGTTAAGTTAAAAAGATAAAATCCGAAAAGACCAATGTGGATCCCCAAAATGAAATCCCCGAGTCCAGAGGGACTGAATGCAGCCTTACCAAATGCTGTATAAGGATCCAAGTTTATGTTACTATCTGGCCATTCAGCAAATGATCTTTATTTTGTGAATGTTTAAGCAAAAAGTAAGGTTAAAACTAGACAAAGACGTTTTGGACATAATTTTGTGAAGTTTCTGTTTTGCCATGGGATTATTTCCTACGTGTCAAAGGAAAGCCTGGTAGAGCCTTTGATATTGCGAGAGAAGGACATAAAAGCAGACTATACTTCGAAAAGATACTTCAAGAAGCCTCTATTTCTCTATTTGATTATTATATAATAGATATCAATTCTAAGAGACTAAGCCCAAAGACGTCGGTACCAATACACCTCATTCCCACTAATCCAACTCCAAATATATTGTACTATTAGCGATGGTTTATTTTAACGTTAAAATGTGGAAACCTAGTACGATCTAATACCAATTTTAACCAATTAATCAAGATTAAGTCTAAGTAGTTAATTAGTCAATTTCAAGTACATCAATATTCATGGATAAACAATAAAGCAAGAAAATATTGAACACACTCACACAAAGACAGTCACATGTTCATGGAGTGAAAAAAAAAACACACACACACCCCTTGGGGCGAAGTCCAAATTATCAAATCTACCATGAAAGTTGTTCCGGTATAGTTTCCTGTACAAATAGTTAAACACCATACCCAAGCTCCCACTCTTGCTAACAATTGCAAATTCCTACCTTGTTCCTTCATAGCTACATGATGTCGCAAGTTGATCCATCGATTGTAATACTGATCCCTTGGTCACTCCAAGGCTTTTTGAAGATTATATAGCATCTTTATGGTTTCAACAACACTTCCAATGCAATGAAGGCACTACAAAAAAAGGGGACTATCCCAGCGTTTTCAAAACCGCTGGGATAGCCCTAAAAAGCGCTGGGATAGGGTCAAAATTCCTATCCCGGCGTTTTTTTTCCCGGCGCTTCAAACCGCTGGCTTTTGAATGTGGGGATAGGTCCTGATGCTTTCAGACCCTGTTCCAGCGTTTTTACTTATGTTGGGATAGTCTTTATGAAAATGTGAATATATCATATACCAGCGTTTTTATTACTTGTGTCAGCGCTTTTAGAAGCGCTGGTATAGGTTATGAATGAATAAAATTTAAAAGGCCTATACCAGCGCTTTCAAAAGTGCTGGCATAGGCGGTATCTATTCCAGCGCTCTCAAAAGCGCTGGAATAGGTCTTTTTTTTTTAAAATTTTTTTTTTTTTTAGCACCTATAACGTACCTACAATACATATTTTCCAATACCTATTTTATAGCAACTGTAATGAACCACAATTCATATTTTCCAATAGCAAATACAATAACACATTAAACCAAGAAACTAAATATATTTAATTACACCATATCAATAACTACATCCCAAATGTCTAGAATGTTATATATACATAAAATAATACATCCCAAGTGTCTAAAATGTTATGAGGCGCACCTACACTACAATTTCACCATTGCACATTGAGTTTCAAAAATATAAGTCACAAAACAAACAATACTCCAAATAGTAAATATTCCACCTTTTCTCTCCATACAAGCCACCCGCTTGCTCCCAAACAACCACCCACCACAATATACTATATGTATTTACTTAGACAAAATATGAGAAATTGACAACAAATTGAACATCAATATTTTAACATTCACAAAACAAACAACACTCCCAATATACTCCACCTTTTCTCTCCATGCAAGCCACATGCTTGCTCCCAAACAACAACCCACCACATTATTTTACAGTTAAGGGAATTAAGAAGCAGATCTTACTCACCCTTTAGCAATCACAGTGTTTGCCCACAGAAAGAAGAAGGTAAACTTCAAACAAGCTGCCACTCCTGCAAAAGAGAACTGACCGTTGCTCACTACTATGATAACTTAAATGACGTAAATTAATCAAACTAGCTTTTAACCTGCGCAATGCACAAGATCATTTTATGTATTAATGAGCTTACTTTCAACATAAACTCAGTTCTCATGCTTCCACTATATGCATTCAAACCTAAATAATGGTAGCATATTTAAACATATAGTATCCAATATCCCCTAAAAATTTTAAACATCTCTTCAAATCGCTTCATGTGTACTTCCCTCATTCCAAATGCACCACATCAAACATAGTGGGACAATTGTGCAACAAAGCTACCCTTTCCTTTTCCAACCCACCCCTTTACAACATTCCATAAGGCACAACATGGTTTTGGGGATGAAACAGAACATGCAAAACAAAGCAAACACCAATAATCTCTATTATTTCAATAGAGAAATAAAAGCAAACCACTAATTTTAAGAAACAGAGATAAATAAATTGTAATTTATTAAAAAACCTACCCAACCTAGGGTAAAGTTTCTATATGTCACACACAATTAATAGAACTTCAAACACACAAAGGGAAATCAGTAACCCTATCCTAGCGTTTTTGAAAAACGCCGCTATAGGTCTCCTATTGCAGGGCTTTGTAAAGCGCCGGTTTTGAGCGCCGGTACAGACTTATCTATTATGGCGTTTTGTAAACGCCGGGAAAAAAATGTCGGGACAAGCTAATTTTTTTGTAGTGAGGTGATCATTGTGAATGGAACTCTCAAACTCTCAAGAATAATTGATGTGGGAGGAGTTGAAAGACATAGATTGGCTCTCTTTGGGTAATTCTTGGTTTTGTTGCAATTGTCTTCCCTCTCTCAGAATTAGATTTTTATACATGTAGTGTTTAGATTTGTGGTAGCTGCACAAACTGATGTGAAAGAAAATCTCAAAATTTCAATAATGTGGTCTTGGTTAATTGAGTGTCTAATGAGACTATACCAAGAGTTTTTGTTTGATCTTGCACAGTTGAGCCTTGATCTCATTAGAACAAGATTTTCATTCTTGCATAGTGAACAAATGCTTCAACCTTTAGCCCCTATTACAACAAATTACATTACAATTGTAAACAAAAATACAAATAAATTTGTAATCGAATTAGGAAAACTCATAATTCCTAACAAAATGAATTAATTAGATATTTAATATCATATAAATTTGGTTAGTTATACAAGCAAAAGTGGGAGTTTCAAATTTAGGTGGTGTAAGTGGGGAGATACTGATTTGTTAAAATTATGACCCCTAATTTAATAGATAGAGAGATTTTGTATTAAATTAAAATTTACAAGTTATTAATTTCACGAGTAATGTTATACCTACAAACTATTTTATAACCTTTTTACAAATTGTTGTTAAGGTTAATTATTATTGGTTCTCATTTACACTCACCAATAACACGACTTTTTCACTTACTAATAATCACTTACTACATCAACAGTTTGTAAATTTATATTTGGTAATTAAGGCTCTACCAAAAAAATCTTAATATAGCAAAGATGGAATAAAGTGTTTTAGGGAAGTCGAAGAAGCTAACTCCTATGTCCAATGATGTACGGGAAATCATGAGATAAAGTTACAAGGGGTGGCATTAGCTTTGGTCCAGGGATTCAAATGAACTCCCTAAGCTAATTTACATATAAATATATATATATATATATATAGATATTGTTTTTGACCCCTAAAATAAAAATATTGAACACCTTGACCTTAAATATTTTTTAAGTCCAACTAAAATAATCTCGAATTTGGTTATCTTAACAATCTATTCTTACAAATAAAGTTACAACTAATTTATACAGTTGACTAAATCTGTGAGTATAGTTATTGAATTTGAATATGTTTTTAATTTCTTATTTGTTAAGTGGGGACTAGGAGCATGAGTCTATTAGTAGTTAGCAAACGTTAACACTAAAAGACAATTAAACAATTAAACAATAAGTGATTCTTAAAAATAATATAAAAAATTAGACAAGGAACGTGGGAAATGGGAGTGATTGAATGAATATAAAAAATGTTAGCACAACAAAAAAATTTCTTAATACAGTTATAAAGACCAATATAGTTGTCAAAGTTGAGTGAATTGCTAAATAAAAGAATTGTATAGGGTAAAGACATAAACTAATTGATAAAAATATTTTAAGTAATAATAATTAAAGTTCACTAAACAACAATACTAATTAATATCTTTATTTTATATATATATATATATATATATATATATATAAACTGAGATAGAAATCTTATTTTAGGTTAATTTAAGTGTATGTGTGTGAAGCTCCCTCCTAGAGACTTGAATCACGACTTTCGCCTCTCTACCCCACAAAAACTTGTACTTGTGAAGTGATCATCATGCCAAAGGCATGTGGTGATATTGTATTTAGAAATAATATTTTCTCTAAGATTTAATTTTAGCAACCATAATTAGTATGTTCATTATATTAAGAAATAGTATACCAAACGAACTTATAGTTTATCTTTTATTTTCCTCCTAGTACTATGGAAAAATTTGTAATAAAAAAATCATGTAGACTTCAAGATTCATCTACTACTCAAAATTTATCTTTTTACTGACCCCCTAGAAAAAATTCTTGAAATCGCCACTGAATAACATGCGTACTATCTATTTGAGTCTTGTCACAAAAGTAAAGTCCATTGTGTTGAATGAGACCTCTACACAAGAAGTTACATCTGTTATGTATGAAGGTATCGATATTATGGATCGTTTGATATCAACTACTGTCATATTTTATCCTAATGAACACTATCAATTGGAAATAAGACTCTCAAGTTAGAAGTGGCGACAACAATTCTTTTAATAGACAAAGAAGTTCAAGAAGCTAGTGAGTAATTGAAGTCGAGGCATTCATGGTGAAGCCCAATTCAAGTTGTAGTATGAGTATATCACATGGAAAGAATTTTAATAAGAAGTCAAGATGTGGAGTGTTGTACTATCATTAGTTAAGGCATGTGAAGCATAAGTGTAAGAAGTTAATAGTTGAGTTAAAAGAGTTCAAAAAAAAAAAAAAAAAAATTTTGTGATAGTCAGATTGTCGAAAGTGCAACAATTGCTACGATAGATGGATGAGATGAAAATATTCATATTGTTAGCAAAGGTGTCAATTCGATTAAAAGTTAAGTATTGGAATAAGGATTGATTTGAAAAAAATAAAACTTGTGATGGCGATTTTATTTTGTTAGTTAATGCATGCGTAGGGCAAAACTTTAGATGTTTAAAGGAATTTTGAAATTTTAGGGTAATGTGATACATATGCGTGAACTTAACAAGAAAAATGGATTTACGGGGGCTTGGTTGAATTCTTTTATCTATATACATTCCGTAAGAGATGGATTATGAAAGTTAGTTATAAAAAGGAGTGAAAGTTTTCAAAAAAGCTGTACAAGTTAATTGGTGATACAAAAAAAAAATGGAGCACATTTTGGAGAAAAAAAACAGAGAGAGCCTTTATTTAGAACACTTTAGAGTAAGATAATCATGAAGTAATAAAAGAAAGAAAGATTTAAAGATAGTATAAACTAACATAGTTTCAAAGCCAACATTAACTATGATGTTTAAGAATTTTATTATTATTAAACTCAATTAATCATATTCTTTTGTTGAAGCCATGGTGGAATGCTCGAAGCCACAAATGAGGTGCAAAGAGAATACCCAAATTTATACTAATGAAGATACGTAGTGGAATAAAGGTGGAGATTTGTTAAGCTTAAAATTAACAAATGAGGAGATAAGTTTATAGGTTTCGTTGTTACTTTTGGACTTCAATATTAGCCAAAAGATTAATAAGGAAGTGAAATAATTCTCATTAATTTGGTCCCTCACCTACAATCCATTTCTTGATTATGTCAAATTAATTACACAATATATATATATATATATATATATATATTTTTTTTTTTTAATTTAGTCCATATAGATGAGCCCAAACATTCACGACCAGCTCAAAATTTGTCTATGCGATCTCAGTTTTGTTTGTCTATTTGATTCTCCCAAAAAAAAAAAAAAAAAAAAAAAACCTTTATGTTTTCTTTTTAATGATAAACAAGCTGAAACTTGACTTTCGAAATAGTTAAATGATTAAAACCAAACTTGAGCATATAGGAGAGTCAACTCAATCAGGCTCACAACTTAATATGATCTATTAAGACTCATAATGATCTATTTTTATATCCGTTGGCCGGTTATCTAATGAAGATTGAATTCTTTTACATTTTTTAAATATATTTTTATTTGTTTATATACATTTGAACGGCATAGATATGCGAAAAATCACATCAGATTTGGATAAAAGGAAAAGAATAATACTGTATTTTCTATGTTATCCTTTCATTTCTTTAATCTATTGAATAATTTAAATTCTTCTAAAAGCTTATCAATGCTTATAACATAAGTAAGGCCTTATCAATCTTTATAGGTACTAGCAACCATATTTGTGCATAGTACCACAAGTAATGAAGATTCTCATCCCATGAGAAGAGCCACACAAATCAAGGTACAAGGTTATTAATGTTATTCTATCACTCTTTCTAGTTTCTCATTATATAAATATGCTCAAAATATTAGGTTGCAGAAATAAATATCTTTAAGTAGTTGAATTTTGACATTTGTAAAACCAAAATAACGCAATAAGACTAACATACTTCCTCCATCCCACTTTTTTTGTCCTCTATTTCATTTTGAAATATCCCAAAATATTGTCATATTTCTAAAAATAAAAAGTCAATAATTTACTAATATTCCTATTATACCCCTATTAATTTACTAATTCAATTTTTTGATAAATTTTTTTAAGAGTAGTTTTGAAAACTTATACATTTTTAAAAAATAGACAAAACAATAAATGATATTCTCTTAAAAAGTTTAACTTTTCAAATATAAAAAAAAAAAAGTGAGACGGAGGGAGTATTATTTAATATTACGAACAAGTTAAGATTTAAGTTGCGTAGTTTCATCCCCGAACTTCCCACTGAAATCCAATACAAACCCACAGACACAGTACATACTATTATTATACAATATTTATATTTTGTCTTTATATATCTTTCTAAACCAAAAGTTTAGTCAATTTCTTATAACATGAACGAAACCATACGCATACATATACTTTTTTTTAACCAAATAAATTATGTTATGTTTTTTGACTATTATATATATCTACTACATGTAGCAACAGTGTGAATCTGACTTAAAAAAACAAATGACCCACCTAATAAAATTTTGTTTTGTTTGGACTAGAGACGAACACACATTTTTTTACTTCAAACAAAAAGTGCACTCAATGTAATGTGTTACTTATTGTGTCTTCCACTAAAAAAAATTCACCACTATTTTTGAGACATAAAATGACATTGAAAACACCCATTGTCGCTTAAATTTTGTAACTAATATTGCTTTAGCACACCACCAAATATGGCATATATGATTTATTCCGCTGTTTACATGTAGTCAAAAGAGGACAACCAAGGGACTCAGATGACTATAATAAGCTCTTAATCCCAATTTTCTTTTAGGCAGAAGTACAAACCTAAACAAAGAAAGCATAAAAGGTTGTCACTATTGGGTAGGACATTCGGTAGTCACTATTGGGTAGGACATTCCTGTTTGACACCTGAGTTGAGTGATAGGCAAAGACCCATCATCTATTTGCCGCGTTGAATTTTCTTTACTCTGTGAAACATTGCTCAAATATTTTAAAAAACAAAAAACAAAAACAAAAAAAATAAAAAATAAAACTCTAAAGCACACAAAGCGTGCATGAAATTTATAGTCGCGTAGCACTGTTTCACGAATGACGCGCGGTCCTTACTTTATACGGGGCATGCATGTAATTTAAGAAAGCTGAGGGACTTCAGAGAAATTGTCGGCGCCGTCTATTTTTCTCTTTTTTCACTGCAAATTCTCCAATCTCAGGCTCTCACCAAATATACGTACAAAGACATTAATGCTTCAAATATGTAATACATGAAAGGTATCAGTTTGTGTCCAGTATTACAGTCGTACAAAACATGGACATAACACATATCTAAAGAAGGGTACCACAAGATAGACCAACTTAAAAATAGAGAGAGAATCATTTTCGCACTTAATAAAGTTTGGTTTGAAATTGGGTTGAAGTTATCTTTTTTAATGTATGACATGACAAATTATAAGACTATACATGATTCATGTGTATTATACTATTATTTAAATAAGCTAACTCGATTTATTGAGAAAATATTGTGACAAAAATTTGGTTTGATATTAGTTTGGAGTTGTATTTTTCAACTAGATACGTGGCGAATTATAAGACTATGTATAATTCATGTGTATTATATTATTTTTTAAACAATTCACATTACTTATTTAAAAAGAATTATGACTAAAATTATACATAGATAATTTTTTTAATTATCACATAATAAATTGGAACAAGTAGCTTGAAACGGGTTTGGAGTCAACTTTTTCCTTTCACACTAGATGAAATATTTAATTTATATGAAATACAACAACAATAACAACAATGTTTTAGTTCTAAATCTTGTGCGGTCGATTATGGATGCTCAACATATTAACTAAGGTTAATTAACCACATATATTCTTTAATTCATTCTATTTTCTCTTAAATCATAGACTCCGATATTTGTTACTTTCTTAATTGATAAGTTTTTAACTACTTTTACTAATATCATTATTTTTTTTTTCTACCTTGTTTTGTTCCCTCAATTTAAATCAACACACTTTTTCTTACCCATGCAATTAATCACTCTTATCTTTCTATAACCAAATTAATCTTTATTAATCCATTTTCCCACTTTCCTACTTGCTTATGTTTTTTTCTCCCTTTAAGGGTGAATTTGAGTCTAAAATGTACTCCCACTTTCCTAGTTTTCAAAAGATGATGCACTTTAGAATTTTTTTTGAAAGAGTCATTGCTCCTTTTTGGACAATTTTTAATATTTACAGTCAGCAACAAAAATGGTCTCCCATCACGCATAAGACTTTATACTTGTTTGTAAATAACAAATACAAACTCATTATTTCATGCTAAATATTCAATACGTAACGATATTACTCAAGATTCCGTCCCTTGTGCTTATGTCTTTTCATCGCACATACGCAACTCCCATCAGAATGCATCCACGTGTACATCAGATTTGTCGTCATATCATGGAAAAAGAAAAAATGATGTGAACTGTTGAACAATTGGGACCACTGATTTTTTTTTTTTTAAATAATTTTTGTGTATATATATTTTTGATAAAATGGAAAAATGACTCAAATCTTACCTTTCATAGACAACTTTGAAAACCAAAAAACTAAACAAATTAATAAAACTCTAGTGCAAGACATCTGGATTTGAAGTCCTCCTGATTAAAGAGGTGCTAATTAGTTTAGGTACAGAAAAAAGAAGTTAATGAAATTACTTGGCGTGAAAGAATTAGAATAGACAGATAATAACAAAAAGTCCGTGTTTCTTTGACACCCTATTTTCAAACCAGTACATCGTTTTTAGATACAACTTTTCTTAAAAAAAATACTAAAAAATATAAGTCACATCAAACAATACAATATATTTAGGAGATATAATATATATATATATATATATATATATATGATGCATTGAAGTACTGAATATAAATCAAAACCAAATAATTGAGTATATTGTACCGTACAAAATCAAATGGATCTCCTAATAAAAAAAATAGAAAAGAGAAAAAGAAGTCAACTTAGAAGGAGTTAAAAAAAAAAAAAAGGGATTAAAAAATTAGTTGAATTATTTCCCGCTCATTTTCAACAGCCGCAACGAGTTGTAAAAGAGCCCACCTCAACCGACCACTTAAATTAAAAAGCTTGGAATTTTGAAGGCTATAGTCAAATCCTCGCCAAACATGCCTTTTTATTTTCTTACAATTTCACTTTCATCTTTTGTGTAAAGTGTAAACAAATCTCCTTATATAAACCCCATTGCCCCCACCGTCCACCACATAATCTTCTCTCTCTCTCTGATCTCTTTTTAGTCTCAGTCTCTCTTTCTCATACACCTTAATTCCATGGCTTCCTCCACAGTTTTCATGCCAAACCCACAGACCAACAACCATGTTACATTTTCAGAAAACATTAGACCCACGTCACAACACTCTTTTGGTCAGGTTTCACTGCCTAAGAAAACTGAAAACTCTTTAGCTAGACACTCAGTTGCTGCTTCTTATGTAGCAACAAAAACAGCAGCAACAACAACAGTGTCATCCAGGGCCTTAAAAACTAGCTCAACTACTACTTCTTTGTCTCACTTTTGGAGAGAGGTTCATGGTTTAAACAACTGGGAAAATCTTGTTGAACCATTGCACCCTCTTCTCCGGCAAGAGATTATTCGGTACGGGGAGTTTGTCACCGCTTGTTACAAGGCTTTCGATCTAGACCCCAACTCTAAACGTTACTTGAATTGTAAGTATGGGAAGAAGAACATGTTGAATGAAGTTGGGATGGAGAATTCCGGTTATAAGGTCACTAAGTACATCTACGCCACACCGGACATCAATATTCCAATCCAAAATGGTGCCCCTTGTGGACGTTGGATCGGTTATGTTGCAGTGTCCGATGATGAATCAGTTCGGAGACTTGGGAGGAGAGACATAGTCATTACTTTCAGGGGAACAGTGACTAACCATGAATGGATTGCAAACCTAATGAGCTCACTCACACCGGCACGGCTAGACCCTCATGATCCGCGGCCAGACGTGAAGGTTGAAGCGGGATTTCTGAGTTTATACACTTCAGACGAGAGTGATAGTAAGTTTGGCCTCGGAAGTTGCCGAGAACAGCTTCTATCCGAGGTGTCTCGGCTGTTAACAAAGTACAAAGGTGAGGAACTCAGCATTTCAATAGCAGGACATAGCATGGGGAGCTCACTGGCTCTTCTACTTGCTTATGACATCGCCGAGCTTGGATTGAATAAAGAGAATTCAAGCCGGGGAAAACCAATCACAGTTTTTTCATTCGGAGGCCCGAGAGTCGGGAACTCTGGATTCAAGCAAAGGTGCGAGGAATTGGGTGTTAAAGTACTAAGAATAGTGAATGTCAATGACCCCATTACAAAGATGCCTGGGGTTTTTTTGAATGAGAGTTTTAGGGTTTTTGGTGACAGATATGAGTTACCTTGGAGTTGTTCATGTTATGCTCATGTGGGTGTTGAATTAGTCCTTGACTTCTTCAACATGCAAAACCCTTCTTGTGTTCATGATCTGGGAGCATATATCAGCTTGCTTAAATGTCCCAAGAAACTACAGTTCCAAAGGAATACTGTAGATTTACTCGACAGAGCAAGAGCGATGCTCATAAGTGCACAAAATTTTAACATGTTGCCTTGGGAAATGCTACCAGCATTATGGTAAACTTGGTTATCTGATCACAAAACATGTGATTGTTGATAATCTGAAGTATTCTTTGAAATCCTCGACCTTGATATTTTTTAATTTTTTTTTTCCCCTTTTTGACGGTGGAGGTGCTGGAGGATGGAGTTACTTATATATCAAAGTAGAAATCTTACAAAATGTACAATATTAGGGAAGATTTGTTTATAATCTCTTAATTGAATATAATTATGAGAATTATTATTGTAGAATAATAATCTAAATCTTGTATATAATGAAAGTATTAGCAAATTTTCAGTCTCAGTTTTTCAGTTCCTTTATTTTCCCTGTAATTTTATACTGTCATCTAGATGAAGTTTCACCTCTTGATCTGTTTTCCTTGATGAAGCTTTCAAGCCTGAAGATAAGAAGTCATGCATGTATTATCTAAATTATCATAATTTGAAAATTTTCTAGCTTAGTTTTAGGAGCAAATTCGAATTATGATTGGAACAAAGTAGTCTACTGATTATTGTAAATACTAATTCTGCATCAATTAAAGCCTATTCACATGCACACGTGCAGTGTATCATACTCTCTGTAAAGCATTTACTTGGTCAAATTGTCCGTGTTGATTGGGAGCTTTTACAATTAAAATCAAAATCAGTTCAGATTGTTGCTCTTCCCTTACTATAATCATACCTCTGTTAGACCATTTTTGTCGTCACTGCAATCATGTTCTTCAAACCATTATCATTAATTATCATCTCCGCCATGCACAACCAAATTGTCATCATAACCCCTACTTACAACATAACCATAACATATCACCGCCGTTGTTGTCCCATCATCGAAATCACACTTCTCATATCATAATAACTAGTGTCACAATATTGCCACTCTTTCAATATAGCCGTGTTATTGTTGTTATCATCTCCAATATTCTCCAGTATCATGCATTCATCATCACCATTAACATGATTGTGTTTTGCCTAACAAAGATACTCAAAATTTTCAAATAATTAGAAATTAAATCGAACTGAACAAGTTTTCTCTTGTTTTCCGGAAAGGGAAAAAAATCATCTAGGGATGCAACTAACCATAACACTAAATAGCATCACCATAAAGGACAAAATTTTCCTTCAAAGTAGTTTGGAAGAAAGTTCCTCCAACCTACTACATGCCAACCCAAAAGATTATTCATATGTTTTTTTTAGTTAAATGACCTACTTAAAAGTCATATAACTTATTTAAATGATTTGATGAATAACGAGATTTATTATGTTGCCAACTAATACATTGTAGGAAATTCTCTTAAACTAATTTGATAAAAAATTATGTCACACATTGTATATTACATGCTAAGAAAACAAAACAAGTGCAATGCAATTAATACAATTATTTTAAAAAAATTTCACAAACTTGTTGAGATGGTAAATTATGATTGGTGCATCACCCTCACATGACTCTTCCATTAAAACCATTTTTATTGTGTACCAATTACAAAATTCCACTTCAACTGTTGTGAAAAATATGCCATTAGACTTGTGATAAAACAACAAAGATCTGAACATTGATTGTGATTTAAACACCCATATGGGTAACGAAATTCGGCAAAAACTTAGTTTAAAATTTGATCACCCCTATGGGTTAGTCTAAATATTAAATCATTATTCACCATATTGCGCGCGTACAGGTAGTTTTGAATCGTTCTTCTTGACGACATTGACTTGTGATAAAACCAGGTCTTTGCCAAATTCAAATATGATACGATTAGGTAATATATCAATGAGAAGACCAATCATATGTTAAATAATTTCAAGAAGGTAATGAATGTTCTTTCCATCATTCATGCACCTTAAGATATACAAGTACAATTGCACATTGCCATCATTTTCAACCAAGTGTTTAATCAACATACCCGAGTGCATGTGTTCATACAGAATGCTTAATAAGCAGTCCTTGTGAATGAGAAAACAATTACATAAATGGCTTGGTAGTTGAATGGAGGTCTCTATCATTAGGGGCGGCGCCACCTTAAGGTCAGGGTGGTCCCAAGACCACCCTGGCGAGGAAATTTCTTTTATACATATAATAATTTAAATTTTTTTATTTATCTATTCTTCAAAAAAAATTTGGGAATACCCTCAGTTTTTTTATGTCAATAAAATTAAATTTTACTCTATAATTTATTTTACATTCAGTGGATGAATGATTGTTTGGTTGTGTATATTGAAAGAGATGTAACTTGTAACATTAATAATGAGACTATCATGCACTGATTTCAAAATATGAAAACTCGTAAAAGGAAATTGTAAACTTAAAGTATTTGAGTATTTTTTTTATTGTTGTTGCTGTTGTTAATATATGAATTTCTCTTTTTATTAGATTATATAATTTAAGTTTCTTAAAAAATACCCTGAGAAAATTTTTTGGAGCCGCCACTGTCTATCATGGCGAGTGAAAGCATCTTAATCATGATGAAATTTGACCCCTCCAAAAGGTTCCTCTGTATACTTCAGCTTATAGTCTCTTTAATTTATTCACTTAAACTTTGGAACATTATTAGTCTTGCGCATTCTTTAAATGTGTGATTGGTGATTCTAGAAACAAAGCAAGAACAGAAGGAATGATGAAATTTGACCCCTCCAAAAGGTTCCTCTGAATACTTCAGCTTATAGTCTCCTCAATTTATTCACTTAAACTTTGGAACATTATTAGTCTTGCGCATTCTTCAAATGTGTGATTGGTGATTCTAGAAACAAAGCAAGAACAGAAGGAAAAATACCTCACATTCAGCTGCGTTTTTTCATTGTGATAGAAAATTGATGGTGGACATGAGGCAACAATTTAAAGATTACTTCCATTGACAGTTGGGGATAAAGTAGGCAAGTGCAAGAAAAATGGATGCATAGAAACCATTATACATGCATCAAGCATCTAGTTCTAGAATTACATTGTACATGTATAATGTATTTCTTTTTTTCACTGACATTGTTATCAATCATTGATCCCATGGTCTATGGTATATTTGGATGAAGCGGTAACTTTTTGACAATATTAATATGAGAGAGAGACAAGTTGGATCATGTTTTTCTATTTTTTGACTTCTGTTTCATAATTACAAGGTAAGGACAAGATGAGCCAAGAAGGGTGATCATCTTCCACGAGGAAAGCAAAATAAAGAGAAAGCTAATGATTAAGATGACGTTAATGATAAAGAAGAATGAGTAAATGAATGAGAGTAACATTATTCACTACATGTGATGACATATTGCCCTTGAAATTTATATGTACTTACGAATAATTGCATAAAGATGAAAACCAAACTAACCAAATCAGATCAATCTTAATGCTTCTATTATAGAACTGAAATCAACAGTTGATATAAATACTAATGCAGCAATTTTTTTAGCTGGAAATGAGCTACCCAATTGATGTGAGGCCTTAATTAGTCAATTAACAGCTCACTCAAAATGTCCGAAGGTTTAATAGCTATCAGTGTAAGAGTGACTTCAGATTATTGCCGTACATTTTTCTAATTGAATATTTACTTGCTGATGCTATTCTATGTGGCCCTCTCTTATTTAATGTGTTCATGGAAAATCCATGCGGTCATGATGTATAGAAGGGTGTACAAACCCTGTTCAGCTGCTTCAAGTATGAACTTAAAAAAGTTCATTTATTGTACAACATGGTAAAACAAAAAATAAATCACACTGATCACATCTTGATGACCAATGATGGGCTTCAAATAAGACGAGCTTTTTCCTAAAATAATGCCGTGTATCTTCTCAAAAATAATAATAATGCCGTGTAAAAAAAATATTTCTCAAAACAGTGCTATTTTGTTTTCTTTCCCAATTTGATACCCTTTATTCCACATCTTATAAGGAAAAATAAATAATAATAATTAACACAGTCAGAAAAAAGAAATATAGCCCATAATAATATATTATAAGGAGAATAAAGTTCGCTCTAATAACTTATTTCGGATTATCTTTTTCAATTTATTACGTGATGATTTATAAAACTTTTTTTTTGTATTATTTAAAAAAGTCTCACGATTCATTAACAAAGTTATATAACTAAAATTTCACATGAATAATCTTTTCAATTATCATGCATTAAATTGAAAAAAGATAACTCGAAACATGTTTGAAGTCAAACTTTTCCAAACAAATACGCAAACATATTTTACCTTTATGACACTGTGTTTAAGGTATGGTTAGTATTTATCTGTTTATGTCACTCAAAATATATTGATTACAGAACCTTGTGAAGTTGTCCCATTGTCGAATATAATAATAGCATCAAGCATTAGCTTCATACTGTCTACTCCAGGAAGAGAGAACTTTGTTTGCCAAACAAAAGCTAGAAACCGTGTTTTTCAGTTAGTCCGTGAGTTCGGCTGAGGGTAAAAAGTTTAAGAGTCAAACTAAGTGCATGCACAAAAAGTGCTTACTGAACTTTGCCATTTCCTTCATATTTTTCATGAAGTTCATGGCTGATGCTGCTTATATTATAATATTGGTAACGTATAGACAACGACCTTTTTATGCACATTTGATATGATCAATCATCACTTTAGGTCTGAGAACGACTGATGTGTGGTACTATATCATTAGCTAGGTGAAGCCCATCTAGTCATCCCCCTAACCTTTCTTTTTCCAACAAAAAAAAACTATTGTAATCTAAGGTGTCTTTTCCCAGCTTAATTTTCCTTAGTCCCTTTCTAATAGTGTTAAAATATAAATAAGGAAATATAAAGATGTAGAAGAAGAGAAAGTGGAAGCAAGAAAAGAATTAATGTGTGTTTATCTAGGAAATCCTTTAACAATTACATCTTATTGTTCAAAATTGTGTATTATATAAACTATAGATTTGAATGCAATAGTAAACTTTTGCCATTATAGAATGCAGCTTATGATTTCAAAATATTCCTGAATTCTTTTGAGGATAGTCATAAACTCATAATAATATCAGAGACTATTTAGATCATGGATTTTGATTTATCTGACTTCTATTTGCAATTAGAAGGCAAGGACAAGATGGGACAAGAAAGGTGATCATCTGCCTTGAGGAAAGCATAATATAAAGAAAGATAATGATTGAGATGAGGTTATTGACAAAGAAGAATGAATAAATACATAGCAAAAAAAAAAAAAAAAAAGAAGAAGAATGAATAATGGCAGTGTACAGGAAGCACTAACATAAAGGGAAACGACAAAAAGAAAAATGAATAAATGAATGAGATGCCCTCAATTTTTTAATTTTGGGTTTAGTGCTTGCCCTCAATCTTTGCACTAACAGAAGCTTGATATCACTTATTGAAGAAACAACATATTTAAAGGACTTCAATTGAGTAGTTATATAACATATAGGGACATCATTAAGTCCAAAAACTTAAACTTATAAATTTGGGTCCAGTTATGTTATATTAACCACTCACTCTGGTTATTATTACTAAATATAATATTTCACTTACACGTGTATACTCAACAATTTTCTCCTCACGCATGAGTCATTACCTTTCTGTGGACTTCAAGACCTTTATGTAAGTCCTTCTAGCTCCTCATTGCCTATGGGCTTTTACCTTTACCAACATGCGCATCATTCATAGTTCTCTTGTATGTTATCTATGAAAACCATATGTCAATCTTGTATGCTCATCCATAAGAACTAGACCTACATTTCCATGTCTAAGGGAACCTCGATCATGCCGGGCTTTCCTTGTAGGATGTGATGCTTAACCAACTCAGTACTCATGGTCATTCTCTCAAAATTTTGGGTAGTGCAACATGGTGGCGAGTGGGGCAATGGGGGAGTAAAGACAAGGGACCAACAGGTCCACACACACACACAAAGATGGGTAGCTCATGAACGATAGGAGAAGGAAAAGAAAGTCCAAAAGAAAAATAAATCAAGAAAAGGGGGGTTGGGGGGAGAAAAATAATATTATTCGTCTATTTCTTCAATTTTTAAAATAAAAGTTAATAGGGTAAACAAAGTAGCTTCATATTGAATACCTATGTCGTATATGGCACTTAACAATAAGTTCACTAAATGGCGATAACTAGGAGACCTTTTTGAAGACAGAATCAAAGTTAATGAATCAAAAATGAAAATTTTCAAAATTTAAGGACCTAAAAGAAAATAACCCCAAACTTTAAGGTCCAAAAATATAATTTAGTTAAACATTATCAATTGTACAATATGGTTAAAAAAGAAATCCACAATGATCACATCATGACCAATTTTGGACACTAGATGAACTTTATCATACCCAAAAAAAAAAGAAAAATGCTGTTTGTGAAAGAAAATATTTCTCAAAACAGTGTTTTTTTTTTTTTTTCTTTTCCAATACCCTTTACTCCACGACCAAATAAGAAAAGAAAAATGAAAAGACTCAATAAAATAAAAAGGAACCTGTACCTAATAATCTATTTCAAACATATATATAGTACCCGTTTGGATTACACTGAAAGTGACGTTTTCAGTTTTGTGTTTTCAAGCTTTTTTTTTTTTTTTCCCCCTGTGCGTGAACAGTAAAATCACATGATTTTATTATACAGGGGACAAAAATACTGTTCATATACTATTTACGGGTCCTACGATACTATTCACATATTTAAAAATTATTTTACTACAGTGTTTTTAGTTTTCAGTTTCAGTAATAATAAGTTCAACCCAAACAGACTCATAGAGGATGGTCTTATCATTCCTTTGTTTGATACAAGCCCTCAATAATACTGTGTTTAACGCATGCTTAGCATCGATTATGGAAAAAGGTAGGCTCAGCATCAAACTATTCTCCCTCAAAATATATAGATTATAGATATCCTTGTAAAGTTGTCACATCGCCGAATAAATTATAACATCAAAAATCATTCACTGCATATACTGTTATAAAATCATCCACTCCGCCGAAGAATCTTGGTTTGGCAGAGAAACCGTGTTTTTAAGTTTTTCCGTGGCTGTGATGATTTTGGATGAGGGCAAAATTTTGAAAGGTCAAAATAAGTGCACGCACACACACAGTGTTGACTGAACTTTGCCAATTGCTTCATATTTTTCATGAAGCTCATTAGTGATGTTGCTTATAATATATATATATATATATATATATAGTGGAATGGTATAGACAACGAGTTTTTTAAGTGCATTTTATATGATCACTTTAGTTCTGAGAAAGAATGATGTGGTGCTATATCACTAAGTGAGAACCATCTAAAACAATAGTAAACCCTCTCTCTCTTTAATTTCTTTTTCTTAAAAAAAAATTATAGCAATCTAAGTTTTGGTCCTCCCTTTCTAACTAAGAGCATTAGCATTGAAGAATGCTAATGCCATATCTAAGGCCTTTTTGGCATTTCATAGTTAAAAAACATTTGCATCAAAAAATGGTATACCTTACTATTGCAAAATTTTTTGCAATAGTGTTACAGTACAATTCTAAGTTTAGAATTGTACTGTAGCACTATGCTAAAAAATATATATATATATATATTATATATATATTTTATTCCACCCCTTAGTTGAAAAAAAGTGATGATGTGAAAGAAATAATAAAGAAAGATTAAAAAAATTATATTTTAATGAAAAAGTAAAATAATAGAGTTTTTTGATGTATGGTGTATTGTAAAATGGTATGGTATAATTAATAAAATAGCTTTTTGGGATGGTAAAATAGGATAGAGTAGCATTCTTCAATGCTAATGCTAGTGCTAAAATATAAATAAATAATAAAAAGTTGTATATGGAGAGAGAGAAAACTAAAAACGAATTAACATATAGTTCAACCTAAAGTTCTACACTACAAAGAAAAATCTTTTGAGAAACATTTTGTTACCTGGAACTAGGATGTTCGCGATGTGATGCGGTGCAATTTTGGGCTACTTTTAGTATCACACTTTGCAGTGCGGTTTAGCCAAAATCATAACCATACCGCATCTCATTTTTACGGTCACATGTGTAGTACAGTGCAGTGTATAAGATGCGGTTTGAACTGTTTGAAGATGGTATATTTTTCAAATTTTAAATTTTCCTGCCTAGCCTAAAAATGATTTTTTTTTCCTTTGTTTTGAGCCAAGTTTTAAATTATTGAGCTAGTTTTTCTTTATTTTGGGCTGACTTTCCTAATCAACACATGTTAGGATTATTAAAATTAAAAAAAAAAGGGTTATTAAACTATTAATAATATATTTAATATTAAAAAAAAATATATATATATATATATATATATTAATATATAGAGAGGGTGCGTGCAATGCGGTTTGTGCGGTTTTATTATTATAAAACCGCAAATTGCACTGCACCATGCAATGCGGTCCAATGCGATGTACTGTTACTTGTGGTGTGGTGGGATTATACCATTTTGCGGATGGTTTTGGTGTAGTTTTTACGATTTGTGCAGTTAGGTGAACACCCCTATTTGGAACAGTGTAATATAAAGAACCTAATATAGGGTGTATATATCTATAGGAAAATAATTGGCCCCTAGTAATCCTTACCCCCCCCCCCCCCCCAATAGTAGTTTTTTTTTTTTTTGGGAGAAATAAACACACACACACACAAAGTATAGAGAAATGGGTTCTAACATAAAGACACACCATAATTCCACTCAAAAGTCATGGTAACTTTTAAGAGAGGGTGAGACAAGTTATATTACACATAACACACTCTCTTAAGCAATGTGGAACAATTACCCTTTGTTTTTTTTGAGAAACAAACACACATATACACAAGAGAGAGGGAAAGGGGTTCTAACACAAAAGCACACCACAATTTTACTCAAAAGCCATGGTAAGAGCATTCACAGCAGTGGTGCTAAATAGCTATATTGTTATTTTTTAGCACCACTGCACATAAAAGAAGCTCACAGCAGTGGAGCTATAAGCAAAATTTTTTGCATCTCCGCTACAGTGCACATCTATCTTTAGATGTGCACTGTAACTAGATGTGCACTGTAGCTCACATCTAAAAAAAAAAATTTTTTTTATTAACTTCTCTCTCTCCTCACATTAAAAAAACTATTTCCTATCCTCTCTCTCTGTCCGGCTTCTTCTTCTTTCTTCTTTCTTCCTCAAAATTTTTTTTTTTCTCTTAAGCTCACCGTCACCGGACAGCTCCCTCGTCTCCCTCATCCCTCAGCTCGCCGGCCAACCTTCATCGCCGATCTGTTTCGCCGACCAGCTCGCCGACCCGCCCCAAACTCCCTCATCGCCGATCTGTTCAACTCGCCGGCCAACTCCCTCTTCTTTCTTCTCTCTCTCAACGACTCCGACCCAAGCCTCCGCCGGCCTCAACGTCACCGGCCCAAGCCTCCGCCGGCCTCAACGTCTTCGACCCAAGTCCTTTCTCACCTCTCTTCCTCGCCGATCTGTGATTGAGGTTTTTTTTTTTTTTTTTTTTTTTTCATATGGTTTGGTGGCTGTGGTGATGGTGGTTGATTTTGGTTGCGGTGGTGGTGGATGATTTTGGCTTTGGTAGTGGGTTTTGGGTATTTTGGCTTTGGCAGTAGCTTCTTCCTTGGTTTTGTTTTTTTTTTTTTTTTTTTTTTACGTTGTGTTGTGGTTGACAAAGGAGAGCGGTGGTTATGGCCGGTGGTGGTGGTTGTGGGTTTGGCTGATGCAGAGGTGTTTGTGGTTTTTTTGTGGGAAGTGTGATATATTATTTTATTGTAAGGAATATATTATTTTATTGTGATGTGTATATTATTTTATTATATTGAAAGGTAAAATAGATTCACTGCTGCAGGATGGGTGTAGGTAAAATAGATAAAGTGACTTTTGGTATAGCTAAATAGCTAAAATTTTGCCTTCACTGCTGTGAATGCTCTAACTTTTAAGGGAGAGTGGAGCAAGTTATACTACACACAACACACTCTCTTAAGCAATGTGGGACAATTACCCATTCATTTATGGGTTTCAAATTATTATAATATCCTAATACTTAATAGTGACAATGATGAATATGGGGTCATATTATCATGGGGATTAACATTTTTTATTTTAATTAGTTAAGAATCTAGTTAATGCCATTTACTTTTTTGAATTAAGTCACCAAAGTAAAAGTTAAAAGAGTAAAAGCCACCTAAATTAAAAGTTAAAAGAGTAAAAGTCCGAGACAAGTACCTAATTTTGAGAGCTTGTATACTGAAGAAGAAGAGAATAAGATCAATAAACGGTATAAAACACAAAATGACTACGCATTATTTTGTACTCAGAAAGGCATACCACAACTTCACTCAAAAGTTATGGTAACTTTTAAGAGAGCGTGGAGCAAATTATACTATACACAACACATTTTCTTAAGTAATGTGGGACAATTACCCATTCATTTATGGGTTTCAAATTATGATAATATCCTAATATTTAATAGTGACAATGATGAATATGGGGTCATATTATCATGGGGATTAACATTTTTTATTTTAATTAGTTAAGAATCTAGTTAATGCCATTTACTTTTTTGAATTAAGTCACCTAAAGTGAAAGTTAAAAGAGTAAAAGTCACCTAAATTAAAAGTTAAAAGAGTAAAAGTCCGAGACAAGTTCCTAATTTTGAGAGCTTGTTTACTGAAAAAGAAGAAAATAAGATCAATAAACTGTGTACAGCACGAAATGACTACGCATTATTCTGTACCCAGAAAGGAACATAGTCATAATTAGACAAATGGTGACTCCCTTTGATCATTATCCCAATGGCTCCATCTTTGATTTTTTAATCTCTCTGTCTCTCTCTCTCACACTGTCACACACATCAGTTGCAAGTTGCAAAAATATTTTGAAACTTGGTGCTTGACCTAGATCTACAAGAATATTTCATAGTACAAAAATAATTATGTTGTGTAAAGGTCTTTCCATATATTGACAAAGTAATCTAGTCACAAATGGTGCCTGGGCCTGTCATTTCCTCGAATTCGCAATACCTGCAAGACAAGTTTTCTTGTTTACTTGACTCCTTCATGCACGGGGAAATTAGCACACGAGCTACACCGAGGAATTAAAATACAGTTAATGATATCATGTCAACTTCAAGAATTGAAAATTTTCGGGATCCGGATATGGATTAATTTTCCTGTTAGTATTGTGAACAGGCACTTCATTTGACGAGTTTAAAGTATACTCTCTTCCTCAACGTTCTCTCTCTCTCTCTCTCTCATATATATATAAAATTTGATAATTTGATAGTTGGAAAATAAGAATTTAAACCATAAATGTTTAGGTTAGAAAAACTAAATTAAACTCAACATATACAATTTTCTTTTTTTTTTTTTGAAATTTGGGAAAATTTGCAAGACTTTTGGGAATGGCTACAACGTCCAAATCCATCAAAGGGTTATTTTCTTGAAGGAAATTGAATCATATATTGTTGTGGTCTTAATGAGTGCTCATTTGTTTAAGCTTAAAATACATTTGGTTTATTTGGCATATTAGGTAATGTTTTTCAAAGAATTAATTTTTTTTTTTTTAAGTACAACCGATTCAAACTTCACTTATTAAAATTGATTCAACTTTCTAAAAAAATAATAAATATGTTACAAAAGACCCTTTTATCTAGTAGGTGAACTTGAGATATTGTATTGTTGGAATGGGATCAGATGCAATATTGCACCAATTGTAATTGCTCTCATTCTTCTTACAAGTTAACATAATTTTACTTCTTTATTTTTTATCCTTTCTTAACTTTTTATTCAATGAAAGATGCTACATCTATAACATTTTTACAACAAATCACAGGTGGTTAGTTGTTATTGGTTCAAATTTGAAACTAACACTAAGATTACTTTTTTGCCCCGACAATAACAACCGGTAATAACTTGTCACTTAGGATTTGTTGTAAAAATGTTATAAACATATCATTTCTTTTATTCAATAGTTGAGTTTCAGAATGGCTTTTCTAACTCTCAATCACACCAATTAAAAAAAATTGCATATAATAATATAAAACCTTAAATATTGTACCTGATCTCAATCCCGTATCACTAAAGTTCAACTCTGGTGGTGCAAAAGTATAAAATTGGGTACCACAAGTGGGGTGGCATTGTAGACCAGGCGTGCTATGGCTCTGGTCAAAGCTACTTTGGAGAACATTGGTTTATGTAATTGTTTGGAATATAAATGTATTGACAGTAGTGAGTATAATAGGGGAGTATATTTAGTCCCTAATCTTGTTGCTGTACTCGGCTAAGGTGACATATTACTGTCATTCATAAAGTAGCAATGTCACTGTTCACACAATTACACAATTTTTTAAAAAAACACACCACATGCTTGTCTAGTTAGGCCACTAGTTGCGTACTCAATTTTCATAGATTCTTGATGCCCCATGTGATAAACATTTTACTAATACTTTTCTTTTTGATAATCAAGCATTTTACTAATACTTAAAATTATGAACCATTCACAAAATTATTTTTCTATATTGATTGGTAAATTTAAGTCCTATGTTGATCTATTTCACTTATTTCAGCCATTCTTTTGTCTTTTCCAATATCATGTTAAAAACTAGTCATGCTATGAGATTAATCAAGTTGTAAACACTTTAATGTATTTTTCTTATAAATGAAATTAATCTTCTGTTTTTCAATAATGCTGAATCGTGGCAAATAGTATTAAAGTCAATTTAGTAAGGATGTGTAACACATGAACTCTACAGCACAATGCAAGCTTTAACAATGACATCGACGACTAACTGTAGGAGTTCATATACAACACTCAATATAAGTTGTAATTATGTGTACGTGCAACTTCTTGTAATCGCTTATATAGAAAATTAACAACGTAACGTCCACATAACCCTTTGGTTGTCCAAATTCACATGATATAGAGTAGTATATAAATAAAACATGAATTTCGATATATAAATGTTAGGTAGCAGCCAATTGCACTTCATCCATCAATGGCTAGTCACATCTCATATTAATCTAACCAAGCCACAGTTGCCTAATGTTCTCGTGTGTCTTAAGGTGCATGCATTACGACCGCAGTATATAAGTTCAATTTGAGCAAGAGCAACGTGATTCACTGACCTTAATCTATCTTGGGTTTTTAGTTTCTATCTTCAAATATTTTTTTTGACTAAATCGGTACAACACTTAATACCCATTTGGTAAAAGCCTTTTGGGCAAAAATGACGTTGGTAGTTTGAAAACATGATCGTTTTTGGCAAAATTTTGAAGTCGTGTTTTTCAATCTTATAAACATAAAAGTTTGCGCTTTTACATTCATTTCCTGAACAACAATTGCAAACTAATTGTTATTTTTTCAAAAAGCTAAACTAAATTCACCCTAATTTGTATCATCATAAATCTCATCTTTAAGTTGAGTCTTATACCACCGAGAGAGGTGGTTTAGTGATCAAGATGTGTGATCGCTGTCTTGAGGTCCCACGTTCGAACCCTAACGGGAAGTGGAATTGCCTCTTGCAACTAACCCCTGATTTACTAGCTCTCTCGTAAAGCTAGGGTGAGGTTTATGATCACCTTTGATCACAGTAATTATATCTCAATCTAACATTCTCTAATGAGGAATGCTACTATAGTCACGCTCAAGGAAATGAGTCACAATAATCACCCCGCCCCTTTTCATTTAGCCAAAAAAAAAAAAAAAAACAAAAGCGGAGTCTTATAATATTTTTAACTTTTGAAAGAAAAAGAAGGTATAGACGCTACCATTGTCTTCAAATATATGATCCACGCTGCAAGACATAGAAGAAGAACAAGACAACAGGTTATCAAAAAAAGAACAAGACAATCTTGAAAAGGCAATATAATAAAGGTCAAGAGTCAAGACGTCTAATCACGAAATGGTCAAATAGAGTTGCCAGCCCAAACGTGATTTTACAGGAAAAGCACGGCATTTTTGTTTCCTCAGCTTATTTTGCTAAAATTTAAAATAAAAAATAAAAAAAAAAAATTGTAAAAAATATGATAGATAAAGGTAAAAGTTACCTGAAATAGTACAGTGATATTCATGAATAGTACCAAAAAGTACAGTGAAACTTATAAATAATAGCAAAAATAAGCTGAATAGTGGGATCTGCTTATCTTGTTAAAACTAAAATTTTTTTACTGAAATTACCGTAGGTAAAAGTAAAAATTAGTTGAAATAGTACAGTGATATCCATGAATGGTACCAAAAAGTACAGTGAAACTTATAAATAATAGCAAATATAAGATGAATAGTGGGATCTGCTTATCTTGTTAAAACTGAAAACTTTTTGCTGAAAATATCGTAAATAAAAGTAAAAGTTGGCTGAAATAGTACAGTGGGATTTATAAATAGTACCAAAAAGTACAATAGGACTCATGAATAATAGCAAAAATAAGCTGAATAGTAAAATAATTTTTGCTAACTAATTTTACTATTCAACTTATTTTTACTACTATTCATGAGTCGCACTGCACTTTTTGGTACTATTTATGGGTCTCACTATACTATTTCTGCTAATTTTTATATTTATCTGCAATACTTTTAGCAAAAAAATTTCAATTTTAGTAAAATAAAGATATTCCAAATAGAGAACTTAGAAATCTCAAAATGTCTCAGACTTGCAGCTGTTTACACTTCCGTCGTGGTCTCCCTCCTCTACATGCAATTCATGGAGTGGACGGTGAGTGTAGTGGATAGTGTATACATTATTTGAACCTTTTGTTGACAGTCTTTCATTAAATTTTTATTTTCACGTGTAACATCCACTACATAAGAGAGAAAGAGAGAGACGACACTAACTAGAAAATTTAGGGAATTGATTCTCGCCAGCTCTTTATTATACACTAGTGTAACCTACAATTAAAAACAATCATGATTATATAGTTTGAATTATACCTTTTTTTAGAAGAAGTTTAAATTATACATAGTATTAACTTACACATTTTTTAAATTATATATTTCTAAAATATGTAATGATTTTTCATTTTATTTATATATATATGATTTAAAATTTAATTGGATTTAGACTTTTCAGTTTTTGCACCAAATAATTCACTTGTCACGAAAATTAAAAAATTAGATGGACAAGTGACGCAAAATTGGACTCCGATTGAAATCCAATTTAGAATCTAATTAGATTTGGTCTCTTTGATTTTTACACTCAATAATTTACTTGATATAAAAATTAAAAATTAGATGGGACGTGTGGTACAAAATTAAAAATCCAACTAAAATCTAATTAGATTTTCTCTAAGTTTGGACTTTTCACACACACACATAGATTAAAAGTCACTAATTTTACGTTTTAAATGTGGTCATGGCGCATGAAAATATGAATTTTTTGTGTACCTAGTATATATCAGTAAGTGTAAGAAAACACGGTATGTTTTCTAAGGTGATCATTGTGAAATTTAAATTATATAAAATCTAATAAAAAGAAACCAACACACACACACAAATACAAGTCATAAAATTTTCTTTTATAAGTTTTCTTATTTTGAAATCGTTGCACAATAGTCTCATTATCAATATTATAAGATGCATCTCTTTCAAAATTTTAGTTCAATAAAATTTTTCTTGGGCTTTTCCTTCTTTTTCTAAGGGCCTAATATATTGTTAAGAGGACCAAAGTGTAAATACAAAATTTGGCTAAAAATTTATTTGTAGCATAAGGCTAGAACTCTCACTAAACAAACTGACGTGATTAGATATTTTGAAAATCTAACCCATAAATTGAATCTTCTTTATAATTTTAAAACACATGTCAAATTTAATATCAATTGAATGCAGTCTTAGTCTACATTCAAAAAATAAATAAAAATAAATAAAAAGTATTAAGTGGAGTTGTAGTCTTAGTCTACAACCAAGTTTGTTGCCAAATTTTGTCCAAAATTTAATTATGTTAAGCCTAAAAAAATTTAGGATGGTCACAAATTTCTTTAAAGGTAAAAAGTCATAACTTTTTAAAATTTATATATAATAATTTCTTTTATCAAGTTAGGGAATGTGAAGCCGCCCCTGAGAGAACAACTTACTAAACTTAATAAGGAAATGCATTCATTTCGTTTGCATTGACCAATTTTTATATATATGGTCAAATTTTTTAAGCTTGGGTATTGAGCATTTACCTATAAGAATTATTATTCCTCAAACAAAAAAAAATTTAAAAAACCCTATAAGAATTATTAAATAATATTACCCTTTTCGTATGGGACTATTTAAGTTTATGTATATCACCAATGGACTGTAAGTTCAGTGTTGGTGTTCAAATTTTTTAATTGAACAGTTGACCCATATAAATTAGGCTTATGAAGGACTTGGACATAATAATCAAAGCAGGCGGCCTGGCCTATATTCAAGGTCAGAACGCACCATCATATAAAATCCACATTATGTTTTTTGTTTTATTAGGTGTTGAGGACAAATTTTTCACACCACATGACTTCATTTCATTGGCGACCTACACCACGTCAACACTATCATAGATTTTGGGAGAATCTCTTCTAAAGCTCAAAAGAGCTCATATTTACACAAAAATGCGTCGAAGCCCATGGTTCAAGATCATAACACATCATCTCATTTTTTTACTCATGATCCAAGCTCATGAGTCTCATCGGGGGAATTTTGGGAGTCGTGGTTTGGAGGGCCAAGAAGTATAAAGCTCCAGTGGTTCAAAGTTGATAAACGAAAGCATGTTACTTGCTATGTCTTCCCCAATTCCCTGAACTCTGACCGGTCAATGTGCAATAGGTAACATTTGGTAAGCCTCTCATATCACATAACACTTAAAATGATAAAACTCCACATGCTCTTTACATAAAAATTAATGTCCATCATATAATATAAGTTTAGAAATGTAATTATATCATTTCATATTAATTATATTATTATCATCTAAATCAATTCTAAGCACATAGCTAAATATATATTAATATCTTATATCTAGCATTAAATGCTCTCCTTACTCTCCAAGATTTAGTTAAAATACAAAAAGACTATTATTACATTTTTAAAACTTCATCAAATATCAAGCAACTAGTCTATTACTTACCAAAATTATATATGGATTAAGTATATAATTTTCCAAAAGAGAAAACTTAGCTAAAAATACCAACAGCAACTCCAGCAGAAGCCACAAACAGCTTTAGCGAAAGCTATTTTGTAGAAACAACTCCAGTAGAAGCTGCAAACAACTTTAGCAGAAGCAGAAACAGCCTCTGCAAAAGCTGCCACAACTCTAGCACATTATGTAGTGGCTCTAGCTGTGGTACTAGAAATAAAAGGATCTCATAAAGATTATCTTACCATCTTTAGCCAAATCATGAATTTAATGTCAGGTATTGTCCTCCAAGCAAAAGATGTTATCAGCCAGCTATAACAGCTATGATTGACAACTATAATAGCAGCTCCTGCACCATTAAATCCCTAGCTTTTTTCTTTTGGCTAAAAAACAAAATCCCTCAAATGAAACCACTTACTTTGTCAAGGATTTTTCCTTATTTGCTAATTTTCCCTTCAACTACATTCTAATCTAGTTACATAGCTTTGCTTTATATAAGGAGGACCAAGCTACACACTAGAGAGATTCATCCTCTCTCTGATCCTCAATGTTCTGAAACTTGATTCACCTTGCTGCACATATCTCTAAACTTCTCCATACTCCCCCATCTCTTTTACAAAATCCTTCTTCATAGATAACAACACAACACACATATTACAACACACTATTATCCATTACCCATCTTTCCCATACTCCATTATTCTGAAACTTCATCATCTTTGCTACTCATAAACACATCTCCATCTCTTTCTCTCTTTCTCATGCAATACCTCACTTCTTAAAAAGCAACATAACCAATGACATAACACAAAAAACCATTCCAGCAGCAACTATAATCTTATCTATTTGTTATATTTAACCTTCATATCATCTATTTCACACTTCCATGTATTTTACAAACACATTCCTCACTAAATACACATACATACCTCTCATATATCTTTAAACTCCATGTCTCACAAAGTATACATATACAAGATCCATGTCCAACAAAGTATCTACATATAATTCCTATACATATTACAAACACCATATCTCACAAAATATATATGCTTCTTACCATCTCCACACATTTTAAAAACATATCAAATACTCTTCCAAGAACACATTACAAACGCCCTTTCTCATGAAAGGCATATGAACATCAATACTAAGGTCTTTCTCTTAAAAGGCACAAAGACTTCATATTAAAGTCATTCTCATTGAAGACATACATTTCTAATACTTAAAGCTATTCTTATGAAAGGCACAAACTTATGAAATTAAAAGCCCTTCTTATCAAAGACAATATCACTCATACTTGACTAAAAACTAAAAGGGCATTACATGGGGAAAATCATTTAAGTGCATGATGAAAGGGGATAAACATGGGTGCATGATTCAAGTCCATGGCAAAACTATTTTATCAATGGAATTCAATCTCATAATCAAAGCTCATGGTTCAAGCCCATGGCAAATTATTCATCAAAGCCCAAGCCCAATAATGCTTGGCAATATCTTATCAAAAGCCCAATACAACTTGGCAATATTTTGAAAAACTCATGATTCAAGTCCATGGCAAAGTTATTTTATCAATAGAATTCAATCCCATAACCAAAGCCCATGATTCAAGCCCATGGCAAATTAATTAACAAAGCTCATGCAATTAAGAAGAAATAGCTAGCGGTTCAGCAATGATACCTGTAGCAAATCTAGCTCATACTATTTTACTGCTGGAACTCATACCAACCATACCTTTCTAAGAGCTTCCAACAAAGAGATGGAGATCTGATGCTCTCAATTATCATCATCTACTCAACAACCTTTGATACATTCAGCAAGTCACAAAGCCGCCAAGGAATGAGGAACCATTTATTCAAAATCAAGAAAAAATTACTCCAGCGGTAACTGAACACATATCTAGCAACCTACCTGGACAAACAAAACAAGCTCCTTATGGCTGGAAGATCCCAACTATCTTTTTGCTACAAAAAAATCGAACTGCTAGATACGCCATGTCCTAGTTCACAAAGGAATCTAGTGGTTACATCCAAATCAGAACTCTAGCTACTCATGTTCAGAATACCAACGATATTGCAGTCTATACAGCACCTCCAGCAGTCAAACTTCTACTAATCAAGCATATTCAAGCAAAACATCATTACACAAGATCATTACCACAAGTGTTTGAGCTGTTTCAAACATCAAAGTGCCAAGATTCCACCATTGAACTTGTTAAGGTGCTTCCCACATCACCCATCTATGCTTATCCAATGCCTCTATACACTTGGGGGCTTGATTCATTGATTCAATGGTTCCATTTTTGGGGGCTACAATTGGGTATTGATCAAAAAAGTATCAAATATGTCAATAGAGGCACTTCCACTACATAACTCTATTGGTCCAGCAGTGGCTAATCTCTTTCAAGAACATTTTAATTGGCATTCATCACAAAGTTACAAGCACCAAATAAAGCTCTATTTATCAACAGAGATTTATGTTGGAGTCCTATTATATCAAGCCGTGGCAGCCCTCACACATATTCGAAGTCATGATAATCATATCCATCACTTTGCTAGAATCCTTAAAATCTCATACGCCACCAAAGTTGCAGAGATACTATACTTAGGGGCTTGGTCTTTCACCATTACAGCAACTTGTTCAAGAAAGCTACACTGGGATCTAGATATAGATCAATCAATCTACCAAAAAAGAAAATGAAGTTTTTTAAGTTCAACAAAGCTACTACTCCATCTATGGAAGTTTCAGCTACATCAATCTATTATCGTTGTACCTATGAGATAGCCAAAGCAGCCCACATGTCCAACATCACCTATTTTATCACTCCATTGGTACTATCAACATGTTCTTATCAAATCTAGCACATTATCTTCAACGGCCAACAACCTGGAATTCACTCATTTACAAAATCTTCAAGTAACGTTTTCACTCGTGCATGCCCTTACAAAACAAGCCCTTGCAAAGCAAGCCTATACACTCGAGGGGCTAAATGTTAAGGACAAATTTTTCACACCACATGGCTTCATTTCATTGGTGACCCGCACCACGTCAACACTGTCATGGATTTTGGGAGAATCTCTTCTAAAGCCCAAAAGAGCCCATACATACACAAAAAGGCGTCGAAGCCCATGGTTCAAGCTCATAGCACATCGTCTCATTTTTGGCTCATGATTTAAGCTCATGAGACTCATTGGGGGAATTTTGGGAGTCGTGGTTTGGAAGGCCAAGAAGTATGTTCAGTAAAGCTCCAATGATTCAAAGTTGATAAAGGAAATCATGTTACTTGACATGTCTTCCCCAATTCCCTGAACTCTAACGAGTCAGTGTGCAATAGGTAACATTTGATAAGCCTCTCATATCACATAACACTTAAAATGATAAAATTCTTCATGCTCTTTACATAAAAATTAATGTCCATCATATAATATAAGTTTAGAAATGTAATTATATCATTTCATATTAATTATATTATTATCATCTAAATCAATTCTAATCACATAGCTAAATATATATTAATATCTCATATCTCGCATTAAATGCTCTCCTTACTCTCCAAGATTTTGTTAAAATACAAAAAAACCATTATTACATCTTTAAAACTTCATCAAATATCAACCAACCAGTCTATTACTTACCAAAATTATATATGAACTAAGCATATAATTTTCCAAAAGAGAAAACTTAGCTGAAAATACCAACAGTAACTCCAGCAGAAGCTGCAAACAGCTCTAGCAAAAATTGCAAATAGCTCCAACAGAAGCAAAAACAGTTTCTATAAAAATAGCTTCTGCAGAAACAGCTTCTACAAAAGCTGCCACAGCTCCAACACATTCTGTAGTGGCTCTAGCTGTGGTACCAAAAATAGAAGGATCTCATAAAGATTATCTTACCATTTTTAGCCAAATCATGAATTTAATGCCTAGTATTGTCCTCCAAGCAAAAGATGTCATCAGCCAGCTATGATTGACAGCTGTAATAGCAGCTTCTGCACCATTAAATCCCTAGCTTTCTTCTTTTGGCTAAAAAACAAAATCCCTCCAAATGAAGCCACTTACTTTGTCAAGGATTTTTCCTTATTTGCTAATTTTTCCTTTAACTAAGTTCTGATCTAGTTACATAGCTTGACTCTATATAAGGAGGACCAAGATACACACTAGAGAGATCTACCCCATTTCTGATCCTCAATGTTCTAAAACTTGATTCACCTTGTTGCACATATCTCTAAACTTCTCCATACTCCCCCATCTCTCTTACAAAATCCCTCTTCATAGATAACAACACAACACACATATTACAACACACCATTATCCATTACCCATCTTTCCCACACTCCATTATTCTGAAACTTCATCATCTTTGCTACTCATAAACACATCTCCATCTATTTCTCTATTTCTCATGCAATACCTCACTTCTTAGAAAGCAACATAACCAATGACATAACACAAAAAACCATTCCAGCAACAGCTATAATCTCATCTATTTGCTATATTTAACATTCGTATCATTTATCTCACACTTCCATATATTTTACGAACACATTCCTCACAAAGTACCCATCCATACCTCTCATATATCTTTAAACTCCATGTCTCACAAAGTATACATATACAAGATCCATGTCCAACAAAGTATCTACATATAATTCATGTACATATTACAAACATCATATCTCATAGAATATATATGCTCCTTACCATCTCCACACATCTTAAAAACATATCAAATACTCTTCCAAGAACAAATTACAAAAGCCCTTTCTCATGGAAGGCATATGAACATCAATACTAAGGTCTTTCTCTTAAAAGGCACGAAGACTTCATATTAAAGTCATTCTCATTGAAGACATACATTTCTAATACTTAAAGCTATTCTTACGAAAGATACAAACTTATGAAATTAAAAGCCCTTCTTATGAAAGACAATATCACTCATACTTGACTAAAAACTAAAAGGGCATTACATAAGAAAAATCATTTAAGTGCATGATGAAAGGGGATAAACTTAACCAACCTATGCACACGGCTGGACATGCTCTCTCTCCCTCTATTTGCACCCATTTTTTCCCTTTAATCATGAAGTCACCATGAAAGGATTCACTTCATCATACTGCTGAAATGTTAAGTCCACTGGTGTTGTACGGCTAGAGCTGTAAAATATGAAGGTTGCTGAAATGCTAAGTCCATTGATGTTATGGCTAGAGCTGCAAAATATGAAGATAAGTCATTATATTTTATCTTCAAATTTATATTATTAAGTATATTTTATTCATTATCATTTTACCGTTGGATGCAAATTACTTTAATATTATCTCACCATTTAATAAACATGGATTCACTAATGCTTCATTAATAATCATACATATTAATAAATCGATCTACCACCATCGCACATTTATTATTTGGACATGAACCACCATTGGACATATATATTATTTGGACATGAACCATCATTGGACACATGTTATTTGGACATGAACCACCATTGGACACATATTATTTGAACATGAACTACCATTGGACATATATTATTTCAACATGGACCATTGCTAGACATACATTATTACATTGAACATGAACCATGAACCGCAACTAGACATAAACTATTGGACTCATCCCATTGTTGGACATTTGACACCTAATTAATTATTTTCTAATTTTGGACATCACTTAATATACATAATAATAACATATTAACTTACCATTTAATCAAAGCTATCATGCTGAGCATGTTATTTATTTATTTCAACCATTATTATGATTCTAAGACTTTGGGTTAATCTATTTTGTAGGCTTAAAAATACACCGAATGCCATTGGTCTATGCAGCCCAATGTTGAGTTCCGGGTTGAGCTCCCTAAAACAAATCTGGGCTTAGCAAAGTCACACTTCCAATAGGAGACACATGGCTACGCGCAAAAACCGCCCCCGACATTAGGCTCTCTAAAGATAGAGAACACTTCAGGGTCTCTCTGTCGCTAAGAAAGCTAGGCTATCTTTCCCTTTTCTCTTAGGTAGTAGAAGTTTTTTGTCCCTTCTTAGAAGGAGAGTTTTGTTTTGTTTGTTCTTGTACTCTCTTGAACACCAAGTGTGTCTCTTGAACTAGTGGTTTTTTTTTTTTTTTTTTCCTTTCATGGGTTTGGGGAAATACTAAAATTTCTTGTCCTTTGACTCTCCTTTTTAAACTGTTTCCCATTAAGTTCACAAATAATTGAGGATCTTACCAAGAATTGGAACAACCTAACCTTATCTGAGATGGAAGAATTCGGTTTGGTTCTTCCACAAGTTCAACAATTTAAGGAATACATTCTCACAGCCAAATTCCTTACTCCACGGTTCCTTTTTATGGAAGCTGTGGTTCAAACATTCAAGCTATTGTGGAGATCTGAGAATGGTTTCAAAATTTGTAATATGGGAAGACTATGTTGTGTTTTATGTTTTTGATAATAATTCTGACATAGTAAGGATCATTGAGAACCAGTCTTGGAGCTTTGACAAATATCTGGAGGTGCTAAAAAAATTTGATGAGTCTTCAAAGTTACAGTTGGAGTTTAATAGAACCTGGTTCTGGGTTCAAGTCCACAACTTCCCAATCCACTTCTTGTCAAAAAAAGTGGCCAAACAAATTTGTGAAATTGTTGGTGATGTGAGTTGGTCACCTGAATCGACTGAAGATGATGGAGGCAACTTTATACTAGTCTGGGTTCTAATTGATATTAACCTTCCATTGTGTTGTGGGAGAGTGATAACGTTAGAGAATGGCGAAAAGTCTTGGGTTCGATTTCAATACAAACGATTCCCCAAGCTATGTTACTGGTGGGGTCGATTAACTAACAATGATAAAGAGTGTGAGTTGTGGATACAAAGTAAAGGAATGCTTACTTCAGACCAAAAGCAATTTGGCCCTTTCCTTAGGGTTGCACCATTCCATGCAGGTGGTAGGAATGTGTTCTTTGTCCCTGGTATTTTTGACAGAGAGGAAAAAAAATCAAAGAACCCAAAGAAAAGAGATAGGGATAAGGGAGCTTCACCAGAGGATGGTATTTCTTAGAGTAGTCCGATGGACAAGCAGTCGGCTAGGGAGTTATTCCATGAAGAAAAAACAGCAGCAGTAAATTTCAAAAACAGCTCACATCCGAAATTAGCTCTTCCAATTAAAACGGAATTGTTATTAAATGAGAGTTATTCCCTTCCTAAAACTGTCATGTCTGACTTGCCAAGCAATTTCCATAAATCTAGGGTTTTCGAATTTGAAGTGTAGTCAAACTCTTCTAATAATCATAAGTTTACTAATCAGTCTAACTTGGTTTCATGTGAGAAAAACAAACCAAACACCCCGTGTAAGTCGAACAAACTCATGCCTCAGGCTGCAAGAACTTCCTCGAGTCCTATACCAGAAACTTTAGCGGTGCACAACAATGGAATTCCTCCTACCTAAGGCAAATGGACTTGGCTTCTCAGAACACACATCTCTCCTCCATCTCACCTTGTGGATTTCAAAACAGTTATCTTGGGCAAAAGAACAATGGATGATAGCCGAATCCCATCAGGTTTTAAGAATAATAGGCAACAAATTTTAATGAAGAATGATCCTCAATCTCAGATATTGGCAAAGGCTGTTTCACAGCCCTACCAAAAGCAATGAATCTCTTAGTTTGGAATTGTCGTGGGCTTGGGAACCTACGTATAGAGAGAGAGAGCTTATTAAAATTATATGGGCAAAAGATTCATTTGTTGTGTTTATAGCCGAGACATGGGTAGATGAAGCAAGGCTAGGTTGAACTCTTAGCACTATCCATTTCGATCAAAATTGGGTGGTGCCAAGAACAACTAGGGTGGGGATTGGTTTTCTTTTGGAAAAATTCTATCAAGTTAGATGTGGTGGATTCCCATAGATACTATATTGATGCAATAATCAATGGGTATATGGAAGATGAGTGGAGATATATTGGTTTCTATGGTGAACCAGAAACAGCAAGAAGAAATGAAGCATGGGAGAAGTTAAGAATGCTAAACCAAAGCAAGAACAAACCATGGTTATGTGCTAGGGATTTCAATAAGATTATTGGACAAGATGAAAATTTGAGGGGTGCTTTGAGAAGTTACAATCAAATGCAGTTATTTAGGGAGGCAATCAATGAATGTAGCTTTATGGACCTGGGTTTCATTGGTTCCAAGTACACATGGAGCAAACATTTTGACAATGGGGTGTCTATTTGGGAGAGATTGGATAGGGGCTTGGTGAATAATAGCTGGTTTTTAAAGTTCCCAAGAGCCAAAGTACACCACCTCTCGTGTAATACTTCAAACCATTTACCCTTACTTTTTAATCTATCTAGATTGGAATTTCCAGTAAGGAGGAAAATTTTCAGGTTTGAAGAGATGTGGTTGTCTGATTCAAGTTGTGGAGAAACAGTAGAAGCAGCCTGAAGGTATGTGGAAGGACCGAGTTCAAATAACAAAATTTTAAAAAGAGTAGCAAACTGTGAAAATGATCTCACTTGGTGGAATAACAATTGTTTCGAGAATGTTCGAAGAGAATTGGGTAAAAAAAAAGGGAAGGATTGGCATCAGTAGAAAAAATAGCAATGGTGAGTGGAGATAATTTTTTATTGTGAAAATTGAATGTTGATATTACTGTTTTACTAGATAAAGAAGCCAAAATGTGGAATTAAAGATCAAGGGTCTTATGGTTGACCAAACATGACAATAATACCAAGTATTTTCATAGCAAGGCCATGAAGAGATTTCGAAGGAACTCTATAATGGGAATTCAGGTTCATGATGGGAGTTGGATGGATTAACTGGGCGACATTGGACAATGCTTCATTCATTACTATGCTAATTTGTTTTCCTCCTTAGACCTTCCACGGGTCCAAGAAGCGATCCGAACTATTCCACAAGTGGTGACCGACTCTATGAATGCTGATTTGGTGGGTACCTTTCATGAATGGGAAGTTGAAACGGCCCTAAAGCAAATGGCTCCACCAAAGGCGCCAAGCCCTGATGGAATGCCTCATTTTCTACCAACACTTTTGGCAGACGGTGGATGGTGGATGGTGGATGGTAATGTAACTAGTTCTATCCTTTCCTGGCTTAATACAAGTACTTTACCTTCACCATTTAACCCTACTTTTATCACTCTCATTCCTAAAGTTGATAACCCTAAATTAGTCACTGAATTTTGAACTATTGGCTTGTGCAATGTCTTGTATAAGGTTTTCTCAAAAGTCCTAGTAAATCGTTTGAAATAATTCCTACTAGCCCTTATTACTAAAAATCAATTAGCATTTGCAAAGGATAGGCTGATTTCTGATAACATACTTTAGCTTTTGAAACTTTGCATAGCATAAAAAATTATAAATCCAGGGGGGATGGTTTCATGGCAATAAAATTGAATATGAGTAAAGCCTATGATAGGGTTGAATGGGGGTATTTGGAAAGACTGATGAGGAGAATGGGTTTCTGTGATAAGTGGATCAATCTCATGATGATATGTGTTAAAATAGTTTCTTACTCAATTCTGGTGAATGGTGAACCCCAAGGCCTTATCCAACCTACTAGAGGGATTAGGCAAAGGGATCCACTATCTCCATTCCTATTCCTTTTATGCACGGAAGGTTTGCATGGCCTTATCACAAATGCAGCAATTGATGGAAAATTGAAGGGTTTTTCTATTTGCAAACATGGTCCTAAACTAACCCATATGTTTTTTTTGCAGATGATAGTTTGTTATTTTTCAGGGCAAACACTACAGAGTGTGAAAAAATCCTAAATTTGCAAGCTATGTATGAGTCAACATCTAGGCAGAAAATTAATAAGGAGAAAACATCCCTTTTCTTCAACAAGGCTACTCCTTTGACAACCAAGAATGTAATCAAAAACCTCCTTGGGGTACAAGAGATCTAGTTTTACGAGAAGTATTTGGGGTTGCCATCTTTGGTTGGAAGGGGGAAGCAAGCAAGTTTCAATTGCATCAAGGAAAGAGTTTAGAGAAAATTACAAGGGTGGGAAGGAAAATTATAAGAGTTTAGACAAGTACTCATTAAATCGGTGATTCAAGCTATTCTAACCTTCGCAATGGGCTATTTCAAAATGCCGGTAGGGTTGTGTCATGAAATTGAAGCCATGGTGAAAAAATTTTGGTGGGGACAATGTGGGGATAGAAGAAAAATACATTGGATCCGATGAGAGGAGTTAACAAAATCCAAATTAGTAGGTGGAATGGGTTTCAATGACTTAATCCTATTCAATGATTCTCTACTTGCCAAGAAAACCTGGTAACTTCTCAACAATACTAACTCTCTCTTCCATAAAGTCTTCAAAGCAAAGTTCTTTCCAAATTGCTATATTTTGGATGCAAAGGAGTCAAATACAGGTTCATATGCTTGGAAAGGCATCCTCAAAAGGAGTGATGTGATTCTTGAAGATGCTTGTTGGAGGGTTGGTGATGGAAAGTCCATCAAAATTTGGCAACATTGCTAGTTACCTATAAAACACCCAACAAAAATTTCATCCCTATTCTGGATTCAATGGAAGAAGCAACGGTGGATTGCTTGATTAACTAGGATAATAGAACTTGGAACCATGAAATGATTGATGGGATTTTTGCTCCACAAGAGATGAATTTAATCAAAAAAATTCCTTTATCAAAAACTGCTGCAACCGATTATGTGTTCTGGCCATGGGTTGAGAATGGGCTTGCAAGTCTAGGTACCATTTTTTGAAAGATCAAGAAATTGGCTTCTCTCCTTTAGTTCACCCTACCCTGCACAATCTCTTTGGAAAACAATCTGGGCTCTTGATGTTCCAAATAAGGTAAAACACTTCACCTAGCATGCCTACAAAAATTCACTACCAATGAAAAGAAACCTAGTTCGTTGCCAGGTGCTCTCAGATCATCACTGTGATAGGTGCACGACAACACAAGAAACCATGCTTCATGCACTTTGGTCTTTTTCAGAATTGGATGGGGTGTGGGATGCAACAGAATGGGATTTTCGATCTTGGGTGGATGTCCAAACTTTTGGAGAGTTGCTAGCTTGGATTTTTCATAATGGCAAATGGGTTGCATTTTTTCAGTGACAGCGTGGTGCATATGGTAGCAGCGGAACCAAGTGCGAAACCAACAGCCTCATCATTCCATTGATCAATTGCCTCAAGTTGCTGCAGTGGTTTGCACAAACCAAACGTATACAGTGGAAACCTCCCCCCTCCTTTTCCTTCAAAATAAATTATGATGGGGTTTATCAGAATACAAGTAAGAATGGAGATACCAAGGACAGTAGCAAGAGCAGAGGAGCAGAAGATCAAAGGCTCAATCACAGAATTGATGATCCTACAACAGAGCATAAACGACAGGGCTGCATAAGTGAGGGCTGAAGTGCAAACGACTTGTAGTTTAGCTTGTTATAATCTTTACTTAAGCATTGGCACGTGAGGAAGTCTGTTAAGGAGTTACTTGCACGTGTATGAGTTTGTTAGTTTATGTTAGGAAGTTACATCCGTGTTCACACCTGTATGGATGAGTATATATATGTATTCTTTGTATACTTGAATCAATCAATGAAATATACTATTTTCAATTCTTGAAATTGTGATATGGTATCAGAGCAAAATTCTTAAATTCCTGTAGGTTTTGCATTTTCTTTCATCTTCCTCAACTTTCCGAGAAAATTCCTCTCTGTTCTTGAGAAAATTTATTTTCTGGAAGTTGAAGTTGATTCTTCAAACATCAATTGTCATATATGACTTCTGTTACAAATACAGATGGTTCTACAGAAGCTTCCACGTCTGTGAATCCATCTTCTTCTCAAGAATCTCCAATGGATAACCCTCTGTTTTTACATCACGCAGAGAATCCAAGTCTTGTTCTTGTCACGCAGCCATTGTTAGGTGGTGAAAATTATGCAGCTTGGGCTCGTGCAGTTAGAAAAGCTTTACTCACCAAGAATAAATTAGGATTTATTGATGGAACCTTGACTCTTTCATCACCACTGGTTTCAACTCCTTCAAATGAGCAAGCATGGATACGATGTGATAATATGGTTGGGACATGGCTAACCAATTCAGTTTCACCAAAGCTTCAATCCAGCATCATTTATAAAGATACTGCTCTAGAAATTTGGAATGACTTGAAGAATCGTTTTGCTCAAACAAATGGACCTAGAGTCTTCAATCTTCAGAAGGACATAGCCGAGCTTCATCAAGGTGAATCATCCATCACTGATTTCTTTACTCAATTGAAGGTGTTTTGGGATCAATTATAGAATCTTAGTCCCTTTCCTACTTGCTCATGTGGTAAATGCATTTGCAATATTAACAAGAAACTCACTGATTTACAAACAAGAGAATCTGTTATGAAATTTCTAATGGGATTGAATGATTCTTTATCCCAAGTACGATCTCAAGTTTTGCTTATGGATCCAATTCCATCTCTTAGTAAGGTATATTCCTTGTTAATCCAAGAAGAAACACAAAGATCAGTGCCTAATTCAGGTTTTCCCAAGGTTGATTCCACTGCTTTAGCTGCTAAATTGACCAATGAGCATCTTGGTTCATTCCTTGGTGGTGCTGTTGGAAAAGGAAAAGAAAGACCAACTTGCACACATTGTGGCAAGCTTGGTCACACAGTGGATAAATGCTACAAAAAGCATGGTTTTCCACCAGGTTTCAAGTTCAAGAACAAGCCATTTATGGCTCATCAAGTGTCTTCAGATCATCAGGTTGCTCATACTCCACTTGCCTCACCAATGAATCATCCATTTGTTTTCACTCCTGAACAATATCAGCAACTACATGCCTTATTTGGAGCTTCCAATTCATCCATCTCACCTTCTGCTCAAATCAGAGATACTTCAATGGCAAATGTAGCATCCTCTTCTGCATCCATTAATGGTCCAATGTCAGGTATTGATCTGTCTCATAGTGTTTTCTCTGCACAAGTAGTGAATAGAAGAGTCTATGATCAATGGACATGGGTGTTGGATACTGGGGCTACTGACCACTTTGTATGCTCAGTTGATCTGTTAACTTCAATCACTGCTACTGTACAGTCTTTAGTTCACTTGCCTAATGGGGAATCAGCTCAAGTCACTCACATTGGCACTGTTATTCTCTCTCCTTCTCTTACACTTACTAATGTTCTCTGTGTTCCCTCTTTCAGCTTCAATTTACTATCTGTTAGTACACTCACACTATCTCAACCTTATTGCCTTGTTTTCCTCTCCAATTATTGTTTTCTCCAGGACCTTTTACCTTGGAAAACGATTGGGATGGGCAAGGCTGTTGATGGCTTGTATTTGTTGCAGTGTGACAGCCTACAACACATCTCTCCTTCTTCCCTTACTGATTACTTAGGCAGTCATAAGTCCAAAGCTTCTTTTCCTCCTTTTTCTGCTTCAACTTCTACAAGTTCTGCATCTTCCTCTCTGTGGCATGCCAGATTAGGACACCCTTCAGATATGAAGCTTAAAGTTTTAGGTTCTCATCTTCCTTCCTTACAATTCATTTGTAATAAGACTTGCCATATTAGTCCTATGGCCAAGCTTAAACGTTTACCTTTCCCTTTCAATAATAAAATTTCTGCATGTGCTTTTGATTTAGTTCACATGGATGTTTGGGGCCCTTATTCAGTTCCTACTTTGGATGGTTACAAATATTTCCTCACCATTGTGGATGATGCAACCCGAGCCACTTGGCTTTTTCTTATGAAATCCAAAACTGATGTTAGACCTTTATTTCAGTCCTTTTATGCTATGATTGCTACACAATTTAGTCAGCACATTAAAGCCATTAGGACTGACAATGCCAAAGAGTTTGCCATGCCTGACTTCTTTAGTTTACATGGCATTATCCACCAAACCAGCTGTGTTTATACTCCACAACAGAACTCTGTTGTAGAAAGAAAGCATCAGCACTTACTCTCCATTAGTAGGGCCTTACAAATTCAATCTCAAGTACCATTGTCTTTTTGGGGTGACTGTGTCTTAACTGCAGCATACCTCATCAATAGACTTCCTTCTCCCTTGCTGCATGACAAAACTCCCTTTGAACTCTTATTTCATAAGCCCCCTGCCTATGATCATCTTAAAGTTTTTGGCTGCTTGTGTTTTGCCTCCACCATTGTTCAAACCAGGACCAAATTCTCTCCAAGAGCAAGAAAATGTATTTTTCTTGGCTATCCTTGTACTGTCAAAGGGTATAAACTTTATGACCTTGACACTCATGTTGTCTTTATATCAAGGGATGTTGTTTTTCATGAATATGTTTTCCCTTTTGTGTCTTCTTCCCATAGCTCCATTCCTTTCAATTCCTTGCCCTTGCCATGTGTCTCACCTGTTCCTGCCTTGCATGATGAGGCCCTTATGTCTTCACCTTCCAATTCTGCCTTTTCTTCTCATTCCATCACTCAAGTTCATCATAACATTGATAATGATCTACTTGATGATATCCCAGAAGCTCCCCTTGATCCCATAGCAGATCCTATTCCCCTTAGAAAGTCTGCTAGATCCATTAAAAGGCCATCATACTTACAGGAGTTTCACTACAACAATGTTACTTCTGTCCAGCCTTTGCCTTCTTCCCAGTCAGGTACATCTCATCCCCTTTCTTCTCATGTGTCATATCATCACCTCTCTCCTTCCTATAAGACTTTCTGTTGTGCCATTTCCTCCATTGTTGAACCTCAGTTTTACTATCAAGCTGTTTCTGATCCACAATGGCAAGCTGCCATGGTTGCTGAGATAGCTGCACTTGAGGCTAACAACACTTGGACCTTGACACCCTTACCTCCTCATAAGAAGTCCATTGGCTACAAGTGGGTGTACAAGATTAAGTATAAGGCTGATGGGTCCATTGAAAGGTTCAAAGCTAGGTTGGTAGCTAAGGGCTTCACCCAAAAGGAAGGCATTGACTACTTTGAAACCTTCTCTCCAGTGGCTAAAATGGTTTCTGTCAAAGTTCTTCTTGCTGTTGCTGCAATTAAGGGTTGGTCTCTTAGTCAATTAGATGTTAATAATGCCTTTCTTCATGGGGATTTGGATGAGGAGGTGTATATGGCTCTTCCACAAGGGTTTCACAGCCAGGGGGAGGTTGTTTGTAAGCTCAACAAATCCATTTATGGTCTCAAGCAAGCTTCTAGGCAATGGTTTGCCAAGTTTTCAAGCACTCTAATTCAGCTTGGTTTCATTCAATCCAAGGCTGATTACTCCTTGTTTACTAGAAGGCATGACAACATTTTCATGATCCTTTTAGTCTATGTAGATGATGTTTTGATAGCTTGTAATGACAAGGCTGCAGTGGACAAGTTTAAAGTCATGCTGGATGATAAGTTCAAGCTTAAGGATTTGGGTAATTTGAAATATTTCCTTGGATTGGAGGTTGCAAGATCAGACAAAGGGATTGCTCTTTGTCAAAGGACATACACTCTTGAGGTGCTCAATGATGCTGGACTACTGAGCTGTAAGTGTGCAAAGACTCCTATGGAACACAACTTAAAACTTAGCAAGTTTGAAGGAGAAGAACTTAAAGATCCAAGTCACTATAGAAGGCTTGTGGGCAGGCTCTTGTACTTGACAATCACAAGACCTGACATTACATTTGCTGTCCATAAACTCAGTCAGTTTATGTCCAAGCCAAGGAGACCTCATCTGGATGCAGCACATAGAGTATTGCAGTATTTGAAGAGTGAACCAGGCAAAGGACTTATGTTTCCTTCCAACACAGACTTGCATTTGAAAGGCTTTGTAGATGCAGATTGGGCTGCATGTCCTGACACCAGGAGGTCTGTGACTGGCTACAGCATCTTCATTGGAGATTCCTTAGTATCTTGGAAGTCTAAGAAGCAATCCACAGTGTCAAGATCATCAGCTGAGGCTGAATATAGGTCCATGGCAGTAGCAACATGTGAGATGGTGTGGATTTTATACTTTCTCAAGGACATTGGTGTGAATCATGATAAGGAGGCCTTACTGTTCTGTGATAGCCAAGCTGCATTACACATTGGTTCCAATCCAGTCTTCCATGAGAGGACAAAACATATAGAGATAGACTGTCATGTGGTTAGGAATAAAGTGTTGGAGAAGGTAATCAAGTTAAATCATGTTAGAACAAATTGTCAGTTGGCAGATCTGCTCACTAAAGCTCTGAGTTATAATCAATTCTCCACCCTTAGTTGTAAAATGGGAATGATTAACATACATGCCCCTGCTGCTCTTGAGGGGGACTATCAGAATACAAGTAAGAATGGAGATACCAAGGACAGTAGCAAGAGCAGAGGAGCAGAAGATCAAAGGCTCAATCACAGAATTGATGATCCTACAACAGAGCATAAACGACAGGGCTGCATAAGTGAGGGCTGAAGTGCAAACGACTTGTAGTTTAGCTTGTTATAATCTTTACTTAAGCATTGGCACGTGAGGAAGTCTATTAAGGAGTTACTTGCACGTGTATGAGTTTGTTAGTTTCTGTTAGGAAGTTACATCCGTGTTCACACCTGTATGGATGAGTATATATATGTATTCTTTGTATACTTGAATCAATCAATGAAATATACTATTTTCAATTCTTGAAATTGTGATAGGGTTGTCTACTCAAGCTCAAACTGCTCAGGTATAGGCATTGTGATTAGAGATCATAGAGGGTTGATTATCGCATCACTTGCTCAAAATCTCAATCAAGCATACAAACTAGTAGAGATTGAAGCTATAGCAGCAACCCGAGGCATTGAGTTTGCTGCAAAAATTGACGTGGACAGAGTATTGATTGAAAGGGATTCGAGTGTTGTTATGGAAGCCTTGAGGTCTAAAAATGTAGGTTTGGCATCATATGACTTACTCATTGAAGATAAAAAATTAGTAGAGAGGAATTTCTCAGAATTATCCTATTCTCATACAAAGAGAAAGGGTAACAAAGTTGCACATGGTTTGGCGAGATTAGCGTTTAGCTTGTCAGATACTGTTGTATGGATGGAGAATGTTCCACCATCAATTTTTCATTTTGTTCAAACTGATTTATACGCTTTATCGGAATAATATAAGTTGACTTCTCTTTCAAAAAAAAATTAGGCTTATAAACAAATCTAACCTTTATTAATGATGATTAAGTTGCTTGCTTGGATGTCCAAGTTCACGATGCTAGAAGAAAAAATTAAGTAAAAGTGTAAAACACCAAGGTGGTATCTGGCCACTGATACATAATTCGATGCTCAAGTCAAATTTTAATCTCTTTAAATGGAATAATTAATCACTCAAGAAGTAATTAATTACCATGAGTTTGTATGTTCTTAAGGAAGTTGTGTCTGTTACTTTCTCTACACCATTTCTTTACGTGAAGTTATAACCGTGATGGAAGGTCATTAATGATTTATAGTTATGTACATGGAAAATTATTAAATACTCTAGGAGTACCATAAATGCGTACTCTCCCCTCTCACATGAATTATGAGTCCCACCATGGATTTAATTAGTGGGATTCACAATTACATGAGAGGGGTGAGTATGCATTTATGGTACTCTAGGAGTACTCAATAATTACCCCTACATACACTTGTGTGGTTTAAACGTGTGCATTATTGGCTTTATTATCCATGCTCAAGACATAGGCTTTACTTGCACTGCACAGTGCCCATGTCGTTAATGGTCTAAAACATTGGCAATCTTCACATAGTTCCTCAAACGCTACTTGTGATGGGTCGGAATGGTATGACTAGTGTGTTAATCATAATAGATCTTGGATGGGCATCAAGTAAAACAAATCTTACTTTGATGCCACTCTATTTGGCTTACCCCCTATCAAATGTCCCTATTCCCAAGTTCAAGTCTTTGAGGAAAGGGAATACTAAGGGGATCGAGTCCGAATTTCCTCCCAATGCTGAAAGTTTCCATTTTGTCCCTATAGTAAATGTGATTGACATTAGTAAACAATAGCCATTGCTATGCAAGGTAGCATAAAAAACTTTTAGAAAAATTTTTTTTTTGATGAATTTAGATTGAACGATATAGAAAAATTAATTAGCAATGAAAGAGCTTGAGAGTCTTAGTTTAAGTGTGCTTCAGCGCTAGTATATTGCTTGTATGACTTCAAGATGAAAGCTCAATAATAAAACCACTAAAGCTTGTTTAGACTTCCAATTTTAAAATTACGGCTAAATTGCTTTTAATCTACTCAACTAAATGCAAAATAAGAGTAATTAAAGCATAATTAACCGGAACTACTTCCTAGTGCATAGGCATACATAATTAACAAGTAATTAAAAAACACAAGAAGTAAAGGAAGAGAGATGCGAACACGATGAAAGCTCAATTAATGTGGAAACACTAATGCTTGTTTAAACCCCCAATTTTAAATTACAGCTTACTTGTTTTTACTCTAACTTAACTAAGTGTAGAACAAGAGTAAAACACGCGTTATAAACCAGTAACACTACTCTTAGCCATAAGCAACCACAATGAACAATAAAAGTAAAGCTTAAAGAGTAGGGAAGAGAGTTGCAAACACAAGATAACACCGAGACGTGTTATCAAAGAGGAAACCAAAGTACTCGGCCAAAAACCTCTCTGCGACCCTCCAAGTTGAAATCAATTCACTAGTGAATAAGTTGGAGTACACGAATAACAAAAAGACCCCCTAAGCCTAGTCTACCCAATGTACTTGAGCCCTCCAAGCTCCTACTACCAATGGACTTCTCGAAATCTTGTCTTCACTAAATTTCTGAATCCCGCAATTTCGCCCGATTGCAACCTTCACTCAATGGCTTCTTCCAATGCTTCCCAAAGGCACCAAAAATTCTCTCAACACTCAAAATAGGTGAGGTAAGTGTTTAGGTTAAGAACCTCTCAAGGATGTATAGATAAAGAGGTAGGAGCATAGGAAAACCAAGAGAATTTGTATAGATGATTGTGCGTATGACAATCTCTAACTCTCAAGTGTTTTGCTAGGGTGTTCTCTTTGAAAATGACTCCTTACAATTTCGTGGGTAATAAGAGTATATATAGTGTGTGTAAATGAATGTTCAAATAGTGTATAAAACATCTTAAACGTTTAGACCCCCAATTTACAAATTACCAATTCAAGCTTATTATCAAACAATGTATGTGCGGAATATGAACATAAGTTAAAATAGAATTGATAAAACAATCTAAACCAAATAAAATCACAACAACAGCAAAAATTAAATGGAAAAGATTAAGGAAAGAGAAATGCAAACACAAAGACAACATAGCGATGTGTTATCAAAGAGGAAACCAAAGTCCTCCGCGTAAAACCTCTCCACCGCCCTCCAAGCGGTCAATAATCTACTAAAGAATGAAGTTGGGATACATGAATAGTAGAAGACCTTCCAAGCCTAATCTACCCAATATACCTAAGCCCTCCAAGCTTCTTGCTCCAACGAGGTTATGCCAAACCTTTGTCTTCTTTAGCTTACTGGATTCCGCTATAGTCTATAGCATCAACCAATATCAATTAGTCCCTTCCTAACTGCTTCCCAAACACCAAATAGCCTTCTCACAGATGTGGGTATTGAGAGAAAAGGTTTTGGCTAATATACCTCTTAAGGGTGTAACAATGGAGATGGTGAGAGTAGAGGAATTTGGAGAATCAAATGATGAAAATTGTGGATGAGTCAATCTTGTTTTTTTCTAGGGTTTCTCTCTCAAAATTCTCTCTAAAAGCTCTTTACAATACGTTGGTATAAGAGGTATTTATACTAGTGTGTGTTTGGAATGCGAAAGGTCAGTTTTTTTCCAAAACAAAGTGGTCTGGTGACTTGGCCTCGCGACTTGACTGAGTGAGTTCAAGCCGCGATTTAACTGTCTGGCTAGCCTAGGACTTTTGTTCTGTAGTGCAACAACTGGCATGACTCTTCAGCTCCTCTATATGCTTCACATGTGTGCCAGCTTTGGCAACTTCCCAGTCGTGAGATCTAGTCGCAAGGCCCTACTGAGTTGCACACTCTTAAGTTTTTCATCACATTCTCTCACACACTACCCTTACATGATTCCCACCTAAATACATGGTCTCTAAATGCTGAATTACAAGCAAATTTGGCACGGAATAAAGCCAACAAAATTGTTGATTAAATTCAACCTTACAGTAAAAAATTTAGAAAAGCACTTTTCATTTTTGCCAAATAGAGAGTTTCATGGGTATCTCACGAGATGGCCTTTCTTGCGAAGTACTCGCCAAATGACAAGCTGGCATGACTCCTTAACTTCTAATCATGTACTTCACATGTGGCTTTTTCGCAGGTTACTTTACTCGCTAGCTAGTCATGAGACTACACTAATCTTCATTGCATGCTTGATTCTTTACCAATCAAATTTGGCACGAAATCAAAGCCAACAAAGGCTAGTTGGAAATCATAACTTTACACATGAGATAACACCGCGATGTGTTATCGAAGTGGAAAACCGAAGTACTCAGTGTAAAAACCTCTCTGCAGCCCTCCAAGTCGAAATGAACCACTAGTGAATAAAGTTGGAGTGTAAGAATATCAAAAAGACCCTCCAAGCCTAATCTACCCACTGCACTTGAACCCTTTGAGTTCTAGCTCCCAACGGACTTCACCGAGTCTTGTCTTTATTAGTTATCCAGATCCCGCAATAAACTCCAATTGCATCTACCAAATAATGACTTCATCCAATGCTTCCTATAGGCACCAAAAGAACTCATAATACTCAAATTGGGTGAAGTATGTGTTCGGGCTAAGAACCTCTGTAGAATATGTAATTAGAGATGTAAAGTAGAGGAAAACTAATAGAATTGTGTAGATGATTGTGGATGTACAATCTGTAACTCTCAAATGGTTTTTAGGGTTTTTTCTCTAAAATTCTCTTTACAATTTCGTGGGTAATGTTGGCTTTTATAGTGTGGGTAAAGAAATGAGTAAATCACACAAAATAGGTTGGTAGTGCATCTCGCGGGTCATCTCACGAGTTGGCCTAATCGCGAGATGAGTTGCGAGATGCCTTTTAGCACTTGACTCTTCGACTTCCAACATGTGCTTCTCACGTGGCCTTCCGCAGGTTATCCACTCACAAGCTAGTCACGAGTTGCTCTGTTCTTCATAGTTCTTCACCAATGTCACACACTCAACATTTACGTTGAATCTCACAAACAAACATGGAAATGAGTAAAGAAATACAATCAAATTTGACATGGAATTAAAGCCAACAAAACATAATTGAAAATTATAACTTTACACAATACATGGTGTACGGTATGTTGCTACTTCAAGATTCTGTATATGGAATATCTAACGACTTGTAGTAGACCATTTAGTTACGGCCTTTAGTTATTTAGCAAAAGCTTCATCTAGCGGCCAAGACTAGTTCCATGTATTTTGGGACCTAAGGCGAGAACTAAATTGAGATTTTTATATATTTAAATATCAATTAAATAATAATTTTTTATTAAAAAAAAAAAAAAACTATTCTTCTTACTTGTATATTCAAAACTACATACTAATTAAACTTTTGTATTCAAGTTATCTAACATCTCTTTATAAATTGATAATATATTTAATTCACTTAATCTTTCTTTGGATGTTATATTTATTAATTTGGTATTAGATATATGTTTATTTGATTTTTTTACAACAAAATTTATTTTTCAATTTGTTAACAACTAGTATATTATATGAATCAATAGAGAAACACCTATCTTATTATCAATAAAAAATAAAAAAAATAAAAAAAGTTCTATATAATAAAACAAAAAACAAAAAATAATCATAGAATGGTAGATGTTGGGAAATTTAGATCTTGGTTGATAAAATTAACAAGTTTTAAACCCAAGTTGTTAATTAGATTTATTGTGAATAAACCTTGTTCAAACATACAAACATCAATATTATGTCAATATCATGCACAGCGGAAAAGTAAATAAGATAAAATATGATGACCTAGGAAAACTAATGAAACAAACTCATTTCACAGTAAAAAACCTGGGGGGAAAATCTTCCCAAAAAGCAATTCACAATAGTAAAGAGAAATTTCAGATCTAGTACAAAACCTTTGTCCCTAGACTCTACAATCCCAGTTGATGAATTTAGAACAAAAACCTTCTACCGCTTCAAAACCTTTGAACTCTCTAGTATATGAATGCCACCAATGATGCATGGATTCCAATACATGACTAACTCCCAGCAACTTGAAGATGGTGTTGTTGGCTGCAAAGTTCTTCACTTCATCAACAATGAAGATTAGGAAGCTCCTTGGGCGTAAAAACGCAGTAGCTTCTTTCAGAGAGAATAAGGCACTAGGTCACTCAATGCATGTGTTCTCCATGTATAACGGCCTTTAAAATAAGTCTTATATATGTCTAGGGCTGTGAGAAAAGAAACCCTACACATACATGTCAGCATAGGCCAAAAATCAGATATGGAAATTTTGATTTCGTAGATCTCGATAGATTCAGCTTCTATCAAACTTCTGTCAAGTTTCGTTCTTAAATATCAATAGATACTATTTCTATCGAGGCATCTGTCGAGCTTTAATGAATAACTTTAATGAACAGCTTTTCTTCACTTGTTTCTTGGTCCAATTTTCATGGCTTTAATACTTGACTTAAACTCTTGTTTCTTGAAGTACTAAACCCATCTTAGATCTACCCAGTTACAAGTAAAATGCATTTTTTCAAAAGATTAACCAATTACATAAAATATGTCCTTAATAGTAGACATGACCACCTATATTATAAAATTTTTTCCCCCATAAACTCATGCTACACCACCCCAAACTATGAATGACAAAATGAGTTATATCAAAGATAGTGAATGACAGTCAAAATAATGAATATGGACGGTATAAAAGCTTAAGGCTAAGCTAGGCAAGAGTGATTAGATAACTCCATTTTATTCGGACGAATCACTGATTTCTTTCTCTGTCTCTTACCACTACTACTAAGGGTAAAACAAACGCAAAGTAAAAGTAGTTTTCACCTATAAAAATAAGCAAAGTAAGAGAGATAGGTTTTTAACATAAATCTTAAATAGAGCCAAACCTAAAAGGAATAGAGAATATGGCTCAATGCAACGACAAAGAAGCATACAAAATACTTTTTATGCTATAAATAGAAAGTGGTGAAATTTCCACTATGAGGTTTCAAATGCTGAAAGCCCAAACCAAAATGCTGTAGATTGGTTTTTTTTTTTTTCATTTCATGAATAAAGTTCTTAGGGCTCTTTCATATTCATTATTTGGTAAATTTGTGTGAATAATGAGGTTTGAGACTCTTTTGTTTTTTTGTGCAGATTGTTGTTTTGTTTTGTTGAGAGAGAAAGAGAGAGTGAGTGATTTTCTAGTTTCTATTTGTGGAAGACTATAAGTACACTTTAAAACTCCCACATAGAGAAAACCAATCATCATATTTACATTAAATGAATGACAAAATTTAACTACAAAATTGATGGTAGTCTAAGGCTACAACTTTACTTAATAAAATAAACATTATTACATATTTTGAAAATCTAATCATTGAATTGCATGTTCTTTATACTCATAATACACGTTTCAAATTTTGTGTCAATTGATTATTATTTATTATATGATCTATAAGCTTATATTTTATGCATAATTTTAAACTATAGAAACTTGCAATTTAAACAATTTATTGATGACATAGTTATTGATATTTAATTTTCTAGAAATTTTGCAATCATGGAGGATATAAGAAGAAGATATAATCCAATCGTGAATTTGTCAAAATTGACCTCCAATAAAAAGATATTAAAGTTGTAGCTTAATACTACAACCAATTTTATAGCTAAATTTCGTCCTTTTTTTAATTGAACATTTTTTTCTATGTATTTTTATAAGAGTGATATGTGTCACCAATCACAAATAATAATTAAAAAAACATTTATTAGGGGTACCAATCACATTCATTGTCAAATCATTTATTAGGTGGTTGATAAAAGTTGTAGTAGTTTTAGGATTTTCATTTTTTTTTAAACAAATATTATTTTTTATCTATTAATAACTAATAGGGGCTTAGTTAATACTCTTAGAAGTAAAGATACTTCCTTATTGATTAATATTTGTGGGCCTAAGGCAATTGCCTCACTTACCTATATAGTAGAGCCAGCAATGTTATCAACGAAACAACACATCCAGTTGAAAAGCCAAATTAGTACGAACTGAACAATAAAAAAGGAATATGTTGAGGGGATGTTGAGGATGAGCTTTGTAGTCATTGGCGCCTAGAATTCATGGGTTGAAATTGGTATTTAGAACTTTGCTTTGTCGATTATTGGCCGAAACCGTCCTTCCCTTTGCGATTGGACTTGCAGCTCACCATTGTTGTATCTTTAAGCTACAACAAACTATGTTCATAGACAATATATAAAGAAAAAGATATAGGATAATACATATAGAAGCATAATAGTAAAAAAGAATATAAATGAGTGGAAGGGAAGTCTTCCCCAAAATAAGAGAGTTGGTTCCACCTCCATCTTTAAAGTCCTTCACTTCTATGATGGCTTCCGCAAGGTTGGAGTGATTTTGTTGCACATTTTAGAGTATCTCCAGCAAATGCAAATGAGAATTAAGAACTATAGTTTTTTGACTTACACAAAAGGAAATCAATTAAATATTTATTGATACAAAGAAACAAATTGCCAAACTAAAATTTTGGTCTCTACACCTTTGTCATATTTCCAATTTTGTCTACAATATATTTTATAAAATTTCAAAATTAGGGTTTCTCATTTATTAATTATGTTAATCTCATTTCTTATATCTAAAATCGAGTCATATTGTAAACACAAATTACAACATTGAATGGTGTAAACACAAATTATAAGATTCAACTTATTTGTAACCGTACTTGCATACAAAAACATTCAATGGTAGAAATAATAAAGAGATTTTATTTAGGTGACTGAGGCGCTTATCTTAGCATTTTGATTAAGCATTATGAATAGGTTACTTAATACCAAAATTAAGAAAATTAAGTTGGACAAGTGGTGCTATATTAGATAACTATTAGAATCTAATAATTTGAATTCAAATTAGGTTCTGAACTTTATTATAAAACCAGAGATGATAATTTGAGACGAAAGCATCAAAGAAAGAGAATAAAGCCGTCTATTTTTCAAAAGGGGTCAAAGAAGAATCCTAGACGTCTCAACAGGGGAAAATCAACGATGAAAAGTTTCAGAAAACAAAAAACAGAAGAGAGTTTTTGCATGTTTATAAATTTGACCAAATCTGACCCAGAATACTAATCTAAATCATAATTAACACCCAATTGATTCTCCAAATGAAAAGCAAAAACCTTAACTTTTTAAATTTAAAACAAAACTTTACCAGTAGCGACTCCAATAGTCAGGTAGTGAGTGGGGGCTTATGGTGATGGCAGAAGATCTGGGTGGCACCCTTCTCTCTATCTCTGTCTCTTTTTTCTGTCGATCTCTCTTTTCTGGCGAAGGAACAAAGAACTCTCTCTATATGCTGCATTTTTTTTGGGGGGGGTGGGGTGGGGGGGGGGGGGGGTGGATAATTGCAAGCCTTTTAAATGTATTTTAACCGATTTTGGGGAGATGCCATCAAATGGTGTGTTAATTCATCCTTTTTTAATTGCAAGCGTGGCAGAGGTTTTAAAGGCCAAACGTTGCAACGTGTGACTAGTTTAACTTAAAAGTCGTATAAGTGGTAGCATTTTAAGTGGCCTTTTTTCCTAACATGACAGCACCTCCTTAAAGGCTTCTGCTATTATATATAACTAGCTTTTAACCCGCGCAATGCGCAGAAACATTTTACACGGTCAAAATTCAATCAACTTCACATAAAAATATAATAAAATACGTTAAAATTCATTTGGGTAATATTGCATATCCATTTGTTTGTCCTCTTGTAATCAATTGTTTATGCTTTTTTTGGATTACCATCATTTTGAGCATTAAACTAAGTATTAAAAATTTACATCAAGTAAATTTTAAAAATAACTCAATACATAATAAACTATTTTAAATTTTATGTGCAAATATTTATGATAGATATTATGAAGAATTTTTTTTTTTTTTTAAGAAAGAATGTCAGGAAATTTCATTAAAGAAAAATTAGTTGTAATCAGTTGAAAGTGTAGATTGAAGGTGTGAAGGAACATTCTCCTTCTACACTAAGAAACCTCTAACATGTCTAACATGTTTAGCTAGGTTGTGATTGATGGAATCTATGATGGCTTTAGCTGAGGCAAGAATATGACCAAAAGGAGAGAAAAAAACATCCTCACTAATGAGGCTCTTGATCACATAGATCATAGATCAATGTAACAACTGTAAAATCATAACATCAAAAATTGAATAAATATTCACTACATTAGAAATATTGTTAAAAAAAACCATTTACAATTTATCGAGGCTATAGTGAAGAAGTTGGAGCAATGTCTTTCATTCCTCATTTTAATTGTTTTTCAACAGCATTTGCCATTAACCTATTTTCAAAATACAACACATAACCATCAACTCATTAAAACAAACAAAACCTTACATGTAGCAAGAAAATCTATTGAGAAATAGTTGAATCACATTTAATTTTTGTTTTTTGTTGTTCTTTTTTTTTTTTTTTCATTTTTTGTATAGTTATCAATTATTATAATATTATTAATATATTGATTAAGATTTTAAAAAAAAATAGTGTTTAAACTTTAATATAATTAAGAATTGATTATGTAGTGATCAAATGGAATGAGATTGGATATATTCACTTTATACAATTAGATTGCTTGGTTTTCTTGAAATAACATATGGTAGATTTATGAGAAATTTAACATATAGGGTCAAAACGTCAAATATACAAACAACCTTGGTTCTACTCAAAAGGAAAAAAGAAGAAGAAGAAGGAGAAGTAGGATAGTTGGGAAGAAGCAAGTGGAATCTGAAAAATACTTTAAAAACGATATTGGGAGAATTCAATCAAAATCACCTCAATGTCCAACATAATAATTCCAAACATTCCAAAAGAGAATACCAGCATTCAATCTTAACAAAAGTACATCACATTCACATCATTCACTAAAGAGAATGAGAGAGATAAGGACTTCATGAAAAAGGAATGAATGTTAAAGAAAAATATATATATCATAAGTACTCTAAACAAAAGGCGAGATTCTGGATTCCATCTTATTTTTGTTGTTGAATTTGAGCTGTTTGTCTAAAAAAGCTTTCCTCCTTGTATCTTTGCTCATTCAGCCACATGCATAACACCCCATTTGAAATCCTTCTTTTTCTAAGAGAGAGATTTATAGTTACATATCATTTAAGTAAATCAAACCGAAAAATAACTCTGCTATAAGCATGTTACTACTATAAAATGTTGAGATACCAATGTAACACACAAACATAAGAATAATTTGAATTATAATCGATATTCACCTAGTGTGAGTAACAACTCTTACTCCATCTAGAGCTTTGGTGTTATTATTCCTAATTGACCAAGTCATCTGTTAAATCTAACACTTGTTTAATTAATGTAAATCATGCATGCCAATTTTTGAATAAAATACCAATATGTTGCTCTCCATAAATAATAAATCATCAGTCCTTGGCTAGGATAAATAGAGGTACTCAACTTAAATAACTAAGAATCATTATAATGTAGGCATTGAAGATTGGTATAAAAGTCAAGCATCCATACAAACGGCACTATCTAAAAGCATAAAAAATTCATAGAATTTAAGCAATAATTGATCTTGATGATTCCTAAATCAACTAAAATGTATATTAGATATTGATTAACTTCTAAGCAATAATGATCATTATGGTCATTTTTAGATAACTCATAATGATTATTACCTAATCTACCTAACCAATTGTATTATACATATATGCATTAGAAACAACTTTTCAATTATCAATGAAATTTTCCCAAAAAATCCATCTAGGGTAACCATTAACACCATTTCAATAGATTTATTCTTCAGAACTTAAATAAGTATTATTTTTATTTTGAGAGGGTGCAAAGAGAATTGTTCTGATGTTTTTGACAATGATGACATCTCTTTGAGAGTGTGTGCGTGTATACATGTTTTGTAATGCTTATATAATGATAAACTGTGGGTTCTAAATGAGACACTTAATGAGACTCCAAGTTGGTGTGTAGAATCAAATTGCAATTGTGCCTCTGGTAGTTATTCTATAATCATGAATGGATACCTTTTGTGATTTAAGTTGTGAATTACATATAGTATTGTAAGTTTGCTAATCTTGCAAATAACCTATCACAAAACTTAATGACATTGACTTGCTAAACAAAATTACTAAAAACCATACAACTGTAATTTTGTTTTGGTATTCAAGTAATAACTTTGGAATATTTTTTATGATACATTACAACATAAAAGGCATCGAATGAGGTAAATAACATATTAAAATAGATAAATAGTACCTAAAAGAAGCACTAAAGGAGAACATATTACTTTATAGCACAACCAAAAGTCTGAAATAAACATAGAATATCATGCCCACCATCAAATTGTAGTACTATCAAACTACAGTAAGACCAAGTATCAATGTTTTCTAAAGACATATAACCTGATATTGTCGCTTCTTCAGTGTGTGAGCTCTCAATTTATAAGTTTTTGCCACCCATCATTCTCTTCCAAAATAGACCTTAAAAGTATGAGAGGATTAAGAAAAATGTCTGAAATAACTTGGTATATTACACTATAATTTAGGTAAATCATAAACTTTCATCATTCGCAAATTGAAAATAAATCATCTCAATTGAGTTAAGTACCGCATAAAGCCTTGAATTACTGAATTTTCTCATATGATTGCATATCAGATTCTCTACTTGTCACCTCAACTTGCTGAAATTTTATGGTATTTAAATATCAGAAGTAATCCACAATTCATAGATTAGCAAAGTAAGCTAACAAATGTAATCTAAAAAAAAAAAGAGCCTTCAGAACTGGTTGCAATTCCTTAAACAATTGTTTCATTTTTTTTTTTTTCTTACTATCAAACAAATTCTCAATTAATTTTCAAGAATGGAATGCAAGATATGTGTGAATGTAATCATAATCATCATTGATATAAAGTGATACAGCCATCCATTTACACCAATGAGCTCAATGCCTCAATCTCAATTGACATTTTCTTCCCTTATAAGTTATAGCCTTATAGGTGGAGGGATGCGTAACTTACCATTAAAACAGTGGTCCATTTTTTTCCTCTAAAATGAGGTGCCAAGTCTCTTAGCTTATCCTCATAATGTGAGTCATCCACAATTTTTTTTTCATTAAACACAAAAAAAAAAAAAAAAAAAAAAAAAAAAAAAAAAAATTCCCCTAACTTTATGACCAAATACACTAAACTTAGGCTAAGAGTATCAAACATAAAATTCATACCCAATGCATAAGCCACTTTTGCTGGGTTTAGCAGATGTGATTGCAAAAACATATCGCTTGGGTGAAAGGCACTCACCATAGCACACCTCTTAAAGGTGTTGTCCTATATATATATATATATATATATATATATATTATTTTGGATAAAGAATTATCTCAGACAATTAAAATTGATAGTCCTTAAATTTTTTTATAGGGATTTTGGGACTCCAAAAGACTATCACCCTCAAAACCCATGATTATTTCCTAAAATTCTTTCCAACCATATTCAAATTGAAACCATTACACCAATCTGAGGCATATGCTCCAAACCATATAATAATATTACTTCAACCTTTAACATTTTCTATATTTGTAATCAATTTCAATAAAAATTAAATTGATGGAAAAAAAATCATAATCTCTGACATTGTGAAATTAAACCCAAAAAAACAAAAGAAGAAAAAACCTTGCAGAACCATATGGGATTCGACCTTGGCTCGCATCTCACGCAGTGCAGCCGCTTCTTCCTCCATTTCCTTCAACCATTTCTTTATGTCATCCACATCCACTCCCTCCTGCTTTAACCATTTTTATTTTCACAATTAGCCAAAAGTAAATTGAAAGTGTACAATTTTGTAACCAAAGGCCTATTATTAACACTCAATACTTTACCTTCAGATCCAAAACAAAAATTACAGCAGCCAATTCCAAATCATGATTCGGGTAATTTTTGTTCAAAATTCTTTAATTGCCTAGAGGCATAAGCAACCTAGCCAGTCATGTTTTTACATCCCACAAAAAATGACATTGAGAAAAGAAGGCCAACAAATACATCTTGCCTTGATTAAATCAATAACATAGCATCACATTCCTTACTTATCTTCTTTCTTATCAATCTCCATGTATTATGACTTCTAGAATAACCAAAAAAAAATGCATGTATGTGTATGAGAAACAACAACACTTGGTTTCATGGAGGATGGTGTCACATGAACAAAAAAAAAAATGCATGTATTACAACTATTACTACCAACAAATCTAAACAACCACATGAACAAAATTTTGATGGCTAACAACAATAATAGACCAATCTAAAATACTGTCTCAATACCAACACGCCAATACCAACATTAGTGAAATAAGACGGATAAACCATTTTTATTCTCTAAAATCATTTTTATGAAAACATACACCAATTTGGTTTGGAATGGGTACCCCAAAATACTGTCTTTTTGTTTGATTGGGTAATTTTGATCAGATTGCATTAGTTAAAACAACAAAAAGCTTGATGTTAAGGGGTATGAATGAATCAAATAAAAGAAAAGGAAAACGCATTACTGCTTTATTGGCGTTGTTGGTGTTTTCTATGTTAACCATGTCAAGCTCCCCGTACTCCTCCATCTTTGCCTCCCTCTCTCTCTCTCAAAAAAAAAAAATATATATATATATATAGAGAGAGAGAGAGAGAGAGAGAGAGAGAGAGCTTAAAAGGGGCGACAGCATAGAGAATACTTGCAAGGTTATTCTTTAATCTTATACAAATCAGAACCTAATGTAGCCCAAATACCTAAATATAAATCAATCCAACCAAGAAATTCAAACCTAAATCATATTCAATCCCCAAATTTGAAAACGAAAAGAGAAAAAAAAAAAAAAAAAAAAAAAACAATAACTTTACCGTTTACAATATACGCTTATCTCTGTATGCCTTACGGACTCTATCTGGTGCGTGCTGTTCCGGTAGGAAAAGCCTAAAATAAGATTGAAGAAGGAAAATAAATGTTAGAAACGGAAATACCCAATGATTTCAATCTTACACTTATTTAATCTCAATGACTTAGTGATTTCTGTAATCTTAAAAACAAAAACAAAAGCTAATATTTAAAATTGAGGAAACAAACATTTTGATAGAAAACCCAAAAACAAAAAACAAAAAACGAATCAAATCAAAATCCATTCAACCAAAAAAAAAAATTAGAGTTTTGATATGCGTACGAAACAACCTTTCACAATTTAATTGGCAACGTGGATTAAGAATCCTAGAGTAAAACAAAAGACCGATCAGTAATTTTATCAAACAAATTGCATATTAAGTTGTTCGCCTAATACATTCAGATTTTAAATAATCCAAGGTGAATTTTGACTTTTAACCACAGTAAATCAAGGGCAAAATCCCTAATGCTACCACCAAAAAAAAATATAGAGGGATAATTTGAAACCGAAGCATCCAAAGAAAGAGAATCAGCCCATCTTTTTTTTTTTTTTGTAAAAGAAAAACCCTAGAAAATTAAGTAAGGGGAACTGCCGATTTTGAATTCAAAAACATAGAAATATTGAAGATTTAAGATTCTAATTTGAATAGGAAAAGCAATAGTGAGGAGTTTCGATCTTTCAACTACAAAAACAATATTTGAAGAGGAAGGGAGTACGCTGACCTTCGATACAAAAAAAACAAAGACCATACCGGTGGAGGGCACGGTGGTCTGATGGTAGCAAAGCCTGACTTTCTTCTTAGATTTTTCTCTCTCCACCATTTATGACAGACCGAAGTTCTCTTGCTATCGTTCAATCTCAATTCTTGTGTGTGCCTGCGATTTCGGTGTTCTAAGTCTGGTGAGGGAATGGATGGCAGCGGAAAATATGACAGTAATAGTGTTTTGCCTCTTTCTCTTCTCTGTTTCTCTCTCCGTGTCCCAAGCCTCATCGCCTCCCTCTATTTCCATCTCTGTGTGTATCGTATTTCTATTTCTCTTTCTCTGCTTCCTTCCCTGTTTCCTCGTCGCCTCTCTCTCTCTTTCATCGCCTCTCTACTTCGATCTGTGTGTATATGGAGGTGCAGAAGAATCGCAAGTTTGAGTCTGAATTTTAATCAGGAAATATGATTTGGGTTTTAGGGTTTGCCGTTTTTTTTTTTTTTTTGTTTTGTTTTGTGGATAAGCGGCTGGGGTTTTTATAAAGGCTTGCGTTTTTTTTTTTTTTTTTTTTGGGATAAGCGGTGTCTGAAAGTGAGTCTTCCTAGTACACCGTACGGTTTTTTTAAAGGGAAAACTCTATACGTGTCAATTTTTTAGGTAGGCTTTTTTTCTAACGTGGCAGCATCTCCTTGAAGCTTCTGCTTTTATATATATATATAGATATTAGATACTAAGTTGTAGACTACAACTAAAAATTAATTTGAATTCAAGTTGGATTTTAATAGCGTATCAACTTTAATATATTATATATGATATATGGTGATTGGATTGCAACAATATAAAAATGATTACATTTTAAAAATGTTGTTGGAACCATTTCTCCTTGTCAACCACAGCAAAGTAATTTGCTTATTTAGTATTTTTCATCACATACTATCGTTGGTCTGTACTAAGACAAACCATGTTATTAGAAAAAGTGTGATTTGGATGAGCTCATTTTCCCACGTTTATTTAATTTTATTTGTTATCGTATATGAGTATAATTCTACCTTAAAATTGTGATAGTTTAGAAAGGTATACATTCTTCTTTAAAATAAAAATAACTCATTCAAATGGAGTTTAAGTAGTAATCGGGAATTTGACCTAAGCATTTCATCAAAAGACAACTAGTGGTTCCGATTCTTGAATTTGAGCTAGCATTTGATTATTTTATTGGTAACTTCATTTTATTATCAACATTTTGCCTTCAATTTCAAGATACTTTACGCTGCAACTGTAATATCTTTTGCTTGACTTGACCTTAGTGGAGATATTCTAGCGAGAACGTACTGTGGAGATTTTTCTCATAATTTTGGAGGCCGCAACTGATGATTAATGAAACACTGCTTAAGTGACGGCTGCATATTAAAGTCATGCAAATTAATATATTAACAGATTATATATATGAGTGACATATGTCTCTTCACTTTTTTTCAGCCTAATAATTTTCCAACCACAAACCGAATAAAATATAATAAATAAACTTATAATATAAAAAATAGAATGGAAGCTTCTTTGTTTATCTCTGGGGTCAGAGTGTTGGACTTTTTCAAAAAAGTGTGTCCCTCGTATTGAGCACAATCGTATCATTTGAATGCGACAGTACAGATTAACTTTCAGAGTTTCCATCAAGCTTGATGGAAGAAAGTAGACAATGTGTATTTTACAATGTGAATACAATAGTTAAAATTATAGATGATGTTGTTGACTTGTTTTTTCTTATTGTTCAAATGCAAATAGGGCCGTACTGCTCATACTAGGATCTAATATATTTTTCTGTTTAATTATTCTTCTTTCAATTCCAAAGCTACAAGTAAGCGAAGATACGTACATATAGGGTTTTAGAAATTTTCCTGTTTGAAAGGGTACTTGACCATAATGCCAATGTGATCACTTCAACAGTGAAAATATGAGTGTTTTATGGGAAGTATTTTTATATTAAGGTTAGGCAGTCAATACCCAAATGAAAAAGATATCAGCTTTGCCTTTTAAAGTCTATGCAAAAGGTAAGAGCTAGTGTAAAGTGGATGCTTCTAAATTATCGGCCAAAATATTATAGGGGAGTTAGCTTTCTTTTAGGTCTGCCAATGGCACCAAGAGTGGATTACAAGGCAAGAAACACATGGACCTTTATAGTCATCGGTTAATATTTTCTTCTTTGTAAAAATTCAAATGAAATCACGCATTGTCGGCAGCTATGTATGACCAATAAAACACCTCTAGATTACTAAGAGATTAATCTACCAATAGGTAAAGAACAAATGTAAATCATGACCTGGATTTGTTAAATATGGGTGAAGAACTGATTACCAAAGAATTAAAATATACATATTAATTGTTAGGTAAGGACATTTGGAATCACATCACTTGCATTTTCATTATTTGAGTTCATCTTTAATCAAATTATTGGTTATTTACAGCTATGCTTGCCGCATTTTTCATCATACAGATTTGCTTACATGTTTTTCTCTCTTTTTTTTTAGTAAGTGGAGTTTCCTCTCGTGACCAGCTTGATATCTTTTTGTTTAAGGCATCATGTGGTACAATCTAGTCTCCATTTGTTTAGGTGAAAAAACGTTTTGTAAAAGGGTAATAACGTCTCACACAACTTATTTCACATCAATTGTCTATACATAAAGGGCTGTAAATGAACCAAACTGGTCATAAACAACTCGGGTTTAACTCGATAAAAAGTTTATTCATGTTTGTTTGTTTATAAATAAGTCAAGCTTGAGCCTTAGTTTTAGGCTCGTTTAATAAACAAGCCGAGCCCAAGCAAAAAAAAATTGTTCATGAACAAGCTCATGAGCTATTAGGCTTGATCCACAACAATTCAAGTATGGACTCGTTTATAAGTTTATATATGTTAGCTAAATATACTCATTACACATATCTTAATAATGGTATGGCCAACATGAGACTACTACCTATATTACCTCAATTTTTTCCTTTCCTTTAAACTGATCAAGAACCACTTTAGGCTATAGTTACACTTAAAAATAAATAAATAATTAAGTAGGCCACATATGATCCTTCCCTATTAATCAACTAAAATAAAGTTATGAAACATATTAGTATTTTCTCATTCATAATAGTTACAAACAGATATTTTTCTATTCCTTCACCATCTAACATGAATGTAAAAATTGTATTTTGAACAATTGTTGAAGCTGTAGATCAGGAATGATGAATGAATGAATGAAGGAATGAATTTAATTATGTAAATTATTAATTTGAATAATAGCTAATCATAAGACTATTTTCTTTTTCTTTTTTCTTAGTTTTAGAGATTTAAGCATTTAATAAGGTAATTTTTTTAAATCTCAAGCTCAAAAACATGACCTAAACTCGAGTTTGAACTTGATATTAAGCTTGAGTTTGGCTTGACTAATTAATCAATTAAGCCAAGCCAAGCTCAAGCTTTTTGGCTTTCTCATGAACTTAAGCTCAAACATTATTTTTAAGCTTGTCACAAGCTTAAACCAGGCTCGAGTTTTTTATTTTTCCTAGCGAGCTAAACTTGAATATGCACTACTCGATAAAGTTTGGCTCATTTATGGCCTTAATACATATCCTCTTTCCACGTTTTAAGTTTTAAATTTTGACATGACCGTTTTGTGTCATTTATATTGCGAGTATAATTACGGATATTGTATGTACGAATATGTGAGGAGTGCAAGAAAAAGCAGCGTGAACAAATATTTACCATTTTTAGAAATTCTTACTTTAGTGAACTTTTAGAGCTGCAAAAATTAAAAAGTCAAGATAAAATGTTTTGTGTTCAACGGAAAAAACAAGTTAAAAGTGGTGGAAAATGCATTTTGCTTTTCAGTTTTTGCGTTATGTGCATTGCACGTGTAATCGGAAATGTTTTCTTGAAGGTTAATATTTGTCTCACACATCCTCTTTCCATGTTTTAAATGTGGATATGACCTTTTTGTGTTATGTACATTGTAATTTGTATTGTAATTGTGGATATTGTGTTAATGAGTATGTGAGGAGTGCAACAAAAAGGAGTGCGGACAAATATTTTGCATTTTTTGAAATTCTTACATGAGTCAATTTTTAGAAAGCCAAAAAATAGAAAATCAAGATAAAATGTTTTGGGATCATGTAAAACAAGATAAAAATATTTTGTGATAAATGAAAACAGGTTAAAAGTGGTAAAGAATGCTTTTTACTTTCGAAAAACAAGAAATATTTTCCAATGTTCCCTTGCATACTCATCACTTTTATTTCTTCATACTACCAACACCACTGCCTCTTTCATTACTATAACTATTCAAGAAAAGCATTAGTCACATTTGGCTTACACTCTCAAAGGAACTAGTCAAATTGCAATTGGAGTTCCAAGTAATTATTTATAAATCAAAGATCCACCTAGTAAATACTTAATATGAGACATAGTACACGCTCTCACAATACACACTCAAACAATTTGAATCAATCAAACATGCACATTTTAAGGTATCATAATCTCTTCCACTTAAGTTTCTGACGTCCTCATCAATCCCATATGCCCTTAAGCCACATGGAGTTGTCAAGTTAGCTCTGATACAATTTTGTAACCTAAGAAAAGCTCTAGCCACATTTATGCATACACCCCAAATGGATTAGTAAACACCTCATATATATGTGACTCAACACAAGCCTATACAACACACACTCAAAGAATCCAACTCAATCAAATTTGCACAATCTAGGGTATCACAATTACTTCCATCACCACCACCATTGTCCCACCGCCAATATCAGCATCACTACCGCTGCAACACCATTGCTACCATTGTCACAACCATCATACCACTCCTACACTACTATCACCGTTGTCTCCACTGCCACCATAATGTGTTCGCCTCTACTGCACCTTTTCCACCACCACTATGTTTACCCTAAATATAAAGCATTTTCCCTCAGCATCAAATAATAAAAAATAAAAAATAAATAAAAACTTTTGGGATCAATTTCAAAGTCCTGATCAAGCACTATATATATCATTCTTTTAAAAAATTCCACTCAAACAAATGAAGCGTTAATGTCTTGTTAAATATTTAAAAATCTAGAATATATATTATTTAGCGATATAGTGCATTGTTGCGTGAGGAGTTTAATTAGTTGCTGTAGGATCTTCTACTTCAATCCTACTTCTACTTTATGTTTATTTTGAGTATTTTTAGTTGAACTTTATCCTTAGATGATGATTTTTATGCTTCTCTAACTAAATCTAGGCTTTGGAAAAGATTAAGATAGAATTTATTCAAGTCGTAATAGGGATGGCAATTTTTCCCCACCCTGCTTAACCCGCCCCTCCCCGTTTCACCCCACGCGAGTTTCTACCACCCTACAAAGGTAGTGGGGCGGGGATGGAACAAGATTTTAGCCCTGCACCACGGGGCGGGGCGGGGCGGGACGGAGATGGGTTTAGACTTTTTAGACCCACCTCACCTCGCCCCTCCCCGTCCTCGCCCCGAGTTATTAAGGGTTATAATTGTAATTTTTTCATACCCTAAACCCCTACTATTTAAATAAACATATTAATATTAGCATATTTTATTCTACCCAATGTGATTCTCTGCCTTTATTTTGTTATATATTATACTATGAGATTTTTTTTATTTTTTATTTTTTTTAATGATTGTCTTGTTAAACACTTGGATATATTATTCAATTTAAAAAAAAAAATTGATTTGATTTAATAAGATAAATTTAGTTGTAATTTCAAGTATATTTTTATTAATGAAATAGGTTTCATTAAAAAAATTGTACTAGTTGTAGGGCAAATTAACAAAAAGTAGAGTTTTATGGGGTGGGGCGGGACTTCGCGAGGCCCCAAGGGGCCGGAATGGGGTGAGAAAGTTTTTCCCATCATGCAGGACAGGACGGGGATGTGGCAAGACAAAACCATGCGGAGCGGGGACGAGGAACCCATCCTTCGGCCCCGCCCCACCCCATTGCCATCCCTAAGTCATATAAGTAGTTTGCTTCTCAGTTTTTTATTTTTATTTTTTTAATGGGCTTCTATCAGGTTGTAGTTTCCCAATAATTTGGCGTAGGTGATATATATATATGGCCGTAGATGCAACGAATAACTTATCAGATATTTTTCCCAAGCTCATGAAGCATAGTTAATAGAGAAATGATCTTCCTCCGAAGCAGAACATTATAACTTATCAGATATTTTTCCCAAGCTCATGAAGCATAGTTAATAGAGAAATGATCTTCCTCCGAAGCAGAACATTATATTTGTGTGAATTTTATTCCATTTTCCATTCTACTTTCTTCATCACCATCGCTGCAAGGCTTTACGCAGTCATTGAGGTTATAACGTTTATATCTAACCCTATTCTCTACAACTTAACAATGGAATTGACATGATACTGTGCCCGTGACAGATAGTTATACCCTGTAAGTGTAAGATAACATGTCCTTGGGCTGAATCAACTGTTGTTCAAATAGTCATTTCTATTAGTTAATAATCGTTGTACATAATCATTAATCCAAGGTGACACACTATGTGCTATTTAAGTTTCGCAACAGAGCATTCCACGTTTAAGAAAAAAAAAATTCATTTTTATTTTTTTCCCATCAGCACATCCTTGCTTCCCAAAAATAAAATCAAACAAACAAATAGGAAAACACAACTCCTGATCGAAACACATGACCTAAGTTTATGGAAGTAACAGTCATAAGCCCTAAATTTACTCCACTCCAAGATACCCACCTGGTTATCTTGCCTATGAATTTAGAACAGGAGCTCCGCTCGACATTGATCGACGAAATGGCTGGGATTGCAAGCGACCACCATATCCATATATACACGGCCAAGTTTACTATTATAACTAGTATATATAATTGAACCCAATTTCTCAAAATAAGAATAATTGAACCCAGACCCAATAACCTATCCAAACCAAAAGGAAAAATATTGGTTTGGGTATTGATTTTTTGGACTTGTGAAAAATGGGGTCAATTTAAACCCGACCCGATGAAATGGGTCACACGGGTTGACCTTTTTTTTTTTTTTTTTTTAAAGGGACCTTTTTTCACTCTTCTCTTTTTCTTTTTCTTCTTCTGTTTTTTTCCCCTGTAACTCTATGTAAACATATTTCACACTCTCATTTCTTTTTTTCTTTTTCTTTTTTTTTTTGAGAACAAATGAATCACTCATTCATTAATATGTAATCAATCATGATTCAAAGCATCTACAGCAGGCAGGGGCTCATCTTCCATCCAATATAGTTCATCCACAATATTCCTAGAAAATCTAGCTAAAGAGTGAGCCACCATGTTTCCCTCCCTTTTTACACAACTAAAAGCAACAAACTGCCTACCCGAAATATTATGTCTGATGTCATCCACTATATGACCAAAGAAAGAATTATTTGCTACAGAACTCAATATTGCTCTCATCACATTTGAGCTATATCTCCCTCAATCACCAGATTTGAGAACCCGGCTTCCATAGAAAATTCCAAGGCTTTTTGACATGCCAATGCTTCTGCTTCGTCACTGTTGTGCACATATTCTCCCTTAGCCAACATACCAGTCATCACATCACCTGCAGAATTTCTAATTATCGCACCAACTCCAGAACATTTTAAATCCGAGAAGACCGCTGCATTAAAGTTCAGCTTATAGACATCCTGCGGTGGAAGCTTCCAATAGCTCCTGCTTGGTGCTGCATTTGAAATCACCATAGTTGCTTGAGCTTTCTTGTATTCTTCTAACAGTTCAGCTGCTCTATTAGTCAACCACCACGGGTCCTTCATTTGTCCTCCATGCACAACCACGTTCCTATGATTCCATATGAGCCAAGCTTGAACAAGGAAGAGCTCCATCTCTGTTATAGATAATCTATCCTCCAAAGCTTCAAAGAGCTCATAAAATCAATTTGGTTAGTCTAAAACTTCTGCAACACATTGAGACTTCCTGCCCAAACATCTTGGGCTGCTCCACACCCCCATATAGCATGAACAGCATTCTCGGGTGCACTCTTACAGCAATGGCATGAATTTTCTGGAACAATTTTGCACTTTGCTAGATTCACCAGTGTTGGAAGGATATCATGGCAAGCCCTCCAGCCAAATATTTTTATTTTCCCAAGTATCTTTAGCTTTCATAAAGCTCTCCACACCTGCTGCCTTCCACTCCTATTTGATGCTTCAGCCCAATTTTCTTTCCTCAGAACCTGTCGTGCTAAATGGTACCCAGACCGAATAATATACTTTCCTCTCTTATTATGCAACCATACCAGTGTATCCTCCACGACCCTTCGGCTCAAGGGAATTCTGCAAATAGCCTCAGCCTCATCCCAGTTGAACTTTGCCATAATGATGTCTCTCCTCCACCCGTGAAGATCCCAATCAATAAGGTCCGATACTCTCCAGCCCTCCTCCTTGTCATGCACAGGATGTAGAATTTGATTAGAAGGCTAATTTGGAATCCATTTATCTTTAGTGACCTCAATGGACTCTCCATTCCCTACTCTCTAACAGCACCCACTCTTCAAAATTGGCAAGGCTGCCATCATGCTTTTCCAAACAAAAGACTTGTTAGGTGAGTCATCCGCATGAAGAAAATTGCACCGAGGGAAATATCTGGCTTGGAAACATTTAAATAGTAGAGACTCATGATTTTCCAGCAACCTTCAACCTTGCTTGGCTAACATAGCAAGATTAAAATACCTCAAATCTCTAAAACCCATTCCCCCTTCCTTCTTTGGTTGAGTTAAACTCTCTTCTAATGAATTTTCTTTTCATTTCATTTCCAACTTGACCCCACCAAAATTTAGCACACAAGGAATTTGGTTCTTCACAAAATTTCACTGTAATTGAAATACCCCCATGGTGTAAATGGGGATAGCTTGGGCAATTGCCTTGATAAGCACTTCCTTCTCCTCCTTGGATAATATCGTCCATTTCCAACCCTGCAACTTTTTCCAAACTCTACCATTCAAAAAAGAAAAAGTTTGGTATTTTGCTCAACCCACCAATGTAGGTAGACCCAAATAAGACTCAAAACACTCCACCTCTTTCACTCCCAAAAGTGACACAATCTCTTCCCTTTGGCTGCCTCAAGTATTATTGCTAAAGTGTACCGATGACTTCTCCATATTGATACATTGGCTTGAAGCATTAGCATAAATCTGCAACACTTCATTGGTCACCTCAACCTCTCCAGTAGTAGCTCGGCAAAAAAGAATGGAATCATCTACAAACATTAAATTTGAGAGTGTTGGCGACCCTTTACATATAGATACACCCTTAATCCAGCTATCCATCTCAGCCTTAGGTAGTAATGAAGTGAAACCCTCAGCATACAATAATAGGAACAAGTATAGTGATAATAGACCACCCTGACGAAGCCCCCTTGATGGGTTGATATTGCCATACGGCTTCTCATCTTCCCATTGAAAGATTCAATTTAGTAATTTCTGGACTGTGTAACCTTAAGAATTTATGAATTATTTAAATTTATTTATTTTGAGTTTTTTTTTTCCTTTATTTGTATTGAAAAAATGATGGACAATATTATCATGTTTGGTTTTTATTTTGTATTATTATTTTTTGCATGTGAAAAAAATATATGAAAAATATCAAGTTGACCTAACCCTAAAGGTTGGTTATGGATCATACTATAATAAATCTGCCAAGTTTTAAAAGAAATGAATGAAATAAATAGTAAAAATGAATGAGAATTAGTGAAAATTGACTTAATATGAGCTAGTCACCTTCTAAGAATAAGGAAAAACAAGAAAAGAGAAATTTAGAGAACTTTAAAGAGGGAGTAGAGAAACTTGTATCTTTGGTTATATATGAGTTACATGATTTATTGATGTAAGACAGAATCTACAATTTAATTTTTGTAATTATTTAATTTTGGTATTTTTATGCAAAAAACATTATTTTAGGTCTAGGTGATTTATTTCCTTGTTTTTAGGTACTTTTAATGTTTTTTAGGTTAAATTTAGTTCCTATTATGGTTAGGTATTAATTAGGGCTTATTTTAGAATATATTTTCTTGTCTATCAAGTTTTATGGAGCCCTTAAATAGGCATCCAAGTCTGTATACGTTTTTCAAATTATTGATATTAATAAAAATTCAAACTTTTGTCTATTATTTCTCTAGTGAATTCTAGAACCCTTTCTCCTTGTGGATTCAAAAACCCTTGTAGATTCAAGGTTATTTTCAGAAGCAAATATGTTTTGTTTTGTTGTTTTCTAGAAATAGACGTATTTCGCTTCTTGACCTTTTTGCATCCCGCATCAGTTGGTATCAAAACCTTGACTTATCCAATTATGTGACGTACAATTAGCACTCACAAATATCTTTGCTAGGATAATGTCATTGGAGCATGGAAATAATAGGGATAACCGTCGCGGAGACATAACTCACAGGCAACTTATTGTTAAGCAAAATTCATATAGGCCTTATAAGAGAATCGAAAGTTTTAATGGTTATTTTTATAAAATAGATTTTCTTAATTGGTTACTTGATCTAGAGGATTTATTTGACTATGAGAATATTTGTGATGAGAAAAAAGTTAAACTTGCTTTGTATAAACTTAATTAGAGAGTATGCCTTATGTTGGTGGGAATGGATACAGACTAATAGAATCCGACAAGATAATTCATGGCTAAGGATGAAAAAAATGCTCGCTATCAAATTTTATCATTTAGATTGTGATGAACTTCTGTCATATACAAAATAAGATTATTTTTGGCCAAGAAGTTCACACTTGAATTATTTTGGAGAACCATATATTCTACCATTAAGAGAAGAATTTTATGTTGAATAACATATTTTTCTTGAAGAAAATATAGAGATTTCTGAGAAAATGTTGAAGACATTGTTATGGAAGAAGAATATAAAATTAAGATTGTGGAGGAGATTGATGAAGACCTTATTATAGAGAAAGATCTTGAAGTCGAGATAGTAGAGACAATTAAAGAAGAAATTATATAGGAAGTTGTAAACATTCTCAATGAAGTCAAGTTAGATGATTTCAACGTTTTGGTGAGAGACACCACAAAGTTTATTGATTTTGTTAGGGTGGAAAGATTTGATTCGATTATTGACTCTTATTTGGTGAATATTGTCAATTGCTTGAAGATCAAGGAACAAGAAGTTTAAGTTGCTCAATTGATGACTTTCAAGTTTGGTAAGAAGACAAAGAAGATGAAGTATTCAAAGTATTTGTTCTCTTAGCATGGAAGATTTCAAATTTCAAAGATGAACTCGAGGATGAGTTTGTTTCAAGTGGAAGGGTCTGATGTAAGACAGAATCTACAATTTAATTTTTGTAATTATTTAATTTTGGTATTTTTATGAAAAAAAAACGTTATTTTAAGTCTAGGTGATTTATTTCCTTATTTTTAGGTGATTTTAATGTTTTTTAGGTCAAATTTGGTTCCTATTATGGTTAGGTATTAATTAGAGTTTATTTTAGAATATATTTTCTTGTCTGTCAAATTTTATGGAGTCCTTAAATAAGCCTCCAAGTCTGTATTTGTTTTTCAGATTATTGATATTAATAAAAATTTAGACTTTTGTCAATTATTTCTCTGGTGGATTCCAAAACCTTTTCTCCTTGTGGATTCAAGGAACCCTCGTGGATTTAAGGTTATTTTCAAAAGCAAACATGTTTTGTTTCTTGTTTTCTAAAGTAGATGTGTTTTGCTCCTTGATGCTTCCACATCTCACATCATTTACAAGGTTTGTATAATAGTGCCTATTCATGACACTTTATTAAGAAAACCTAAGAAATGACTAACTAACATGAACCCGATCAAACCCGTCCGTCAAGTCTACTTACTATATAGAAAATTACTGGGAGCATTAATTGACTTAAATCTCAGAGAGGTTTATGTCAATATCATCCTAATTCCACCCAGGTAAGCGAGTTGTACTAGCTCCAAGCAGACCATGTAATCACTAATACATTATTAAGGTTGAATTTTAAGGTATTTATCAACCCAATCCAACCTCCTTGGTTTTAGAAATCTCCAACTCAACCCAACATTTAGGGTTGGGACCATTTTGTCAAGCCTTCTAAACATAGGGTTTTCACTCAACTAATTCAATCCATTATAATATATTATTACAATAAAAATGGTTGGGCCTAATATTCATATTTTATCTAAATTAAATCTTACAAATTAAGCCAAAATAAGTCAAACTAATGATTTTAATCTAAGTCTTAGAATCCAAAATAAATCAAAGCATCGGATATAAAGTGCATATATTTGTTAAACTATTAATAATCTAGGTTGGATTAGGTAATTCAGATTGAAAAAAAAAAAAAAAAAAAAAAAAAAAAAAAAAAAAAAAAAAAAACTGAACTCATCCAAATCCAAACTTCAAAAAAAATTTAGAACCCAAACCTATCAACTCATGACAAATGTGTTAGGTTCTAAATAATTAGGTCTAAATGTTTAGATTCTAAATGATTTGTTTGCTAGCAAGCCGTATACATAAACTTGGCTAGGTATAGATCTTAAAATCTATGAATCATATTAAACATTGCTCAAAGTGCTAGAAGTTAGAATTCAAGAACATACAAGTTGCAAGTTTAGGAATTGAAAATTAGGCTAGCTCGATTGATCTAGAGAAAGCTTCGACCAATTGAACTGCGATTTTTCAGATTTTAAATTAAGTCCATTAGCCCATCAAACATTTAGGGTTTCGGTCCAAATTTACTTGGTATATAAGGAAAACCCTAAAGTACGTTTGGAGAGCTACTCTTTTGAGATCTGAGAGGTTTTATGTCTTCTACTCTTCAAGAATCTACCAAAGATCAATCTTATTCCATAAGTACCGGTGGAACAAAGTTGCAGCCCAAGCTTCAAATATCAATCATACTGAAGAATAAAGTGTGAACTAGAGGTTCATGTTGGAATATAGATCCACATCAAAGAAGTCTAAGGGTTTCAGAGCTAGGTTTAGTAACCATAGTTAAGTTTACTGCGAATTAAATATTCTTGACCGTAAACTTTTATTTGATAGTGGATTGTTCTTCTTGGGATTGGTCCCCCCAAGTTTTTTACCTTGAAACTAGTTTGTTTCATTGATTTTCCTGGATCATCATATTAGTGTCTTATTTACTTTTCCATTATATGATATGTTTGATGTATGTTTAACATAGGGTTTGCACAATTGACTTAATAAGTAAAAACTTAGCAATAAAATCAGGTTAAACATTCGGTGTTTAGGGGTCTAAAAACTAACAAAATGATGAATCTAAGACATCAGGTTGAATCAAATTCTCGAGTTGAATACACACCCCCTTCATAAAACCTTTTACTATCTCTACAAGGAGCAATCATTCATGGGTATTCCATAGCCTTACTTGCTAATAGCAAATACATGCAAAGCTGACCGTTAAAAAATCAAGCTCATCGCCCCATTTGTGTAGTCACCTTAAAGAGTCCTTATGGTTTCATCATTTGAGTCACCATGTAAACTTAATACATTAGTGGATCCTTGCATAACACTTCTAATGTTTTACTTTTAGACATAAAAAATGGGATTGAGATCTTCTAGAGTTCTTAGGGTACTCTACCGTATAGAGTTCTATTAATCTTAACCATTCATTTATAATAAAAGGTCCAAATTTTTCCATGTCATTAATCTACTAACAGATCCCCAAAAATAATGGTTTAAAAATAACTACTCATAAATGATAATTATTGCCTTACCTCTTTTATCTAAATCAAGTCTCTAAGAAAACGTGAAATCATCTTCTCCTTTCCCTCTTCATTTTTCAATTTGTTCCACAATTCATTTTGGTTGTTAATTTCAAAGCATAGGTTCGATTGAAATGGGACAGAAAAATCATATTTTATGATCCTAAGTACCAATCATGTACTTGAGAAGAAAAGAAAAACATGTATATGCTTAATTTTAATAAAATTAATAGAAGACTAAAAAAATTGGAATGAAAACCCAGGTGTCTCTGCCATTCATATATCAATTACATTTATATATATATATATATATATATATATATATATATATATATATATGCTTCTTGGTCTATGTGCATAATAATCAATTTTCTAAATCAGCAAATTTCTTTTGCATTTAATGCTGCAATGTCATAGCCACTACTTGCATTTAAGGTAATACCTATCATTTATGAGTAGTTATTTTTTAAAATCTTTATTTTTGTTAGTGGATTAATGATATAGCAAAATCTAGACATTTTTATTATAAATGAAAAGTTAAGATTAAAAGAACTCTACATGGTAGAGTACCCTAAGAACTCTAGAAGATTTCAATCCATAAAAAACAACACTTGGGGTTTTGGGATGAACATTTCTAAATAAATGCACAAACTTATTGGAGCCAACCAACTAGACTTTAATGCATTCCGGTGGAAGTGCATCAACATTTTAAACTTACATTTCATTGAATCTTACAAAGGTAAATAACATAATAGAAAAATTAAAAGAAAAGAATATTCAACTTCAAACCTAGATTAATTGAATAGTCTCTCAGCAATTATTTATGATTGTGTCTCATTTTTGCAGTGGAGAACATGGACTAAATATCCTAATTAATTGAGTAGTCTCATAGGGTCATAGCCCCCCTCAATTGAAAAGACAATGGTAGACCAGCGTGGTCTTTGGGGTCTTTGGAGTTTGGATCATGCACCATCTTGGGCTTTACTTAGTGGAAAGAAACTTTCTCTTTCTAATTTCCTTAATTTTTAAATTATTCATTCACTACTTTCTCCCACTTCTTAATTACACAACCGCATTTGAGGATGAAAATAATAAAATAAAGTGGGGGCTGCTAATTATTAATAAGACTACCAAAGATTACATCAATAAATAAATAAGACTTCGATGGTTGCTAAGAAAACAAATTAAAGCTAAAAAAAGAGAAACGAAATTCCGCTTTAAAAATGACAAATTCTATGACCTTTATAGGAAAGCAAATGACCTAACTCTTGACTCCCTTAATTTAACACCGCATGCCCACATTCTGTACAGCCCCACCCCAGTAGAAATCTAGAGATGAGAAATAGCTTTACAATGTTGCATCCTTAGACTTGGACTCGTAATCTGTCCATAATAATTTACAAACCAAGGAACAAAGCACATAGTATTGTTAAAGGGGTTTTGGTTCCCAATGAATAAAAGAGGGTGATCGTAATGATGTATGCATTTGTATCCTCATAATAATAATAAAAAACTTTAGACTAATTTTGAGTAATTTATTTTAATTAGGGTCATGTTAACGGATGTCTTTAAAGCCGTCAAAACAATTAATTTTTTTTCTTTTCTAATAAAAATTTTCTAAACCAATACTCTTAGAGTATCCTCAAACTTTTCCCTTTATTTTATACTTCATTAATATCAATCTGTGGTACATAGTGTTTCTCAAATAAATTATTAAAATTAAAAAAATAATAATAATAATAATCCAAACACATGACATATCGTATTTGATAGAGTATAAAGTGAAATATTAAGAATGAGGGAGGATTTTTCTTCGTATCCTTGTGTACTAAGTAGTTTCACTTGGAAGTACAATATACTTTCCACATAGTCAGTTTTTTTAAGACATTCTTCCCTTCTACCCATGTATGTGTTAAAATACTTAATATTCTCAACAACAAAAAAAATGAAAAAAAAATTTCCACATAGGGTGCCCTTGTTTGGAGTTTTAATCAAATATAAACTCACCAGGCACAACAATAAAGAGGGGAGTTGTATATTTGTTAAAAAAAACACAAATGAAAGGGTGCAATGCATGAGATGGGTTTTCATTCTCTTGAATTTTTGTCTTTTCCCTATATAAACTGGAATAAATACCATTGCCTTCAGCATCCATTAGGGCAAACACACTAAGAGTGTTCTGTGAGAATTGTCTACTCCATGTGTTTCCAGATTAATTTTACAGGCCAAGATGTTCATGTCTTCTGCCTAATAACAACTACTTTACTGTTCTTTAAATATTAAGGAAGAATGTTCTCTGCCATCATTTCCACTTTTTTAAGCGAGGAGTACGTTGACCTAAAGAAAAATCAACACCAAGTGCAAATGGAAATCCTGCTAACGTTAAAAAGAAGAACCTAACATACCAGATATGCATGAGAATCCCCCATATTAATGAGGTTATAAAGCGAGCACTAACCTTTAGAGAGGAACCGATTAGTACACATTATTATCAACATTTTTAATTATGCATTTCTTGTGGTGGTGATGCTTGCTCATTGCTAATGAGTAGTAATTAAGATACATGAATCCGAAGCCTAAAATACTTCTACAGATCGAGAATGGAAAGTAGAGAGATCAATGAATGTTTTTGTTATATTTCTCCAATTTACGCACCCACACACACTCCTCCCATATTTATAGATTTGTACATAAATAGTTGTTGGAAGTTGTGGGTAGTTTACGTTGGAAATCAAAGAAATACTACTCCCGGTTTGGGCTGGGCTTGGCCCAAATTTTCTAAATAGTTTAAGGATGTACATTTTTTTTTTTCAGAGGAGTTTAAAGACGTACATAGATGTACTGGTATCTTAATTAAGATCAGAATAGATCTTAGTAACTAGAGAGATTGAATGGCTTTTGTTGAAAGTTTTTGCTAAAAGTATGTTAAAATGTACTTGTATCTTAAAAAATTTTGAAAAAGTTAAGTTTTAAAAAGCTGTACATAAAAGCTAAAAGCTAAAAATTAAACTTCTAAGCTGATGACAAATAGACATTGAGTATAGTTGGTTTACAACCTCTAAAAGTACAAAACTCAATTTCTTCTCCATGAGCATAGAAATTTAATACGATACAACTTAGATAAGAGTAGTTGTCTCTAGGCCATTGTGATTTAAGATATTATATGCATTGGTTGTAGTCAAGGACAGAGCCAGGATTTTAAGTGAGGAATGGCCGGAATATAAGAAAAAAAATCATGAAATTCCAAATAAGCATCTATTTATTTTTAACAAACTATCAACGAAAACAAAGACATAAAATTATTGTTTCATAATACATTACAATGCAATCATCTATTAACAAATACACAAAGCATCATTGTTTCTTAGTTCTTATTATATTAGAGTATTCACATTAGCTAGTACAAAAATTCATGTCTATTTTAATATAAGAACCTACTTTTTTTTATTTTACATACTCATCTTTCAAAACACCCTATATTAGATTATATATTTTATACTACATTTGATTAAAATATTATTTCCTTATCAATTTTCTTATTATTACCCCAAATCAGATCTAATTTGAATCTCTATAGTATAATGAAATTGAGAGAAACTTGGTTATACAAACCCTAGCTGCTCAAACAATGATTTCCCCTCTCTGAAAAGCCTTTCTAGGGATAGCTTATGATGTCCTTTAAATAGTGCAATGAACGAATCATGAATTGGGCTTGAAATGAATGAGTTATGGCATTTTTATTTTTGTTGATACGTGCAATCTCGATCGGTCAAACTAGGCGTCGAGCTAGAATCAAACTCATCTCAATCGGTTGACCTTGCAATCGAACTTGCAAAAAAAAAAATTTTCTTGTGCTGAACTGTCACATAATCAAGTATTGAAATCTATATATTTCATTAATTAGCAAAATGATTACACAAACTATATATATACTAGTTTGTACAGGTGTGAACACAAAAATAACCAACTACCAGAACTAACAACCTATCACATGTGCCAACTATAGGACTAACTAACTGTCCTACGTGTCAATACCTAAGTAAGCACCTAAACATACTAAACTACAGGTCGTATGGTCATTGTTCTTCACTTATGCTTCTCTGCCGTTTATGCTCTGTTATGGAATCAACTGCTCTATGATTAGTGCTATGACCTTTTGTGTTGCTGTCTTCTACTCTACTCTTGTTACTGACCTTGATAGATTCATCTGAACTCTGATATGAACTTGAGTCTTTCTTGAGTTGAACTTAGCTTTTTATCTTGGACATTAAAATACACCTTTAGCACACTGAAGACTCACCAAAAACACTATAAATTGATTACATTTTATCACAATTTGCCAACCTAAAAATATGGACCCTACAAAACTGGTATGCTTATGTATTATACAATACATATGATTATTACCCATCATATGATACATACTTATGTATTGTACAATTCATGAACATTATCAATTCTCACTTATGATACATAACTTTTTGGTTATGGCATGATACGTATTGCATATTGTACAATAATAACAATTATGTGTACAGATAATATTATGATATGGTCACAATTAAAGAAAAACATATGTCTCAAGAGATAGTAGTACATAGTATAAGGATGTGAAGTAAAAAACATATTTCATGATCTTCTTTCTTCTAGTCATTGTTCTTTTTATAGTTGCCTCAAATTTATAAGCACCATACGTTAATAGTTGAGGCAGAAAAGTTGTAAATGCCACATGTGCATTCTTATTTGTTTTCATTAGAACTCTTGATTGTAGCAGTGGTGGCATTCATATCATGAAATTATCAAAATGATTCCACGCTTTTGATTCGGTCATGAGCTTTTTCTTTGAAAGTATTTTCCTGTTTTTTTTGGTACACAAATCACAGATCAACAAAAACTGCTGAAACCAAGAAAATAACAAATGACATATATTGAAAAGCAGACTGCAACACCATCGAATAATTTCATATATCTACACATTTTAGCATTTAACACTTAGTTGCCTTCTTTGCTAATGGCTTAACAACAGTCAAAACCTGCTTATCAATGTTGTAAATAGCATTTTAAGTTCCGGATATTAGCATCCACTAGGGTAAGAATCCAACACCATCTAGTCAATTTATTAAGAACTTTCACCCCTTCAATGCAGCTAGTAAGGAATAGGCACAGCATGAAATCCTTCCCTAATAACCAATTTTTGATTGCTAAGAATAAATTTATGTTCACAAAATTTGTTTCCTAACTGTTGAAACCTGCCAACTTCCTCTAGCAGGATGTGTCCTTCGCCACAAAATGTTTCCCCTTCCATGTACTATTTTTAACCTTCCACACACTACCCAGAGTAATTTTCATTCAGAGCATTCTCTAAACAAACACTGGTTTAAATAAAGAGAGCTAGTCTTTGAGTGTCCGCAGCATCATAGCCAAGTTATAACAACAATACATTAGAACATTGGTAGCAGAGATGTAATTTCCTAACCAAATTTTGACCCTATTCTAAATATATACAAGAGAACACAAACCACACTGCTCCCATTCATTAAAAGGAAGGTAGATAAGGTTGACATCTCTATTCCGCTTATCATCCTCAGTTTTGATAGCAATCCACATCAACTAGAAGTCATTTTTCATTGAGGCAACAATATACTAATACTCCCCCATTTTGTTCCGTTAAAACATGAAAACAATCCTAGTTACCAGTTTTCAACTCCAATAGAACTTCCCCAGCTCTCTTCCATTTCAGTTTCAAAAACATACCTAAACAATCACATCCCCACTCCATCTGTACCTATGTAAAATTTAAAATGACATAATTCCAAATTGCAAATTTCATCTTCTAGGCTAAGAAATAATAAGAAGACAAAGTGGAACTAAGAAAAATATAGTTTTTTTTTTTTTTCCCCCCAAAAAAGGCATTAATAGGACCTAGAAAATGTAATGAGATAAAGTGTCTAGGGATTTCATGTAATGAGATTATTTGAATTATGCCTATTATCATTAACCAGGGAGCAAATATTGCATGAGCACGGACATCCTCATTTTTAACATATTGAACTGTATTTAAGTTTCAATACAGTTAAAATGCCCACACCCCCCCCCCCCCCACCCCCCCGGGCGGCAGCAGGACTTCGAAATAATGGCCAAAACACCCCCTAAATTTTTTTATTGGTCAATTTACTCCATAAACTCTACCGTTAAAAAACTAACGGAATGGTCATGTGTCTCTCATGTGAGTTCACCAAAAAAAAAAAAAAAAACTCAAACCCAAAGAAAAGCAAAGTCTCTGAAAGCCAAACCCAGTTCTTTGTTTCTTACAATCTTAAGCTTTTCTTGGTTCAAAAAGCCTAACCCAGATCAAGTTCTTGGTTTCTTAAAAGTCTTTAGTTTTTCTTATTAAAAAACTATACCCAGTTCTTTTTATTTTTAAGAAAAAGGTCACACTCAGGTGAACAAGAGTTTCGATATTTTAACAGCTTCTTGCTTCTTGAAAAACCATAGCCAGACCAAGTTCTTGCTTCTTGAAGCTTTGGTAAACCCTTAAATATTTTAACAGCTTCATCTCAAAAACAAAATAAACAAATTTATTCTGGTTTAAACTAGCATAAAGCAACTGTTAAGTATACTTGAACAATTTTGTTAGTTTGTCTGCAAATTTATATGTGCATATAGGCCCACTAATTTCAACATATCTATGGAGTAGGTACTCTCAATATAAATTGGAACCGCTTGGTTTCTACATCACGGAGACCTTGATTTTCTTTGGGTTTGAGTTTTTTTTAAAGCTTAGGTGAGGTATATGTAACCATTCCATTAGTTTTTTAACAGTAGACTAACTGAGATATTTATTTGGCAGATATATAAAATTTATGGAGTAAATTGACCAATAAAAAAGTTCAGAGAGTGTTTTGGCCACTACTTCAAAGTTCAGGGGGTGTGTGGACATTGTTCCCATTCCACTATAACGATTTTTTTTTTTTTTAAATTTTACCACTAATAGATGTGACAAGTTGTACCAACATCAAATTATCAACCCAAAAATAAATAAATAAAAGTTGTACAATAAAAAAAATAATAACAATGAGCAATTTACTTCATGTTAGGATAATTTAATTAGGTAACTAAATAAATTTTTTATGTTATACCATCTGGATTTGTAATGGTTTAACCTATATAAATAAGCAATTAAATTTTCATGCTTTAAAATTATTAATCCAATAAAAAAAAAACTTAAAATTTTTTTTTTTTTATAAGGTTACAAATTGTCCTAAACTAGGCTTAAAAAATCTTGTCCTAAACTTCTGTTTGGTAGAGGTAGGGTTGTACACAGTGCGGTACGGCCGGTTTTGGAGGGCTTTTTTGCACCGCACCTATAGGGGTGGTTTCCCCTTATCCCTGACCACACCTTACCTGTGGAGGGGTGGGAATCAGTCTACACAAGGTGCGGTGCACCATGTCGATTCGATGCAGTGCGTTCAATTAAAAAAAAAAACCCAAATATTTTAAACAAAAAAAAACCACATCAAACTACCCATGCTTAATCATCAAACAATGCAAACATTCATTAAAAGAAACAAAAAAACATATTCACTATATTTCTCTAAAACCCACACAAAATATCTCAAAGAAATTCACAATCTTTCTCAAAAGTATAGCGAGACAAAGCATAGTTAGTAACCTAGATACTAAGCATCAAATAAATTCTCATACCTGATAGAAGAAGGAGAAGCATAGTAGTCCTAAGTATTGACCATCAAAACCTTCTCTACAAACTTCCAGAGAATAGCTAGGACAAAAAGAAGAGTGAAAAGGAAGACACTTGGAGAATGGTGGCATCAAGCGTCAAAGGACGATGGCAGTGAGTAGCAAAGGCTAAGGAAAGAGAGGGGTTGTGACGAGAGAGAGAGGGAGAGAGAGAGGCTATAGGCAATGGGCTTGTGGAGAGAGAGAGAGAGAGGATAGGAGAAAGGGAGACTGATATAAATGAGAAACTAGAAATTTAACCTAGGATAAAATGACGCCATTCCCTAATTTCATTTTTTTTTTTAAAGACCAAAACTACGTCGTTTTAATATCAAAACTTATAAAAAATAAAATACAAAACAACTTCATTTTATATCATATTACCTCAACCTATTTGACATGTTCTTCTTCCTCCTTCAGATTCAATAGCCTCTCTCTCTCTCTCTCTCTCTCTCTAAAACATAAATGTGTGTGTGTGTGTGTGTGTGTGTGTGTGTGTGTGTGTGTGTAGATAGGTGGTGGTGTGGTTCTCCTTGGTGGGCAAAACTCACCACTGTTCACCACACCTATTGGCTTCGATTCTCGAAAAACACTGCCGACCACTGCGCTAGACACCTACGATAGAGCTCTGAGTCGGGCAGCTCAGTGCAGTGAGGGGTAGTTCAATCAGTGGCGGGCAGAGGATGAACAAGCCTAGGTAGAGGTGTTTGAGTATTGTTGTTCAAAATGATGTGAAAACTGTGGTTTAAAAAGTGTTGTGAAAACACATATTAAAGTACTCATAATGCAAAAAATGTGTTTGGTACCATATTTCTAATAATGTATTTTCAAAAGTGAAAAAATATAATTATGTATTTGCTATGTGTGTGTGTGTGTTTTTTTTTAAAGTGATGACATGTAGTCTAATAAATGGGACCTACAATTTTTTACTTATTTCCAAAAGTTTCATTGAGCAACGTTATTTGAAAATTGAAAAATAATAAAAGGAGATTTCTAAATTCATTATTTGAACACCTTAAAATGAGAAACGTAACTCAAAACACTCCTAAAAAAATTATCTTACCAAACGCCTTTTTCCCCCCACAGTTTTTAGTATTTAAATACTAAAACCTGTTGTTTGAATTACCTTACCAAATAGGCACCTTACTGTATTATCAATGTGTTGCTCTATCTCAGCAAAATTTGCTAAATAATGCCATTTGAGTTGGAAAGACTGTTACATCTTTCTTTTCTGGTGGAGCCTTCAAGAATCTTGTCTCTACTTCTCCATTTTCTTTTCTGATAAAGAAAGGATTGCTAGACTAAATTGGTTGAACTGATTGGTGAAGCACCTCATATATTTTGTGATCCATGATTCTGGAAAAAGGGAAATCATTTGGTCTCTTATAAGTTGTCTAGGGACAAATGCACACATAGGAGTTAATCCCGAGTCAACTTGGATAAGCAATACATCATCGGTTTGGGCCATTTTCGACACTATCATATCAAAAGCATGATTTTGAAGCCTATAAGCAAGTTGATAGTGGAGTGCGGCTGCATAAGTATCTTGTACCTAAGAAGCTCCAATAATTTGAACTTGAACTTTAAGGGCATCACAGAGGTGAGGGTCTTTTAAAGGCATATTGAAGTTTGGGAAAAGTGTTACAAAAATGCAAATATGAGAGGGAAAACATAGATAAGACACAGATAAACGTGGAGGGATTCAAAGTGGGTGTAAGACTAGCATATATTAGAAATATAAACATTACAGGAAAGCATAAGGAAGAGTGGAAAATTACATGAGGTTGGCTAATATTATTAGATTGGACAAGGTTTTTCACATAAGGAGGAAGGAAGGGATTCTGAAACTCTAAGGCTTTATTTTGCCTTCCTTCAAACACTAACTTGCTATTTATAAACCACGGAACTCAAATGAAAATCAAACATAATTTGCAAACAGTTCTTGTGGACAATACAGTAGGCTATATGGGCTTCATTGGTAATGGACAAAGCTGCTATAGAGGGCCATAATAGGTTTTGGCAAATTCGGTTGAGAATGATAAAAGTTTCCAACAACTTTGGATAAGGATGATAGTTTCTTTTTTTTAGTGTTGAACACTGTTGATCCCATCCATCTCTTCCTTGGTACCATTCATCATCAAGATCCGTATCTAGGTCATGCATGTCATAATAAGGGTCATTGATTTCAAAATGGTGGTATGCCAAAAGGGGATTAGGTAGCTCCCAAGAGTCAACACGTGGCACTTGTTGATTTTAAACTTCCGGAGTACTTGGGCTTGGTTCATGCAGATTTTCAATTCCTGTGTTAAGGGTTTCTATCCGCCTAAGTGCTTTCTAGCAACATAACCATGAGGGGTCCACATGCACATGGAGTGAGTTATTTGAATTAGTGAGCCAATAGACTTTTGGCGGGTGAAAGATTCCTTCTGATTGGATGTCATTTTTTGAATTAAGCTTGACAATCATGGATCTTGTAGTGATTTTGTGTCCAAATCTTGGATGAACTGTAGTAATATATTGTTTCCAATTTTCATTATGAGCATCATTTTTTTATAATTTCAAACCAATATTTTTCAAAGTATTTATTATTGTTAGGGAAAGAGAGCTTGTAAAATCCTGGTTCAAAATGAAGGCATAGGTAATACACATTAAGCAAATACCACATGTAAAATGCAAAAGGTGTTTTTCACAGCTGGTCTAGGTCAAGGTAAATGGCTAGAAAATGGTTGTAATGTTGTTTAAGGTAATCATAAAGGACCTGATAATCTTTTTAGATCTGGCTTCTAGGGTCAAAGTTTTTATATGGTCTTTTATATATAAGGAATGGCTCTCTATCATATCAGTTATGGAATGACAGTAGCATTAATGGTTAGGAAACTTGAAGCCCCCATTTGGTAGAGTTATTAAACAATTCATTTTCAATTTTTAAACAACATTACACACTTTTTCACTCACACATATCTCCAAAAACGTAAGAACAACGTTACTCAATCTCCTTTATCTAACGAGCTCTGAGTTTTCCAATAAACATCTCCTTCACTAATTAATTTCACCACCGTACTTTCCCAAAAAATATTTCTAAGAACATGCTATTTGGCAAATTTTGCCCTCTATCTCTTCTCTGCTCTTTGGATAGAAACAGAGGTTTCCAGATTTTTCAAGCCATGGTTGTTGTGAACAAGTTTGTCCCAAATAAGGCCACGTTTACAAGCCTGGCGAGGATAGTTGCAGCGAAGGAAGACCCAAATATGGCTTTTTGTTGAATAAGCAAAAGAAGAAATGAAAGTTGAAAGCAAAACGACAGCACTTGGCTTAAGTGATTGGCACGTGGGACAGCAAGCACATGAGGATGATTAAGAAATGTACAGCTGTAATATTAAGAGTTAGTTACTCTGTTAAGAGTTAGTTAGACTAATTTGATTTCCCTTTTAGCTCTGTAAACACGTATATAAAGGCAGAGCCTTAGTGTAAATTAATTCTATTCATTTTTTCATTCTAATCAATTCAAGAATAGATTTTCTCTCAAAATAGTTTCCAGAAGCTTTCTTTAATATGATATCAGAGCTTCAATAGTTCATCAATGGCTTCCGTCTCTAACGCTGCTTCAGATTCTGAAACTCTTCCAAACACTTTTGGTACTGCGAATCGTAGATCATCCAATCAAGCTCCTTCAATGGATGATGTGAATACCAATCCTTCGAGCCCTTATTTCATTCCACCATCTGATGTTGTTCTGGTTTCTCAACCGTTGATTGGTCCAGAAAATTATCTCAGTTAGTCGAGGGCTGTGTTTCTATCTCTCAATGGTAGGAACAAATTTGGCTTTCTTGATGGTTCAATTTCTACACCTAATCTCTCCCATCCTCTGTACAATGCATGGCACAGAGAAAACACCACAATTCTTTCATGGATGGTGAATTCCTTGAGCAAGGATCTAGCTACCAGTGTCATGTACATTCACACTGCAAGGGAATTGTGGATTGATATGCGTGATAGGTTTTCTCAACCAAATGTTCCAAGATTCTTTGAAATTCAGAAAGAAATTTCGAAACTTTCACAAGGTTCCTTATCGGTGAGTTCTTATTTCACTAAGTTCAAGATTTTTTGGGATGAACTTGTGCATTATCAGTCTTTTTCTGCTTGTACTTGTGTTTGCACTTGTGGTCTCAAAGAAATCAAATGTGTGCTCAGCAAAAGGATCAAGTTTTTCGATTCCTTATGGGAATCAATGACAGTTATTCCACTGTTACTAGTCAGATTTTAATTACTGAGCCACTACCTGCTTTGAACAAGGCATATTCTTTGATCTTACAAGAAGAAAAACGCAGGCAAGTTGGTCAAGCTGATTTGGTCATTGAACCAACAGCTTTATATGCTAATAACCCTAATTCAAAGGGGTTCCAAGGTCATCAAGGATGGAATCAGGTTCATCAAGGCTGGAATCAGGGTGTGCCTCATGGTAATCAAGGTGGAAAGAATGGCAATGCAAAGAAAGAAAGGCCTGTGTGCACTTACTGTGGAATTGTTGGTCATGTAGCAGATAAGTGCTACAAACTGCATGGATACCCTCCAGGATATAAGCACAAAGGGAAGGCATTGGCTAATCAAGTTTCTAGCAGTGGCAATGGTTCATTTGGAAATTTTTTCTGCAACAATGGTGGTTTTGGAAATGTTGCTTCTCAGTCTTTGCAAATTTTCATAACCAACCTGATCAGATGCATTATGCACCACAATTGACCATGCCACAGCCTCAATTAAGTGCAGCCCAGTCTCAATTCAGTGCACCTCAGTGTCCTATCACTTAGAGTCAATGTGAGCAGCTACTTTCCTTCCTTACCTCTCAATCCAATGGCTCTCAGGCTTCTCATCACCAAGCTGCCTCAGTTCTGTCTCAACTGAGTGGTGCTAATGCTGTTACAGGCCCTAGTTCTTCCATACCTTATTTTGCCAACTTTTCAGGTAATCCCTTCTGGTTGCCTCCAAATTTTTCCCATTCCATTTTTTCTGCACATATAGTTGATAGGCATGCTCATAAAACAAATGAATGGATCATTGACACTGGTGCTTCAGACCATATGGTTCATTTAGTGTCTTGCTTAACCTCCATTACTTCCACCATTAACACTTATGTCTACCTACCCAATGGAGAAAGAGCTTTAGTTACTCACATAGGCACAGTTCATGTCTCAGATCAACTCACTCTCTACGGGGTTCTTTGTGTTCCTTCCTTTACTTTTAATCTCATATCAGTCAGCCAACTCACTAAAACATGTTTTTGTTGTCTTGTATTCTTTGGTTCTTTTTGCTTTATCCAAGACCTGGCCAATTGGAACATGATTGGACTGGGTAAAGCATCAAAAGGCCTTTATCTTCTGCAACAAAGTCTTCCATCTTCATCTGTTCTTGCTGCTTCTTCACAGATACCTATTTCAATTCCCTCTGTTAGTAATAATTCTGTCAATAATGTTGATTTGTGGCATTTTCGTTTAGGGCATCCTTCTTATGCAAAATTGTCATTACTCAATAAATTTGTATCTAGTTTAAACTCTAATAAAGCAGCCTGTTGTGACATTTGCCATTTTTCCAAACAAAAGAGGTTATCTTTTCCTAATAGCAGTCATGTCTCTCATTGTCCTTTTGATCTTGTGCATTGTGACCTTTGGGGACCTTTTTCAATTCCAACTATTGAAGGTTACAAATTATTTCTTACCATTATGGATGATCACTCTAGATGTACTTGGGTTTATTTACTTAAATCTAAGTCAGAAACACAGGCTCTTATTGAACAATTTTCTAACATGGTTGAAACACAATTTGGTACAAAAATTAAGTGTCTTAGAAGGGATAATGGCATAGAATTCTTTATGAAATATTTTTTCAAATCAAAAGGTATTTTGCATCAATTAACTTGTGTTGAGACCCCTCAACAAAATGCAATTTTTGAGAGAAAACATCAACACATTTTAAATGTTGCAAGGGCTTTGAGGTTCCATTCTTCCTTGCCTTTGAAAATGTGGAGTGACTGCATTCTCACTGCAGTCTATCTCATCAATAGGCTACCCTCTAAACACTTGCAAAATAAAACTCCTTTTGAAATGCTCTTTCAAACATCTCCTTCATATGTCCATATCAGAACTTTTGGTTGTCTATGCTCTACTTCCACTCTTTGTCAAAACCGGCACAAATTTGCACCAAGAGCAAGAAAAAGTGTTTTTTTAGGATATCCCAGTGGTATTAAAGGGTACAAGGTCATGGATTTGGCAACCAATTCCATTTTTGTCTCTAGAGATGTGATTTTTTATGAACACATTTTTCCTTTTGCTTCTGGTTCTTCTTCTTCTTCTTCTGTGCACCTTCATGATTCTTCCTCTGTTGATTCAACTTCATTTGTTTTCCCTCTTTTTGTTCCTGATTCTTGTTTTTCAGATTCCATTTTCTTAAATGAGAGTCCAGCTGTACTCCCTGATTCTACAGATAATGTTTCTGCAGATTAGATTTCCATTTCTCCATTATCTTCCCCACTTCCACATGTCACTCCAATTGTTGTTGATTTTGAGCATGATCTTGTTTCTATGCCTGTTTCTAGGCCAACTTCTCCTTTACCTCTCAGAAAATCCACTAGATCACACAACCCTCCATTTTACCTAAAGGATTACTCTTGCAAATCTGTCACTTCCAGCCCATCTAAACCTTCCACTGGCCTCCCTTATGACATTTTTGCTTGTCTCACCTATTCCGACCTTAACAAGCATTACAAGAAGTTTGTCATGGCAATTGATTCCTCCTCCCCTGACCCTTTGTCCTTCCAAGAGGTTGTTCAATCCCCTGATTGGAGAGCTGCTATGGATAAGGAAATTGTAGCTTTAGAACTCACTAACACCTGGTCCTTAACTACTCTCCCTCCTGGCAAGATCCCTATTGGTTGCAAATGGGTCTTTAGGACTAAGTATAAATCTGATGGCTCTATTGAAAGGCAAAAAACTCGTTTAGTTGCCAAAGGGTATACACAGAGGGAGGGTCTTGACTACACTGATACCTTCTCCCCTGTAGCCAAATCTGTTTCTGTCAGGATGGTGTTATCTTTGGCTGCTGTGAAAGGTTGGGCTCTTCACCAAATGGATGTGAATAATGCCTTTCTTCATGGTGATTTGGATGAAGAAGTTTACATGAGCCTTCCACCTGGTTTTCACAGCAAGGGGGAGTGTGCTAATGCCTCAAATTATGGTCTTTTGGTTTGCAAACTCAACAAGAGTCTATATGGCCTGAAACAGGCCTCTAGGCAATGGTTTGCCAAATTCTCTTCCACTTTGTTGAATTTTGGTTTCATCCAATCCAAGGCAGATTACTCTCTCTTCACACATACTAAAGATGCTTCTTTCACTGCTTTGCTTGTGTATGTAGATGACATTTTGCTCACTGGCAATGACCCTAGCTGCATTACTGACTTGAAGCAATTGCTTGACACTAAGTTTAGCCTAAAAGACTTAGGCTTATTGAAGTATTTTTTGGGTCTAGAGGTTGCTAGAAGTAAAAAGGGTATAAGTTTGAACCAAAGGAAGTATTGTTTGGAAATTTTGCAAGATACAGGCTTTTTGGGGTCTAAACCACTTAGAACTCCAATGGAACAAAATTTACATCTTTCAAAGGATGCGGGCAAGCTAATTCCAAATGCAAGTCAGTACAGAAAACTAATAGGAAGATTGCTCTATCTCACCTTAACCAGACCTGACATCACTTATGCAGTGCATAGGTTAAGTCAGTTTCTAGTTGAACCAAGAAAGCCTCATATGCTGGCAGTCAATAGAGTGCTACAATACTTGAAAGGCACTCCAGGCAGAGGATTGTTCTTCTCCAGCAACTCCACAATGCAAGTAAAAGCTTTCTGCGATGCTGATTGGGTCGGCTGCCCTGACACCAGAAGGTCAATCACAAGTTACAGTGTGTTCTTAGGAGATTCCTTAATCTCATGGAGGTCCAAGAAGCAAAGTACAGTCTCTAGGTCCTCAGCAAAGGTAGAGTATAGATCAATGGCAACAACAACCTGTGAAATTGTGTGGGTTCTTCAATTACTGAGAGACTTAAGGGTTGATCATCCATGTAGTGCTCAGCTTTTCTGTGACAACCAGGCTACATTGCATATAGCAGCTAACCCTGTCTTCCACGAGTGAACAAAACACATAGAAGTTGACTGTCATTTGGTCAGGGACAAGATAACGGAAGGTGTGATTAAAACCTTTTATGTTTCAAGTCAATTTCAAATAGTAGACATTTTCACCAAAGCTTTAGGATTTCCAGCTTTTAGCAAATTGGTCAGTTGTTTGGGTTTGATTGATATTTACTCCCCAAATCTGAAGACTTCAACTAGTCAAGTCAATGATTTTGTGAATCATGACTTGAGGGGGAGTGTTGAATAAGCAAAAGAAGAAAGGAAAGTTGAAAGCAAAACGACAGCACTTAACTTAAGTGATTGGCACGTGGGACAACAAGCACGTGAGGATGATTAAGAAATGTACAGCTGTAATATTAAGAGTTAGTTACTCTGTTAAGAGTTAGTTAGACTGATTTGATTTCCCTTTTAGCTCTGTAAACACGTATATAAAGGCAGAGCCTTAGTGTAAATTAATTCTATTCATTTTTTCATTCTAATCAATTCAAGAATAGATTTTCTCTCAAAATAGTTTCCAGAAGCTTTCTTTAATACTTTTGATTTAATCAAGGGTTTGGAATTGTGCCGAAGTTGAGGCATTGTTTGAGTTTAGCGAGAAAGTGATGGCAGATAAGGCTTATGAGGTTGATGCTGATATGGTTGAGTCCGGTGTGGTGGCTGAGGATGAGCTTTCGGCGATTTTGAAAAGTTAGTGGTGTTTGTAAGAATGCACATAAGGTATCTGAAACAATGCACGGGAGAATTGGGATGTGAGTAAAGTGAGGGAAGGGGTTGTGAGAGGTGGTGGAGGATGGCATCGTCAATGGATGGTACCGGGATTTTTGTCAATCATGTGGCGAGAAGCTTGTTTGTATTGATATTGATCCGAAGGAGATGGAAAATTTTGCTGCCTCATTGACCAATGTGGCTTGCCAAAGAGAGGCTAAGGCCGATTTTGTTTGGTTCCAAGTGCGAAAATGTGTTCTGTTGTTATTTTTTTATTAATAGGTAATGATAAATTTATCAAAAAGAAGACTACATTGGACCCAAATTACAACGAAAAAGTATTATGTACAGAAAGGCAACAACTTTATAAACGTCATGATGTAATAATTACTATCAATAAAACCCTGTACACAAGACCAACACATAAAGAACTAGTGGAAGTTGCTAACAATTGAGTGAGTCCCTGTACTTTCCGTTGTTGTTGATTTTAATGAGTGTGTAGTTGGAGATTTATGGAAACATAAAAACTTTTTGGTTTTTGTATATTGCATATCAATATTCTTTTTTTTTTCTTTTTTTTTTAATGTTTTGAGTTGCTTGATTGTATGCATATTTGTGAAGGCTCTTACAGAAACAGTTTGGTGACCCTTTTCACTGGAAGTTCTGGAAAATCATAGTATAGGAGTATTAGTAAGATCTGCTAAGGAATGTTGATGGCCTGATTGAGATATGCCCCGAGTAATACACTTTGCATGTGAATATAGTGAAATCAAAACTGTGATACCCCAATTTGATTGATTGTGTGATATATGTGGGTGTGTGATGAGTCCCACATCGGGTATTTACTGGGTTGAACTGGGCTTTATTAACAACTGCAAGGAGCCTCAATTGTGACTAGTCCTTTTGAGGTATAGCGCAGATGTGGCTAACGTTTTTCCTTGGGTCGTTACATATGGTATCCGAGCCGGCCCGGTAACCTGTGTGGGTTCAAAGACACTACCCCACAAAGTGGGCCCTAACGAGGACATTAGGAATTTAAGTGGGGGAGATTATGATACCCCAATTTGATTGATTGTGTGATATGTGTGGGTGTGTGATGAGTCCCACATCGGGTATTTACTAGGTTGAACTGGGCTTTATTAACAACTACAAAGAGCCTCAATTGTGACTAGTCCTTTTAAGGTATAGCACAGATGTGGCTAGCGCTTTTCTTTGGGTCGTTACAAAAACAATCCCCCTGCCCCTCTCTTTTTTTTATTAAAAAAAAACCCAATCCCTATGTTGGAATTCAAACTAAAATTTGTTACAAAAGCAAGTATGCCTAAGCTGCTCTTTGTTACTGTTACACCATTGAGTTCTGGCTCAAATGGCACTTCATCTTCCCACAAGAGTGGATGAGGGGTGTGATCATGATTCAAAACCCACTCGATGCATATGTAACTTGTCAAATTAATAAATAAATAATAGATAAAAATAAATAAAAATAAAAAGAGCAAAAGTACACTTAAGCTGCTCTGTTTTGAAGGTTTGGTATGTTGGGAAAAATTGGCACATAATGCATGTAAAAGACTTTTGTGATGGTATCTAAGGCCAAATTGGAAGCCAATTTCTTTGGTGCAATAAGGCTTTAAAGGAAATATTTCGTCTTTGTTTTTTTCTCGTTTTGTCATTGTTGAAATGGTTTGACTATTTTGGTTTGGTTGATACTTGCTGGTTCTGTATGCTTCAACAAGTAATACATAAAATGATTGTCAATGACATCCTCATTGATTGAGAAGGTGAAATCATTTATGAGTGGCTCCAACAGCATGGTCCATTTGATGCGGTTGTAGACAAGGTTTTCAAACCCAGACCGGATCGAGAGGTCGGACCATAAAAACCAAGAACCAAATTGAAATCCAGTTTTTTAAGCATAGAGAACCAAGCATATGTGGCAATTCCCCCTAAAACTAGGGTTGGACCGCACGAACTAGTGGCAAGAGCCGTGCAGTCCAACCCCTTAGCAATTTTTTTTTTTTAAAAACAATTTAACACAATTTTATTCTACTTAATTAAATTATTCATCTCTTACAAGGAATAAAAAAAATTATAATTAAAATCCTTCAAAGATATTCAACTTCACTTCAAAAACTAATCATAAATTTTAATGTTTTCATAGTTATTATTTTATTTTATTAACTTTCTTATTTAATTATTAAATATATGCTTGAAAATCATTAAATTTTCCTCACATATATAGATATATTAGTCAATTTTTCTAGTTTTATAAATTTAATATCTATATTTAAGCTTTAATTAATTAGTAAATTAATTATGACGTCATCACGATTTAACCCCGGTTCGAACTCGGTTTAACCTCAAAAACCTTGAACATCTCTCTTTCACAGTTTAATAATCAGTCCAGGACTGAAAACCTTGGTTGTAGATGGTGCCAATGTTTATCAACCAGCATAGTTTCAAGTTTTCCCAGGTGAGTGGGATACTGAGAAATAGCTTATGACACTTTTCATTTTCTTTTTCTTTTTTATAAGTAAGAATGATATATATTAAAACTTATGACACTTATCATTTGAATCCTTCAAAAAATCTACCAATGGAGTGCTTATCAATTCCTTTTGGCTGTAGTTTTATGTGGTTATAAATGGGTCCTTCCAAGCGATTGCCCCTGCTTATATTGCATAAAAATCATGTGACTGGTGGCCCTGCTCAACATCCTAATAACAAGAAGTTGTTAGAGAATTGGAAAAACTCTTTTGCTGCTACTCCTGCTTCAAACAATGATTGGTAAGTTTGCATGATTGCGTCTTTTCATTCAGTTGAACCATAATCAAAATTGAACTATATAGATAGGTTAGATCGAGGTCACTAACAAAATATATATGTTTTGGTTATATATGCTGTCTCAACACATTTTTGCTTTGTTTATCATGTTATGCATGAAAACTCCCTTTATTAACACGACTGAAATTGATCTTTGATTTTTTTATTTAAGGCACTTTTAATTTATTTTGAAAAAAGTTAGGCGAATTGCAAATTACACCCTCTAATTTTAGTCTTGTAACTTTGATTTTTTTTTTTTTAATTTCAGTCCTTTAACTTCCATTTGTTGTCAACTTAGTCCTTTGGTCTAATTTTGCTAAGTGGGCTGCCATTAATTGCATAAACAAAGTAGTTTGGTTATTTTGAATTTCTTAAAAAATCCAAAAAAGGAATATAAAACCATTTTACTAATAAAAAAAGTTTTTAAACAATAGAAATTCTTATTTGGTATTAAAAAAAGAAGGATTAAACCCTGAGAAGAACTTGAAGAAAAAAGGATTAACAAAAAATTTAAGAATCTTGTTCCAATTTTCAAAGATCTTCTCCTTCCAAAAAAAGTGGAGAGGTTAGATTCATACATGCATTACCACGATACAAGTCTCTGTTTTGGTCAATGGCTCTCATTGCGGATTTTTTGGCACTTCTAGGGGATTACTGCAAGGAGATCCATTATCCCATTTGCTTTTTATCCTGGTTATGGGGCTTCTTAGTAGAATGTTGAGGAAGATGTAGGAGGAAGATCTTGTCAAAAGCTTTAAAGTTGGGAATGATGAAAATGGTGGGTTGTCTATCTCACATTTATTGTTTGCTAATGACACCATTTTGTTTTGTGATGCTAACACTAAACAAATCTTGTACATCTGAATGTTGCTAACTTGGTTTGAGGCAGTGATGGAGTTAAAAGTTGATTTGGGGAAAAGTGAGATGGTGCCAATGGGTGAGATGGAGAGTGTGATCGAATTAGCTGACCTTTTGTATTGTAAGGTAGGTTTTTGCTAATGACTTACCTTGGTATATTGTTGGACCTCCTTCAAATCAACAACATTTTGGAACCCTATTTTAGAGAAATTCAAATGTCAATTAGTTAGTTGAAAGAGGCTAGGCTTGTCAAAAGGGGGAGGCCAAAATTGGGAATTAACCCTGTTTGCCAAACAATATAATTAGTAGGCACTGTTACAAAACTATATTTTTTACTAACATCTCGAGTTTAAAAGACTCGATTTAGGGCCTGCAAATCGAGTCTTTTAGACTTGATTTCTATGGTCTGATTATGTCTGATATGGCATTTTTTCCACGTGATGTCCGCTTGGAAATCAAGTCTTTAAGACTCGATTTATAAGCCAATCAGATTGGCAAACTTGGCCATTAAAAAATTAGTTAAATATTAATACAAAGCCCAAGTTAATGGATGACAGCCAAGCATTTGGTACAAGTATTTGACACTTTCCACTTTGAGTCTTTGACAGCCAAATATTTACTATCTAGTAGGAGACTGTGATAGAAAAAATTAAAAACTCATATTCATCATCTCATTTGCAAAGAAATAGTAGACTTCAGAAGACCCAAAATGCAGAAACAGCAAAAAGAAAAAAAAAGAAAAAAAAAAAAGAGAGAGAGAGAGAAGAAGAAGAAGAAGAAATGGAGATGCAAGCTCAAGATCTGACTGCATCTCACTGTGGTTGAGAAGCTTCAACAATGGTGGTAAGTATCTTAAAAAAAAAAATCTAACTTGGTTGAACCTCGAAGAACTGGTTCGGGTTTCAAAACCATGATATATGGGTGTTTGGGCTGTGTGCGGCAGTCACAGTGGGTTGGATTTTGGGGTTCAACTGTCACAGTGGTTATTGGTGTTTTGGCGGTGAATGGGTTTTCGTGGGTTGCGATCAATGAGTTTGCGGGTTGCTTATGGTAGCATTGAGATTGGTGGTTGTTTTGGTTTGTGTGGATGCGGTGGTTGTTGGTGTTTTTGCGGTGGTTGCAATCATTGTTGGTTGTTAATGTGAGAGAAGCAGAGGGACTAGAGAAGAGAGAGGCCGAGAGATGTTTTTAATCTTATCTTAAATTTTTTTTTTCCCTAAACATAGAATGGTGTTCTTTTTAAAGGGTCGGCTTATAATCGAGTCTTAGAGACTCAATTTCCAAGTGGATGCCACGTGAAAAAAATGCCACATCAGACGTGATCAGACCAGGAAAATCGAGTCTCAAAGATTCGATTTATAGGACCTAAATCGATTCTTTTAAACTAGAGATGTTAGTAAAAAAATATAGTTTTGTAATAGTGCCTACTAATTATATTGTTTGGCAAACAGTGTTAACTTCCAATTTTGGCCAAAGGGAGGAGGTTGAAATTGTTGAAGAGTGCACTTTTGAGCCTACCTACATATTACTTATTTTTGTTTACCACTCCCACTAGTGTGGCCAATATTATTGATAGGTTGCAGAGGAATTTTTGTGGAGTGGTTTAGGAGAGGAGTTCAAACATCATTTGGTTGGATGGGATAAGGTGTGTACTCCTATGGTTAGTGGAGGATTGCGGATTAGGAAGCTTACTACTTTCAATCAATCTTGTTGGGTAAGTGTTTGTGACGCTATATATAGGTGGGCAGACACTCAATGGTGGAGGCAAGTAGTTACTGTGAAGTATTGGGAGGAGTGGGGTGGATGATGTATGAAACTTGTTCGAGGCACTCATGGTTGTGGGCTGTGGAAGTATTAGAATGAGGGATAGTTTTTACAGTACATTTGGTTTGACATGGGCTTTGGCAATTGGATAAGATTTTGGCATGATTTTTGGTGTGGAGATCAATCTTTGAGGATGATGTATCCTATACTGTTTGAAATTGCCACAAACAGGGACACTTCAGTGGAGTCATTGTTAGAGAGACTGGAGGAGGAAGGAAGAAGGCAGTGGTATGTGGGGTTCATTAGGAATTTTAATTATTGGGAGATGGAGGGGGTGGCTTCATTACTACACCTACTATTATTTCATGTTCCTATGAGGGAGGGAGGAGATCAGATGCTACGGAAGCTTAATAGAAGTAGGGATTTTAGTGTTCATTCTTTTTGTGAAGCATTATGGGGTTCATCCCCTATGTCTTTCCCTTGGAAGGCCATATGGGGGTTAAAAACTCCTCAGTTTCCTTCATTGTGTGGACAGTGGCTTGGGGGAAAATACTTGTGAAAACCTTGTGGGTTGGTGTTATATGTGCTGAATTTATGGAGAGATGGCGGACCATCTTTTGATACATTGCAATGTGGCATTTGTGCTGTGGAGTTTTGTCTTTAGATCCTTTAGGATTCAATGGGTATTGTTGGACGAGGTCTTTGATCTATCATGTGAGTGGCAAAATGGGGGAGTTAATCATTCATTCGATATGTGGAATTTGATTCCCTCATTATTTTTTTATACGAGTGGTCTTATGCATCATGTTTTACAGATAGTACCTCCATTGTGTTATTCATAGTCATTACCTATGTAGATAAATTCCTTTTTTGTAGTTCTTTAGTCTTCTTTGTGTCGTTTATACCCAAAATAGTCTCTTTCAATAAAATTATTCTTACTTAATATATATATATATATATATATATAATACATTTAATGACACAATGTAATGAAATTAGACAAAAGGGCTAAATTGACAACAAATGAAATTAAAAGACTGAAATGGAAGGTGTAACTTGTAATTTAACCAAAAAGTTACAAAATTCATATCTCCAGTGCATTTGTAGCTTGATTATGACTGTATTAGTAAACTTGTGTGAAAATTTGTTCTCTCATTATTCACAGGCACTGGTTGTGTGCTGTTGTTAATTGTAAGTGTTTAGTGGTGACAAATGATGAGATGAGGGATCACTTGTTCCAACTGCTAGGGAAAAGCTTTTTCCAAGATGGAAGAAAAAGCATCAGGTATTATTCTTATTTGCATTTTAAGAGAATCTTCGATATAGTGACATTCATATGCAAGCACAACAAAGGAGGTGAATGATTTATGATATATTATCCAAATTCCTACCCTTGAAAGAGAGTTTTGGTCTTGTTTAGTTCAAGTTTTTAAAGTAGTGAATAATGGATAATGAGTTAGTGGGTCCTCTTCATTCTGGGGTGGATGCTTTACCTAGTGACATAATTTGGGTATTACTTTTGGATTCCTCTTTCATATGTAAACTTCTATAGCATAGATTTTAGAGAAGATAGGACAATGGTTAGTAAATTGCAAAATATTATGTTTGCCACTTGGAGGGAAGGGGGATGGAAGATAAACGCTAATAGAAGGCACCCTTTTGAGTTTGCCAACGTGTTTTATCTCTTTTTCTTGTACCTTTATCAATGGCTCCAAGACTAGAGAAGTTACAAAGACTTTGGTTGTTTAGGGCCGAGGAGGCTTCATGTTTTCAACCAAGCTTTGCGGGAAATGGTTGTGAAGACGTGTGATGGACAGAGATCAATTTTGGAGGAAAGTTGTGGATAGGAAGTACGGTGTTTACGCGGTCAATGGTGTTCAGCAATAGTTGGAGGCTGCTATGGTGTGGGAGTGTGGAAATACATTAGGGGCAGATGGGATTTGTTCTCTAAGTTAGTTAGAAATGAGGTAGGAGATGGTACTCACATATGATTCTGACTTGAACTATGGTGTGGACATATGTTGCTGAAAGTTTTCTTATCTAGAATTATTCCATATTGCATCAGATAGGTTTACAAGAAAGGCAGAGTATTTAGATTATTTTCTTGCGCATGCTACATGGTCATCTAGATTCATTAAATTAGATCAAGATTGAGAGTTGGAGCCTTTGAATTCTTTCCTGGATTTTGTTGTATGCAACTAAAATCTGAAGGGGGTCAGGGGTGAAGATGACAGGATTATATGGTTGGCTTCTAAACCAGGGGAATTCATGGTCAAGTCGTATATAGTATTTACAGTGTGCTGAGGAAAGTAGACAGGGAATTGTCTTTTCCGTCATGGAGTGTTTGGTGGGTGAAAGCATTATTTCAAGTTATATTTTTCACTTGAATGGCGGTATTGGAAAAATTTGACAGTAGACAAATAAGCCAAACCAAACTCAATTATGTTAATCCAATGAGTTGGGCAAAAGAAGTTGGGTTGATATCCACCACAATCTTATCGATATGACTTCTAGATCGAAGAAATAATCTGAGGCAATGGAACAAACAATCAGTGGCACAATTTGAAGAAAACAAAATGAGCGTTCACTCTGTTTTAAGTCTAAAGCCCACTCCAGCAGAATTTTCCATGAAACAAACGGTAGAAAATCTAGTAAAAGTTGTTCAAGACTAGTTTGCCAGGTTGGAGTCATTAGAAGTGTCAGGAATGACTAATAACCTAGAAGGTAAAGCTTCACCCATGAGAGTCAATAGTGTTGATCTACAAAAACTTGTGCTGAAATAGAAGTGCAAGTGCCAACAGATGTTGCTTCAACGTTTGTGTGGCAAGAAAAACAAATTGTAGCACCTAAACAGTACGGTGGAATATTCGAACCATTTGTAGAAGATTTAATTCAGCCTGTAGAAGAGTCAAGTATGTTGGCTAATACTCAAAAAGGAAGATTCCTCACTACTTGATGAGTAGACATTCAACAAGAGCGCAAAGACTAAGAGGGTGCACATATGGAAAATGAGTTTGATGCATCTATTATCGATCGATCATTTATTGTACATGAAGTGAAAGACTTGAAGAAATGGAAAAGGTTGATACAATGATGCTTCTTTTGAATCAAGATAAGGTTGTCTTATCTGCAGTACTGATTCCACACATTGATTTGTAATTCCAGAAGAATTTAATGATGTGTTGGAATGTAACAATTCTCTTATCTTAACACGGCCAAATGTAAGTTAAGAGTTGTTGAGTGTCATGTGCCTTCAAAACTTGAGTATGAGTTTACTCTAACCAAGAGAGAATGATGTGAGAGATGCAAAGAAAATTTTGTTCTAATTTGGTTTTATTTAATTTTGAAAACCTTATATCTTTATTATTCAATTAGATTTTATTTTAGGTCTTATTAGTTAATTTAGGTTATTACTATTTTACTTAAATTCTTAGAGTCAAGGGGTTATTACTATTTTATTTAAATTCCTAGAATCAAGGGCTTTTGTAATTCAATATATTGGGATTTCCTAAGTCAATAAAAAATAGGGTTTCCTAAATCAAGTAAAATTAATGTTTAAGACATAGTTCATACGAGTACAGTATTGTACTCCAATGGAGACTGTTTCTGTTTGATGGATAAATGAAATCTCTTAGAAATTTCCAATGGCTTGGTGGTGACTCATATGTTTGTCCTCTCTTGGTGCTATCTCCAAGCAAGTCCAGGTGTTGACTCCTAGGTTATTTATTCTTTATTTTTCTTTTCTTAAATTTTATTGTTGGATCACTTTGGTGTTGTCCTGGGCCACTATTTCTATATTATCTGAATTATGTCTTATGACTGGTATGCTCCAATTCTTTAAACTTTTTATTATCTGGTTTTTTAGAAGTCCATAGGGTTCTCCATTTTTTTTTTTTTTTTTTTGGGTGGAGGATGAATAAGTCCATTGGTTTCTTATGTGTAACTGCAATTCAACAGACCAGCAAGATTTTAGCTGGCAGATGTCCTCAAGTTTCCTAAAATGGGTTTGTCATTTTGTTGAATCCACTTTGAATCTTCACTTTCAGAATTTGAAGGGGATTATGACCACAGGTTGGGAGAGAATTGCAAGTTGGGTTAGTTATGTGGTTGGGGATGCGAGAAGGGTTAGATTTTGGTATGATATATTGTGTGTATTGTTTGAGAATTGTTCATTGAAAAAGTTGAATCTAAATTATTGCAATGGAAAAAGTTCCGTCTGTATACTCTTGTTCAGGGTCTTCAAATGAAGGGTTACTTACTCATGGAATCAGGTTTCTATGAGCTTTCAATGGTTTTTTTTTTTTTTTTTTTTTTTTTTTTTTATATAACATACACGCATACAACAACACGCCAACTCCAATGGTTGGGTATTGGGGTAAGTTGATTCTTTGTCGAATGACATATACGCCAATATTCCAAGTGGTGTGGGCTCAGATAGCTTGCAGTGAAGGCCTAGAACCAATGTTAAGTTGGAGGTCCACTCTTTTTAGGAAGTCCTGAGAGGTGCTATGACAGGTGATTTCCCTGAAAGAGCATTTGATGCATTAACATTCCAAGGAAAGTTGCTTTTTTTTTTTTTCTTTGGAGGTCGGACAGCAGCTATTGGAAATATTTTGATGGGGGACAACCTTATTAAAAGGTGTATTATCTTGGTAGACTGGTGATGAATGTGCAAAAATAATTCATAGGGCTTATTGTTCTTCTAAAGAAAAGTGGATGTCATTGTTGCATTTTTCAGTTGGAGAGGTTGGTTTGCGAGTATAGAAGTTCTTTGTGTGAAATGCAACCCCTTTTGTTTGATGAGGATTTTATCTATATCAATATGGGACTATATGGAGGCAAAGGTTTAGCTGTACTTTTTGTTGTGTGGAACTCTTTGTAATTGAACTGAAATCAGCATATTTGAGATAATTATTTTGGTGATCGGCGTTTGGTGCAAGTGATGTGAATCCTGTTGTAGTTTTTATTGACTTCCTCTTTTTCTGATTGCAATTCTTTATGAGAATCTTGTGTGTACATGAGAAACCTCATTCATTTTAATAAAATGAAATGATCAATTAATATTAATTTTCATTTTTATGTTGATAAATTTGTAGATTCAACTGTCATTCCCACGGCATGAGCCTACTCTCCACATGCCTCCACCTTATTCAATTGTTCTCCAGGTATGTGCTTGCTAATCACTTATTTAAAATGATCAATTAATTATTAAGAATAAAGATGCAATTTTCTTCTCATTAGGAGTTTCTCAAACATAATAATTTTGGTACAACGTAAACGCAGGAGTCAGAAAAGGGTAGTTGGCATGTTCCAACGATCACAGCTAACGATCTTGAGTTGAGACCCCAATGCAGTGGTTGTGTGCCACTAGACCCAGGGATGCATCATAGTCTCATCTCAGCTGTATGCATGAGAGAGAGAGAGAGAGAGAGAGAGAGATTTTGTAATCTTATTCAGTCGTTTTTTTTTTTTTAATTATTGTAATTTTAAATTTCAATTATAAATTATTATTATTATTATTATTATTTAATCAAGTGGCAATAGTAGGCTACACAACAAAGAAAACCTTTTCATTTTCTTCTCATTGGTTGACCAGACCCTCCTCTTAACCACGTGGATTTGGTACAAATTAAGTACATATGCTTTTTGGGAAGATCTCAACTGAGTGACCCAAATTTAATAAATAAAATATGTAGCTCATTATTGTATAAGAGTTGTGATTCTCTTCCCTTGGATGGAAGGAAGAAGGGTATTCTAGCCACCTTTCTCTCTACTCTTTTCTTTTCTCCCTTCGTTCCAAAAATACCCATCATTTGAATAGAAGGTATAAGGTTATTACAGCAACCATTCTCTCTACTCTTCTCTGACTCTCCATTCCCTCCGCTCCATACATACCTTTCATTTGAAAAGACCTTTGTGATTTATGTTTTATGTTTACAATTAAAGAGCTTGTTGAGGGTTTCGAATAGGTTTCAGATCATGGTTGTTCTTTTTTTATTAAGTATCCATGTATCCTTTTTGTTGTTGATGAGCAGATCATAGTTGAGGTTTTATGGGTTTTTTTTTTTATATATATATTAAAAAAAAATGGTTAAAAGAGGAAATTTAAGATAATATATCCTTGGAATGGTACTACAAACCCCCGAATACTAGAAAATGTTCATCAAATCTCTTTGAAAATCATTATGTTGGACTCTATTCTCTTTAATAAAATGCCTTGTTAATCAAATAATTAGTTCCTCTATTGCCTTATATATAAAAGAAAGCCTAAATTTTTGTTTTCATGGACTATGTATTAGAGTTTAATTTCATTCATTACTTTCATAAATAAAAAATAAAATAAAAATAAAAATCATTCATAAGTTATTAGGAGTTTATGGTATCTTTGTATTAGAACCTATTCCTTCTCCCTTGTGTGTGTATGTGTGTTTGTTCTTAAAAATAAAATAATATAACAAACTATTTATTAGATCAATTAGTTTTTTAAAACAGTTTTTGAAATAGTAAAAGCAATTTATGGCCCATTTGGTCATAGAGTTCAAAAATTATTGTTTAAAAAGATGTGAAAACAGTGGTTTAAAAAATGTTGTTGAAAAACGTGTTTTTAATGTTTATAAAACAAAAAAATGTGTTTGGTATCACGGTTTAAATAACATGTTTCAGTGTTCAAAAAATATAAATATGTATTTGGTATGTGTGTGTCGGATTATAAAAAAAATTGACCAAAGTACGAAATAAACATTTTTTAAATCAAGAGAGAGAACATCATATTCCTGTTGCTCTTCTCTTTCCTCTTTATCCCTTCTCTTCCCTAAGAGCAGAAAACCAAACCCACGCATAGTCCTCATCTCCATCGACGCCTCAAAAGATCCATAGCTGGGCTTCACATTCCTCGGATCTCATCTCCACTGTCAGCACTCCAAGACCCAGCAACTAATCGAGGATTTAATGGCGATGGGTTTAATGGCGCTAGGTCGATGAGGGGAGTTATGGAGGTGGGTGAGATTAATGCCGCTAGGTTGCTCTGACTGTGTGGGTGAGATGAGATCTTGGTACCAGGTGCAGATGGATTCAACGTGAAGGGATGAGAGGAAGAGAGGAGACAATACTTGAAAAGAAGTTGACTAGGTGGGCCCATAATAGTATTCAAAATCATTACCGAATTGCCACTAAATACTAGTGTTTGTTGTTTAAAAACAGGCCGGAGGTGATTTCAAAACTATCATTTTAAACATGGGTTTTTGAACAATGTTTTCCAAACAACCATGAATAGGAATGGTCCACCGAACACGTTTTTTTACTTTTGGACACTAATATTCAGTGTTTATATACTAAACACTATGTTTTAAAATGGGTGACCAAACGGCCCCTAATATTTTCTTTACTTCTCCCTGTCAAAATTGGTTGATACAAATTTTTTGGATGGTAAGAGCAAGGGTGATGCTAAACTATTTTCAAAATTTGAGGATTAAATTAGCATAATCTATCTGTTAGGACAAAATTAAACCTGGACATAGTTCACGATCAGAATCGTAAGTTTGTCCATAATAAAATACATTAGCACCTTATTGGTATAAGATTCGTAGTTCTCTTCATCTGGAAATAAAACCAAAGCTTGTGATTTATGTATTTTGTTCCACTTTAAGAACTTGTTGTAAGTTTTAGGTTTTAGATCAAATTTGTTCTTTATTATTATTATTTATCGTTTTTGTTGTTAATGAGCTTATCATAGTTGAGACCAGGCCGCCAGTGTATGGTTTAATACTCAAACAAGGAAAAAGGAATGAGGTTCTACAACAAACCAAATACTCCACTCAAAAAAATACGGTAATTTTTTATTTTTAAAGGAAAGTGAGGCAAGTTACGATACTCAATATCACCCACAACTTTTATTTGACTATTTGCTTTTTGTTTTAATCAGATAGTTAGTTCCTCTATTGCTTTCTCTGTGTATAAAAGAAAGCCTAAATTTTTATTGTGGTTCATGGACTATATATCAGACTTTAATTTCATTCATATTTATTTCTTAAAAAAAAAATTTGATTATGTCAATTTAGTTTTATAAAACACCGATTGTAGCATTTAGGCAATTTTGTGACACCTCCACATATAGAATTGTTGGAGTCAAGCAAGTACCATCGTCCCCGTGCAATGGACATAGTGGGCCTACCCCTGTACAAGTCCATTGGACCTAAGCATAGTCCAACTAAATGTAGCCTGAGACTATAACATTCAAGAAATTTTGCAACACCCCCTCTGCGAAGGCTTGCTATAGTTAAGCAAATCCCATTGTGACTGAGCAATAAACATGTCAAGTCCACTTCAATCCAGTTTTTGTAGACTTGGAGCTTGGTGACCGACTACAGAGATGCAGGTCATGACCCGTTGTTTGAATCAAATATTCAAGCAAAGGTAATGAGAATAGTCTTGGGATGCAACTCAACCTAGGTAGAAAATGTTGCTCAACGCTACTATTCGTGTTAGAAAATGTTATTCAATGCTACTAATCGTGGATGTCACTCAACGTGACCAAGCCAAACGTTTGATTCTCATGATAAATAGCCCGACTCCAAAGCAAGACACAAATTTTTCTAAATCTAATACTTTCCATCACTTCTGATTTCTCATTGATGTATATGTAGGTGGTTACATTGCATGAAAGTTAAATGCTTACAATCAATTCTGGACAACTTGTCTTTCAAAAAAAAAAAAAAAAATTCTGGACAACCTCCAACGAAAAGGCAACTTCCTGACAATTCCTACATCTCCCAATAATTATTAGGCTATAAAAAACTACCAATAAGAGTCCATATATAACTTTTCCTAAATAATGATTACAAATAAAAGATAAATACAATCATAAAGTAAATGACACATATTGTCCACATGAGATGCCACATAAGTTTTCGCCATGCTACATGACACAACCACATTAATTTCCCTCTACTGCATCGCACGGCTTGAAAAGAAGCATCTGTAAAAGTCAAAACATGACACAACCACATTAATTTCCCTCTACTGTCGCCTTTATATTAAATGCAATAAGATAGGAACCATTCTTCTACTGTTGAGGGAGTGGAGTTGCACTACGGAACACGTCCCTTCAATTTTGACTAAAAAGGATGGTGTGTTGTCATGATTTTATCCTGATTTCAAGGGAGACAACTTCACCATTCTTCACCCATATAACCCTTATAAATACCCCCTTAAAACCAAAGGAGAATGTATGTCTTTACCAATATTTTTCCAACATTAACCTACCATGTCTTTTCTCCAAAAAAAAAAAAAAAAAACCTACCATGTCTTTCTAACATGAGCTTCGACTTGCCTCCTACCAACTTTCTTAATTGTTTAATTATGTTTGCAGGTTCTCCTTCTATTATAAACCTTTGGTTATTAAGGGGTTGTTTGGTACCTGCTTTTAAATAACAATTTTCAGTATTTAAATAACAATTACATTTCTGACACGTATTTCTATAATACTCAAATTCGTATTTTCACAACACTGAAAACTGAACAACAATACTTAAATACTATTACCAAACGAGCCCTAAAACTTTGGACATTGGATTGCCCTACTCAATCTTTTATTGTGATATATGTTCCTAAAATCCATCCACCTACAGAAACTGTTAAGTTTTAGATCCATGTAAAACTAGATTGTTTAACCTAATTAACTAACCAAGTGGCTACTTAGGTTTATTATTCATATCGAGGTTAAAATAAAACAATCATATCATGCAAAGCAACTGAAAATAAAGAACACAATGATATGATCACCCAGGAAAACCAAACTGGTAAAAAACCTTTGGAGGATTTAACCTAACTATCCTCAAGGTAAAAAGCAAATCCACTATGAAAAAATTGTAATTTGTACAATAGAACTTAGACCACTAACATTTTATTGCTACCTCAAGTAGAAAACTTACTACCACGACCACATGACAGCTCCGAATCCACGAACTACTTCTTTCCTTTATCTGCAGCAACCACAAGTTCTCCTACTTGTGACTTTGAGACTCCACTCAAAGATTTAAGATCTTCTTGAAGGTTCTTGATGCAGCAACTGAATCAACCATCAAGTTCTTGATGTAAATCTTGATCTTGATAGCTCTATGTGTGTGTGTATGAAGGTAAACACCTCTTAGATCTCACAAAAGATTCATCACACAACTTAACAAAGACTCTAGAGAGCTTTTGCATACAAACCCCTAGATCTACAAAAGATGCACACTCTTCTCTCTCTGAAAAGCCTTATAAAACGTGTTTGAGGTTTCCTTTATATACTATAAGAAGTAGATCTGAAACCCTAATCCTTTTTGGGCTTGAACTGCTGTTCGGGCCAACTTAAAATTATGCAGACCCATGTTTCGATCGATCGAGTCTGTTCTTCGATCTTCGATCGATCGAGCCTTGCAAAAATTGAATAGTAATTTCTTGCAATTACTAGATTCCAAACTTACATTAAACCAAACTTTGAGCAAATCTAAACCTAGACTAAGTGTTTTGATCATGGTTTGCCAACACATACAAAGTGAAGTTCTAATATATTAGTTCCTAAAGTTTTAGAATCTAACAATCTCCCCCTTTGGCAATCTGTGACAAAATACATTATAGAAAAATAAAACGCTCAAAGTTAAAAACAGCCCATTCAAATTTAAACAGCCCTAAATACAATTCAACCTAAACCACTATCTATCAGTTATCGAAGTAGATAGCAGCCACGACTGAATTAACCTGTAAATTCCTGAAACACTCAACAAACACATAAATGCATATGTGGAAAATACAAGTAAACCAAAATAAATAAATTAAAGCAAATAACAAATATGCAAAATAACTCTCCCCCTAAGTTAAATACATAAAAAAAAAAAAAAAAATTTATTTTCTCCCCATTTCAAAAACAATTTCAACTCCCCCTAAACAAAACAAACAGGATTCCACATTTTCCCACATTTCATCTAAATCTCCCCTTTTTTGTCACATATTGACAGAGACAACTCAAACAAAGAGTAAACAAAAAACATACGCAACAAAAATCAAGAGAAAATAGAGAATCAAGGAAACAAATGAAGAGCAACAACTCCCCTTATGAACACTTGTTAGGTTTTAAAAACAAATTCCCCCCCCCCCCCTATAAAAATAGGAAAAACAAAAGCAGTTTTGGGAAAAAATTTAAGAGGTGGGGATAAATAAAAAAGACACAAACCTAACCAAAAAAAATAAGTTGAGGATATACATGAAGAAAAATATTCTCTCTTTCAATAAATGCAAACTTGTCACTATGTGACCCATAAACAAATGGTGTTTGAACTCAAATCAAGTAGAGAAAATATTTGCACATTAATATCCATTATATCTCTTAAGAAAAATATTTTTTGTAGTTCACATATAAAAATAGCTTATACTAATATGTACAAATGACTCAAAAATTAATCAATCAATTTTTAAATCAAGTTGAGTACCCAATTTAGCAAAGTGTATACATGTTATGTATGAAAACAATAAGAGATATGACTGCAAAACTGGAAGATGGATACAAAAAACAATGCAATACATGTGAATCCTAAACATAAATGATGCATGAAAAAATTTGGTCAAAAACTTAGAAATTGAAAATTTTTTAGTTTCGATCGGTCGAGCATCGATCAAATACCAATCGAGCCAAGCCAAGAGCATTGATTAAAAATCAAGGGATTTTCAATTAGTCGAAAAACACATTCGATCGATCAAAATTCTGGAAATTTGAGTTTTTGAAAAACTGCAGAAGATTATGCAGAAAACAACTCAACCCAAGTAATTTCATGAATGAAATGCATGAGAATGAGTTTAAAAGTTTTTAAAAAACATGAGTTTTCAACCCAAAACTTCAAAACAAAGATTTTTAATCATCAAAAACACACTTTTTGCCAACCCTTAAACATATTTTGCATCAAACACCATAGAAAACATAATCTTAGATGGCCAAACTAGATTCACACACAATTCCATGTATAAAACTTAACAAAGAATAACTTGTGAAGTGTGTGCAAACTAGTAAAAGCATGAGATACATGTGGGGTGATTTGTAGATAGCAATCAAGTATAATTTCTACATTATTCATCATATAAATTTGAAAGTGACTATCACCTAAAGAGTTATATCATATAACTCTCACATCTCCTAGAAAACAAACTTGCAATCATGTAAAATTTTATTTTGCCTCATACTGTACACACCATTTTTATTTCATTGTGAAATTGTTATTTTAGCCAGATAATGTACACACCAGTTTTATTTCTTTATGTCATCTTTATTATAACCCAATAATGTACACACTAATTTTATTATTAATCCGAGACTACACCTTATGTTCTTTTTGTGCATGTGCTACATTTTCTTAAGTACAAAATCTTACGATATGCACTAAGGTGTTCATGATTGGCTAGTAAACAGTGGTGAGATGGTTATTTATGCTTTTCTCATTAAGTTCTAGTCCTAACAATCAAAAGTATGTGACTTCAAAATTAAGATCATGTGATCAAAAACTATAAACAACTCCTACACAACATGCATTACATAGCTAAAACTAGCAAAGTGCAGAAAAATAAGCTCATCCAAGCTAAACAAGGTACACAAGCATGTTATGTAAAGATAATATGGTCAACCTTAACTACACATCCATGATATGTAATACAAAACACAAAAATCTTTTTAGTTTTAAAAAACTTTTATTACCAAAAACAAAAAGCACGCATTATGCTAAATGAACAATGCAAAGTTATGCATGATATTGCTTAACTAAGGTATAGAGGGTACACAAACAAGAAATATCAATTTCTTAATTAACCCATGAGTATATGTACAAACTAGTACATACTCACACAAAATCAGAAATAGCTTAGCACTTACATAAGACATACTATTCAAGTTTCTCCACAATGTCAATCATGTTCTATATCAAGAGAGAGATATCATAATACATGTAATCCTCAAGAAAAATAAAACTAGACTCAGAATAAAATATTTTTGTCTTTTTGAAAAATTTCAATGTTTTTGGATTTTTGAATAATCAAAACAACCTAAGAAAATAAAACAACCAAAAATTAAAAGAAAACATATCCACAATTAATTGAAAGAATTAAATTAAGGACAAGTAAACAACACTCACTTTAGCAAATCTTTTCTCACCCATATAGCACAAGTCTTTAGTTTTGTAGGTGAAAATCCATGTGAAACATGGTGTTTTTTAGGGATTATATCAATCTTTTGAGAAAGACTAAAATCATGCAATTTCCTTTCACAAGCCAACAAACTTAAATTTTTCAAAAACATATGAAATAATTTATTTAGACTTATGGCAGGAGAAATATCATCACATATCCTAGATTAAAATACAAAATATTTAAATTTCAATTTATGACAATTAGGATGAATGTAACCAGAGACACCGCAAAAGTGACAAACATGAACAAATTTAGGAACATCGATATTCCTAACAACAAATCTAGTCTCAGGTTTTGGTTATTAACTCAACAAAGAACAATTTAGTCTAATATGACCAACAACATCACAAAGGTGATAGGTAGGCACAAAAACAAATTTCTTTTGCATACTAGCAATAGGTTTAAACATAGATTTAGAAACTTTAGTGTCTACATTAGAACTTTTACCTTTATCTAACCTAGCAAAATAAGTCTTTTCTTTATTATTCCTATTAAAAGGAGGGATATAAACTTTCTTAGTTTTAGGCTTAAAAGAAACAGAAACACTTTTGTTATCAACAGTAGGCTTGACACTAGTCAAGTTTTCAAGTTTAGTTTTAGACTTAACTAACTCTTGTTCCAAGCTTTTCATCTTTTCATCTTGAGAGGAAATTTTATTTTTCAAAAATTCATTCTTTTTATTAGATTCATCTAATCTCACAATCAATTCCTCTTTTTCAAGATTAGCTAATTTTAACTCTTCTTTAAATTTCTTAGCAATTTTCAAAGATTTAGATAATTCCTTATGAAAAGTTTCATAAGCATCAAAAAGATCAACAGAAACAATAGTGTCATTTTTATTCAAATCATCACAAACATGAGCAGAAAGGCACTTCAAATTATCCATGATAACAAGGATCAAGGATCAACTTTAGGTATAATAACCTAAATCAACATTTAACCCGCTCTGATATCATTTGTTGAGTTTTAGATCTCTGTAAAACTAGATTGTTTAACCTAATTAATTAATCAAGTGACTACTTGGGTTTATTATTCATATCTAAGTTTAAAAAAAAAATTTAAAAAAAAAAAAAAAAAAAAAAAAAAAAAACAATCATATCATGCAAATTAGCGGAAAATAAAGAACACAATGATATGATCACCTAGGAAAACTAAACCGATAAAAAACCTTGGGAGGATTTAACCTAGCTATCCTCAAGGTAAAAAGCAAATCCACTATGAAATAATTGAAGTTTGTACAATAGAACTTAAACCACTAACATTCTATTACTATCTCGAGTAGAAAACTTACTACCACAACTACGTGACAGTTCCGAGTCCACAGATTACTTTTTTCCTTGATCTGAAGTAACCACAAGTTCTCCTACTTGTGACTTTGAGACTCCACTTAAAGATTTAAGATCTTCTTGAAGGTTTTTTATGCAGCAACTGAATCAACCATCAAGTTCTTGATGTGAATCTTGATCTTGATAACTCTATGTATGTGTATGAAGGTAAACACCTCTTAGATCTCACAAAATATTCATCACACAACTTAAAAAAGACTCTAGAGAGTTTTGGGGTACAAAACCCTAGATCTACAAAAAATGCACACTCTTCTCTCTCTGAAAAGTCTTATAAAAACGTGCTTAGAGTTTCTTTTATATACTAGAAGAAGTATATTTGAGACCCTAATCCTTTTTGGGCTTGAACTGCTATTTGGGCCAACTTAAAATTCTGCAGACCCGTGTTTTGATTGGTAGAGCCTGTTCTTCAATTGATCGAGCTTTGCAGAAATTGAATAGTAATTTCCTGCAATTACTCTATTCCAAGTTTACATTAAACCAAACTTTGAGCAAGTCTAACCCTAGATTAAATGTTTTGATCATGTTTTGCCAACATATACAAACTGAAGTTCTAATACATTAGTTTCTAAAGTCTTAGAACCTAACAGAAACAAATCATGAAGAGTTACTCAATTAGAATGATTCTACCTGTTCCTTTGATACCAATAATAGATATTTCAACATCTAGTATTATTGTGTTGGATTTGTTAAGGGTGATATAGGGAAACGAGTCAACCTATGATATGGTATTTGGAGGAGGAGAGATGGTATTAAGGCACGTGTGAGTGATATGTGGATGAAATTAGGTTGAAAGGTTGCAATGATCATATCTAACATGATGCGTAAGTGAGTAGAATCATGAACAACAGACCAAAATATTTGGATTTCATTTTTTGTACTTTTTTCTTCTCAAATCATGTACTCATTTATTTGTTTCCAACTCATTTTCTATTTGGCACCAATTTTGGTTTTTTTTTTTTTTTTGCTTAAATCCTTCTATTTTCTGATAAAACCAACAATCACCTTATCCCCCGCTAGAAACCATTCATCTCTTTCATCAAACTTAGCCATAACTCCAAGTCTTCATAATCCGTTGAAACCCAACCACAACTCCATAAATAGACCAAAACCAAAACCCACTGGAACCACTGTGGCAAGCCAAAACCCAACCCAGATCTCCACATTGCAAGCCATAATCCATCGAAAAAAAAAAACCAAAACTCAGCCCAAATCTCCACCGAAAAAAGCCATTAATACAAACAAATTTCATGAAATCCTAACATCAAATAGAAAAATGGGAGAGAGAGAGATGAAGCTACAAAACACAACCCACAAATGAACCCTAAAGCAAACACCAACTCCTGGAAAATAGTCCACTAGTAGTGGGTAGTGACCATTGGCCAAGGGACCGATCAAATTTCACTTAAGAACGAGTGAGATCATATATATATATATATAGAGAGAGAGAGAGAGAGAGAGAGAGAGAGGTCAAGACTGGTTGGTCATAGCAAGTAGCAGTGAGGGTGGTGGTGGTGGCTGTACAACAAGAAAAGAAAAAAACAAAAAACCAAACTGAAGAGAAAAGAAACTAATTAGTGCTCCCATAAAAAATAAATAAAATAAATAAAACAAAAAAACACAAACAAACAAACCAAATGATAAGTGATAATATCAAAAAAAGACAAAAAATCAAAGAAAAAAAGACTAAAAAAATTAACGTTGTGGCTTAGGCAATATCTTCCAAAAAAAAAACTAGGAGCTTTTGTTCCTTGTTTCTCTTGAGTTTTCTCCCTAATTTGTGAAGATTGAGTTTTGGTAGGTCTAAGGAAAAAACAACAAGGCTCCACCATCTTTTCCACCCCCTCCCCTTTCTTGTCACAACTAAATATACCTGTCTCCCATTTCTTTTCTCCTTAATTTTCTATCATCTCACTTTTTACCCATATCAAATGGGCTCTCATAGTAGGAACTAACCTCTAATCCTCTCCTTCCCCAATGAAAAACTTAACAGAGACAGTGGTAGAGCCAAGAGGTCTATAAGAGACAACATTAAAAGTAAAATTAATTCCGAAAATATTAATAATATAACTACCAAAATTGTCAACGTCCATGTTTCACAACTATGAAAAATCCTAAATGTGAGCAAAATTGAGCCCAAAAGGTCACTTTCACATAAATGTAAAAATTTCATAATTGACTTCGGGTTAAAATCTACATCATAATAACTCATCATGAAATTAAAGGATACCGTGGTCTTTTTTGAGCAAAAATTAATGTTTTAAATTAAATTATGCGAAACCTCCATTTGCATTGGTTTTAAAAATAGGTTTAAAATGTAGGTTCTAGTAATCTCAACTAGTAAAGTTTTTTATGGTTGTATAAGAGATATGAGATTCAATCCCTGTTTACACCAAAAACTTATTAGTATTTTGGTCTGATGATAAAAGACTATCATTAGGAGCGGACACCATAGATTAAAATTTTTTCTCAAAAAAAAAAAATTTCAAAATGATAATTCATGCATGTGATTAAATTTGGTTAATTTTCATTAATCTTTAAAGGACTAATTAAAAGTCCACTAACTCATTGGTTTAAATAGAAAATAATTATGGACGTTGTCAATATCCACTTTGTGCAATATAGGGACTTTGTTTGGCGGGCAATGGTGAAAGTCCGTGCTAAATGAGTCAATGTTAATCATTGGGATTCTAAAGTGTAGATGTTAACTTATATCTATTATATTTTGTTACCAAACCTACGCCAATAGGACGATCCAGGATCTCCTATACTAGGGTCAAACTATTGTTTCAAAATATAAACATGAGTTTAGAAGTTTGGTTTCATGGGAAGGTATTAGGCACTTCATAACACCCATGTTACGATATATCTTCTTTTGATATATTTCTGGACTTTACTCAATGATAGATAAGCCGGGATATTAACATTTAGTTTTCGGGGTGTAATATCCTATCATATCATGTCTACACTAAGAATGATGCAATTTTTTTATTTTTATTGGAGAAGCAAGAATGATGCAAATGGATGATGTAAATTTTTCCACAAGAAAAATACATTTTTGTTTTTCTTCCACTAATTGAATCCAAATTCTCCCTATTGAGTTTGGCATCCCATAATTTCTTGTAGCTTATGCGATGCCCTAGTTGATTAGATATTAAGTGAGTTAATTGACTTAGGATAAATTAGAGATAAGACAAAGGCAAAAAAGTTTAAAGCTTCTAGCATCTCTCTTTTCTTTTCTTTCTTTCCTTTTTTTTTTTTCTATGCATAATTTATATATATATATATATATATATATATATATATATATATATATATATATTTGGTGTGAGTGTGTATTCCAAACCCTTTTATTATTATTTATTTTTTAGCCATTGGGAATTTATGAGTAAAATAGCCATTGGACAATTATGAGAAAAATAACCATTGCGGATTAATGATTAATATAGTCATTGGGCTTTTATGAGTTACTAGCCTGTAACCCTATGCATATGCATGGATATATTTAAAAATATACAATAAGATATATAATATAATTCCTATTTATATCCTTTAAATACTGTTGATAGTTATTTTTATATTTTGTCAATTCTTTAAAAAATTTTGTAAGGATATTATTAGGTATAAAATGTAAATTATTCTTGTTATTTATTTATTTATTATTGTGAAGCATTATTTTTTTTTTTATTTTTTTACGATTCATTTATTCTAGAATTTTTAGTTTTTGTACTTAATAATTCACTTGGATGAATATTTATGATGTGGTCCCACATTTGATTCTAAAATTAATAAATAAAACTCTTTAAAAATAAATAATTTAGGACACATGGCGCAAAATTGGAACTCTAATTTGGAATTCTAATTTGAGTTTCTCTTAACTTCACCTATTATATATATATATATATATATATATATTTTTTTATAGATTAGTAACCAATAATTATAGATTATTATTGTCATGAATAGTCTATATAATACCCATAATCACACATTTTCCTATAAGTCTTTTCTATTACTCTATATTTCCAAATATATAATTTCTATTCTCTCTCTTCCACATATTTTTCTACAATTTATATTTGTTCTAAGGAAAAATAACAGATGGTTATTCTTGAACCTTCATAAGTGGAAAAGGGTCCATCATGAAAGTTGACGTTATAGTCTAATCTTGGGGGTTATTTGGCCAATAGAACTGGTCGTACCAAGTTTTACTTAGGGTGGCATAAATCAACCTTTAAGAACAACGTTTTCGTAGCGTAATTCGATAGCATTGTGACATCGTTCTAAACTCTATTTTATTTTATGATTTTGCTAATTATTTAAGATATTATTTGTTGTATCAAAACTTATTTATTCACTAAAATATTTCCAACATTTTTTACATCAAATCTTTCAAGTCAAATAAACTCATCTAAACACACTTTAACATTGTGTATGGAATGGGTGAAAGAGGAGGTAAGGGAAAGTATAGGAAGAAAAATACTAAGTGGAGAAGCAATTTCCTCTACTTTGTTGATATGAGAGAACAGAAAAGAAGTGAGAGTAAGGGAATTATTTTTATTTTTATTTTTTTGTCTAAACCCACCTTTTATGATCTACCCAAATAGTATATGCAATAGTTTTGTCATCAGGAAATGCCAAACTCACTAGGGAGAATTTGGATTTGAATTTACCAATCTCACTTCTTAGAGCATCCACATTGATGGAGGCATAATTTTAGCTATTTAGTACTACAAAAAGTTATTTTATCTATTTTACTTTCTCACTTTATAAAATATCTAACATCAGTAGTTTTATTTTAACTTTCAACATAATAATATAATATATCATCTACAATAAACAACGATCACAACCATAACCACCCCCACCACAGCCTTCGCAATTGCCCCCACCACTGCAACCGCTACATAATTGCAAATAATCTCCTAATGTAACAATAATTTCTTTTAATCCCAAATTATATATATATATATATACACACACATATACAATTTATTTTTTTGGCCTAAAACAATTTCTAATAACTTAACAACTAAACTTATTATGAAATTATTGTATAGATAACATTTATTATATAAAATATTAACTCAACAAAAATTATAAATTTTTTTTTCTTTTTCTTTTCTTTTATTTTTTTTTTTCATTCACCTGCCAACCATCACTCTCATGTCTCATCTCTTCCACTTTTAAAATATAATGCTTCACTTTCCTATGTTTAATCTGCACCGCAGGACCTTAAAAACAATTTCCACTCCATAATAATATAATATACTTCTTCTCTCCTTTTTCACTCTTCTTCTTTAGTTATTTGTTTCCTTATTCCCAGTTCGCACCATTCTTCTTTTTCTTTCCTTCAGTTTACAAGCTTACGCAACAATACTTTTAGAGAGTAGAAACAAGTGAGTCTGTAGTCTTCATTTTGTAAAAGTTCTTTCACTTTCTCTCCCTCAGTTCGCTCTCTCTTTTCCATCACTGAAAGAAAGAAGGAAGAAGAAAAAAGAAAAAGAAAAACCAAGCATCATGCTGGCCGAAACAGTGAGAATGATGGATGAATCAGATGTGAGAGTTTGATGAGGAGGATGATGGGTGAGAGATTGAGAGAGAGGTGAGAGTTTTGTTTTTGAGAAAGAGAGAAGGACTGAAGGAGTGAAACAGAGGAGGAAAAAAAGAAATAGAAAAAAAGAAAGGAAGAAATATTATTTTAACTAGAGGTGGGAATAAAAAATATTATCTGCTTTTAGTGCACTATAAAAATTTTTCCTACACCACCACTAAAATTGCATACTTTTTGTATATGGTGAGGTTAAAAATAACAATTTAATTTTTTTAATACAATTAATAGTAATGCTTTTATAAAGAAAAAAAAAAAAGGAAAAAGCAAAAAGAAGAAGATGGTTTTGTGAATTCCAAGGAAAATAACAAAAAGAATTTTGGATGGTAATGGTATTAATTTTAAATTCTTTTTTTTTTTTTTTGGGGCATGTTTTCACATTTTCTGTTCTTGTTATAGAGTAGCTTTTACGAATCCACCAGCTTATATAAAATTAAAAATATGACGATGTAAAAGCTCACGGACTCATTAACAAAAAGGAAGAATGGACTTTAAACAATATTAACAAAACTTTTTGCACGCAAATCTTTTTTTAAAATATTAATTTTGCACGCAAATCTGAGTAATTAGCAATTATTATTGTATTAACCCCACATACTACCATTCTTTGTGCTGCCAATTAAGTTTTGTACTTTGTGATTTGAGACGCAGGCAGAAATGGTCAAATTTCCGAACTGGCCTTGTCACACTAGAACGTGACAGACACGAATACACAAAACAATGTCTCATCTTACACAACTTTGTGTGCTTTGTCTCCATCTCCATTGGGTCAAAATGGGGTCTCCATTATAATTGATGAAGTTCAACATTCATTGAATCTCATACTTAATTTTGGCTTAACCAAAGTTCACTTAACCTTGAATACCACGACACTTTACTCAAACTCATCGCATGCATATCTTTGTCAACAAATATCTTAACCTTTGATTATCAAAAAAAAATATCTTAACTTTTGCTTTTACTTTGGGTGACAGTTTTGTGCATATGTTCAGCTAGATTAAACAAAATGCTTTAGTTAATACAACTTTAACCCTATGAGTTGTGACAATCAATTTTTGATAAAAAGGACTTTTACCACGTTTTTTATGTAGTAGATTATGAGTGATAGAGAAGAAACTATAAATCTATATGAAAAAGGTAAAAAGCTCTTATTCTCTTTCAAGCTCTTTATTCTATCTCTCTCCCTCTTGGCCAACCTTATCCATTAGTTGCCAGACAGAGTTTTGCTTCTCTGATCTTAGTCCTCTCATGGTTCTATTGCATCGGTTCAATAACTTGACCATCAAAGCCTCTATGGCCAACCCTCGAGTAGTCTAGGAGGAATTGAGTTTCTCTTTAGTGTTTCAGATTTGTAAGAACTTATTTGATGGAATCTTTATAACAGTTCCATCTTTTTAAAATTTCATCTACTTTAGACAATCACTCACCGTCAATCACTTTAGAGTTTCAGTACATAAATTGTAATCGTAGAAGAACCGATCACTTTTACATCACTTTTACATAGACGGATCCCCAACATGACTTTTATTTAGACAAATCACGACCTATCATTTCATGAAAAGGGCTATGGAAAAAATTAGTGTAAAAAGAAAAAAAGTGAATGAAAATGTTGAACATGTGACATGTCACGAGGCAGGAGTCACAGCCACCAATGAATTATGTTTGCATCAAATGCTTGTTGTCGGTATCTATCCACCAGTCCCCCACTAGTTGCATTTCACGGACGAGGCCACGATTCAGTAATTTAATTGGCTGATTTGGAATCCACGGAACTTCTCATCCAATCAAATTTCGTATTGCTACCTTAAAGCAATGATGAGCACCACATTTTTTTTTTCCACGTCTTTCATATTTCTTTATATTAAATTTTTGTTTCATTATCAGATATTTTACCGTAAACTATGGTCTTCATTCTTGAATTAGATTTGGGTTGGATTTTAATTTTCTTTCTAAATTATAGTTTTTGGTATAAAAGTAAAAATTAAAAATGGGCCGTGTATCCACGAGTAGCCCATTCTATATTAATTCTTGAATTATATTTCGGTTGACCAGCCTTTAACTTATCATAATCATATAGTTCCCAATTTTGTAAAAAATTAAAGAAAAAAAACATGACATGTTTAGCTATATAGAAACACTAATATATAAACGCATATATTTAATGGTTTTTTTTTCTTAAAAAGGAATATATTTCTAGTCCAGGAACTTCTATTTATGTGGGATTAACATGTAAGGTGAGTTTGGCATGACTCAAAAAGTCAGCTTTTTGAGTCTATTTAGTTTTTTTTGCTATTATTCATGAGCTCTATTATACTTTTTGATATTAATTACGGGTTTCACTGTACTATTTCAACTACTTTTTTAGTTTTATTTACGATATTTTTAGTAAAAAATTTTCAGTTTTAGTTAAATAAACTATTCCAATCTAATGCATAGTTTAACATATTATGCAGATATTATAGAAGCATGTGTAAAGAAAAGGGATAAAACCTATTTTCGTCCCTACATTTTTACACGATTCTCACTTTGGTTCCTAACTTTTTTTTTCACCGCTTTTAGTCCCTATCCTGAAAAACGCGTCTCGTTTTAGTCCCTGACGTTACATCAGAGACGAAAATTGCATAGCTAGCAAACGGAAAAAATTAAAAATATTAAAATAATACACCCTGTGTCCACGTGGCTTTTCACGTCAGCCTCTAAATTAAAAAATTAATTTATTAATTCTAACTAAATAAAAAAATTAAAAACTCTCATCAAACAAAAAAAAAAAATTTAAAACTAAACCCAGCAAGAACTAAACCCATAAATAAAAACTAAACCCAGCAAAAACAAGATCAACAAGGGCCGGTTTGAGCCGCGAAGGAGCAGGAGCAGAAGTAGAAGAAGCGAGATTGTTGCGGAGGCGAGTGGCGAGGTCGGAGTTGGAGCGGTGGGCTTCCCAATCGGCGATGGGTATAGAGAAGTCGTCGATCCCGGAAAGGCCCAAAGAGCAACAAATGAGGTCGAATTTGCCGTCTGTGCCTTTGATTCTGAAGCTCTTTTGGTTGTGAAAAAATGGAGGAAGGTCGAGTGAGCAACTTAGATGGCCGCCTATAGACGACAAGTCGTCGTTATCGTCGTCGGTGACGGAGGCGGCGATGTGGAACGAGGTAGAAGGATGTAAAGAAGAAGAGGTGGTGGACGAAGCGTTGTATTCGACGTTCTTTAAGGCGTTCCAACGATCGAGCTTCAGCCTCGAGTTTCGCTTTTGCCTTGCGTCCATTTCAGCTTTCCATGATCTTGCTGGGTTTTGTTGGGTTTTAAATTTGCTGGGTTTTAAATTAGTTGTTCTTGCTGGGTTTAGTTTTTATTTCTGGGTTTTGTTTTAAATTTTTTTTATTTTTTTATTAGAGTTTTTAATTTTTTTATTTAATTAGAATTAATAAATTAATTTTTTAATTTAGAGGCTGACGTGGAAAGTCACATGGACACAGGGTGTATTATTTTAATTTTTTTAATTTTTTCCGTTTGCCAGCTATGCAATTTCCGTCTCTGATGTAACGTCAGGGACTAAAACGAGACGCGTTTTTCAGGATAGGGACTAAAAGCGGTGAAAAAAAAAGTTAGGGACCAAAGTGAGAATCGTGTAAAAATGTAGGGACGAAAATAGGTTTTATCCCAAAAGAAAAAGAGATTAGCCCTTGATCATTCGAAGTGTTACACTTAAATTAAGTCTTCTCTATGATGATTAGCCAACTTTATCAACTATTGTAATTCATTCTAGGGCCTTCATTATTGACAATATGCCATGGATCACCAGTGGTAGCTCCAGAATTTTTTTCTAGGGTGGTCATGAAAAAACTTAAATTAAACAAAATCTAATAAAAAGATAAATTCATATATTGACAACAACAAAAAATAAAAGTGAAAACAAAACCCAAATATGTGAAGTCTTACAATTTTCTTTTATGAATTTTTATAATTATTTTTTATTTTGAAATCGTTGTATGATAATCTCATTATCAATGCTACAAGCTACATCTTTTTCAAAATTTTAGTTAAATAAATTTTTTCTTAGATTTTTCTTTTTATTTGTAAGGGCTCAATATATTGTTAAGATGAACAAAGTTTGAGGACAAAATTTGACTACAAACTTTGTTGTAGCTTAAGACTACAACTTTTACTAAACAAATTAACATGGTTACATATTTTGAAAATCTAACTGTTAAATTGTATGTTCTTTATGTTCTTAAAACGCATGTAAATTTCATGTCAATCAGATGTTATTCACTATTTGATCCATAAACTTATTTTTTACGTATAATTTTAAACTACAAAAATTTAAAATCTAAACATTTGATTGATGACATAAGCTATTGATTTTTTATCTTTTTGAAGTTTTACAAATATGAAGGGTATAAGAAAAAAAAAAATGTAATCTAATTATGGATTTATCAAAATTTGTATCCATTTAAAAAAATATCGAATGGAGTTGTAGCCTTAGTTTACAACCAAATTAATTTGTTGCTAAACTTTGTCCAAAGTTTAATGATATTGAGCTTAAAAGAATTTAGGGTGATCCTGTGATCACCCTAGCTCTAACGTGGAGCCGCTAGTGTGGACCACTAGCCTTTCATAAAATTAACGAACTTTGACAATTGCTAGCCACCGGAGGCGGAAAAAAATAAAGAAAATATATCAATTAAGATATTCGGGGCCCGTTTGGTGACGTTGTTCTAGTAACGTTGTTTGTATTTTTTTGGAAATACATGTGGGTGGAAAAGTGTGTGGAAATACGTGTAATGGTGTTTAAAAATTGAAATCATGTTTTTTTTTTTTTCCCAATGATTAGATTATGTTATTTTAGAGTTTTCAGGACAACTCTATTATAGAATTCTTAAAATCTTATTCACTTATTTTGAAACGAGTAGTTTAAATTTTAGTATATTATTATGTTATTAATTTTTAAAGAAATGTTTTCTAAATTAAATTTAAACACAACAACATAAAATGAAATTAAAAAAAAATGATTTTATTCATGTTTTATTACGCTTAACCATCTATTTATGGACAGAGTTTAGTTACAAAATTGATTGTAACTTAAGGTTATAACCTTACTTAATATATTTTTATTGGAGGTGGATTTTGACAAATCCACAATTGGATTATAACCTTACTTATATCATTCATGCTTGCAAATTTTTTAGAAAATTAAAGATCAATAGTTATGTCATCAATAAATTGTTTAAATTTAAAGTTTTTGTAATTTAAAAATATACATAAAATATAAGCTTATAGATCATATAGTAAATAATATCATATTTACACAAAATTTGACATGTGTATTAAGAGCGTAAAGAACATACAATTCAATGGTCATATTTTTAAAATATATAGTAATTTTTATTTTATTAAGTGAAGTTGTAACTTTAGATTACAACCAATTTTATAACTAAACTTATCATTTATTTTTATTATTGATGACATAACAGAATCTTATCCATTTATTTAAAAAATATATAAATATTTGAATCCTAAATTTTTTAATTTAAAAAAAAAACGTAAAGTGTGAATTGAACTATAAGAATATTAGCAAAGTGGTAAAAGTTTAATAAATTCTACTAGCCTTATCACATGCGCTTCGTGAGTGCGATGAGGTTTTTTTATATTTTTTATAGTATCATTTTTCATTCATTCCAATTTGAGATTTACACGTTTTCTCATTATATTATACATTTAGAACAACTAATACAATTAGAGTGTCATGAGGCTTCAAAAAATGAACAAATATATGTTTATTTTGTAACAAAAAAAACCTGTATTTTTATTTTATATATATAATTTTTATTTTAAGAATCTAATTTATCTATACTACTATTTAAGAGCCTTCTCTTGTTTGGGATCCTCATTTTTTTTTTTTTTTTGGGTTAAAAAATGTCTCAATATTCCTGTGTTTAAGTAGAGACAAAATTAGAAAACAATTTAATAAAAACACAACTTTAACTCCCACTAAAACGCTGTCTAAAAAATAGGGACACTCGTCTGTTGACTTTTAAATTTCTTTATCTACTTATAAATTAGATTCTCAAAATAAAAATTATATATATAAAATAAAAACACATATATATTTTGTTTGCTACAAAATAGGACCACTAAAAAAAGAAAAAGTCTCATCGCATGTGCGAAGCGTATGTGATGAGACTAGTAAGTGGATAAAACAATTAGAAAATCAAGATGAAAGCGTCCCTATTTTTTAGATAATGTTTTAATGAGAGTTAGAAATGTATTATTATCGGAATGCCCTTTAATTCTGTCTCTATTTAAACATAGTGATGTAAACGCATTTAAAAAAAAAAAAATCTTAAACAGAGAAGCACATTAAATAACCGTATAAATAATAATTAAAAGCATTACTTTAAATGCAATAGAGAATCTTTAATGTAAGCCATCATAAATTTTAATTTACGGTTTACCTACTAACAACTTTCCTTAAATTAAAAGGAAAAAAAAAGGGAAAAAAGAAAAAGAAGAAAAAAAAGATTCATTATTAGTGTGTACTTTAACTTTGTCCAAATGTGGCCCAAAACAATGGAGAAGAGGTGAGGGTGACAGAATCAATTAATCACCTACTTGTGACGCAATAATCTCTCCTAGTCTCTTTTCCTCAACAAGCATCCCCTCCCTCTTCTCTTCGCTCCCAACACATCTTGTTTTCTTTTTCCATTTCTAAATCTCTCTCTCTCTCTCTCTCTCTACAATCTCTCACTTTCTCTCTCTACAATTCTTAAACCAAAAAAAAAAAAAAAAAAAAAAACTCAAAACATACTCATATAACTCCTCATGTACCCATCATCTTCACCTTCTTCATCGTCCCAAAAGCCCATGGGTCCTACACCACCCACAACCACGTCGGGACTCACACGCTACGGCTCGGCCCCGGGTTCTCTTTTAACAACAGCCGTCGATTCCATCATCGGACAAACCGGCCGCGAATTCTCAGCCCTTCGATCAACACCACCACCACCACCACCACCTTCTTTTATGGCCCCACAACAACAACTCCACCACCACCACCACCACCACCACCACAACAACAGTCACAGCCAAAGCCACCACTACTTTTCTAGTGACTCGTCTTCTATCACCACCGAATCAACCTGCAAAGTCAACTCATCCAACGATCCCAACAAAGGAGGAGGAGGAGGAGGAGGGTTGCAAAGATCGTACGGTCTCAATGAAATGCCTTCTCTTGGTGATTTCACAAGCAACTTGAAAATTGGTGGTGGAGCTGGTGGATTATCTTCTACGTCTTCTTCTTCGTGTTCATCTTCTTCTTCGGCTTCAGCTCTGGTTCGACAAAGAAGCTCTCCTGCTGGTTTCCTTAGCCATCTCGCTTCTGATAATGGTACCTTTTACCTTACCTTAACTCTTCACTTTTTTCTACTTTAGATGCTTTTTTTTACATTTTTTTGGCTTTTTTCCACTTCGGAAAAGTTTAGGTAATAAGTAAATTTTTTTTTTTTTTTTTCAAAACTCTAAAACTTGGTCAACTACAAATTTTGGGTTTATAGAAAATTGCATTTTTAACGGTTTTAAATTTTTTTTTTGTTTTATATTAACACACAATGATAGAATTTAAAAAAAAAAAAAAAAATTAACGTTGAACGTATACTTTTGTTTCATTATTTTTTTTTACGTAATTACTAAACAAGCCAGGATTTAATTATCAAGTACACTTTCGAGTTATAATTTTTAATATTTAATAATGTAAAGTCTTTAATTATTGAATAAAAACAAAATCTAATTAGCGTCTTGAATTATAATTTAAAATCTAAAAGAAAAATGGAGTGGATTGCATATGAAATTTTTTTGGTATTTGGAGTAAATTTTGGGAGTTTTGACTGCCTTGTACACCTCCATTTTAGGTTGGTAGTATCTTTACCAAAAATTGATACAGAGTTTAATAAATAACTTTCCAATAAAGAAAAAAAAAAGAAAAGAAAAGAAGAAGTAGATAGAAAAGAAAGAGATTTATGAATTGACAAAAATGTCACGTTAAAAAGGTAGGGTCCACATGACAAATCAGCCAATATCGAGGAAAATGACGGTTTTGTCCTTGATAGATGAGTGTTGTTTGTGGTGGGCGAATATAGGAGTAGTGGAGGAGGGGAGCCCTCGGTTTGGTGGGCCTTTCAACGCGTCTAGGACTACTATTAACGTTGACTTGGTATTTAAGTAAAGCAAAATTATTAGACTTGTCATTTTCATTGTCAGGGTGTAATATACTATGTTTAATAGTGACTCCATTCCAATATTTTTTTTTTTTGGGGTGAATTGCCGACATGGTGAGATTGTATAATGGACAATCACTTTTACATTAACTTACTATTTTTTTTTCCCTAAAATTTAGAATCGATTATTTTATAATTGTGGTAAAAGTTGTGTTTCTAATTGTGGTAAAAATTGTGTTTCATAATGGATAATTACTTTTACATTAACTTACAATTTTTTTTCCCCTAAAATTTAGAATCGATTATTTCATAATTGTGGTAAAAGTTGTGTTTCTAAACTGTCTCGAGGCCTAAACCTCTTTTCATTTCATCAATGCTCCTATATTGCATTTATAATTTGATTTTTTAAATGAGTATTAGCTCAATGCAGAAATTCTTAATTACCTTTCTCAAAAAAAAAAAAAAAAATCCTAATAATAACTGTGACAAAGATATATGTTAACATAATTCAATGAATCTAAATACATCGACTATATTTGTCTTTTTATATGTTTTTCTTTCTAATTTAAAGACTTTCCTTCACATTAACGTTACAAATCATGTTTCCAGCTCACAAATCACGTGTGAGCATGGTGCAGTTGGTGTCTTTTCTGTTATTTTATATTTGTTTTCTATTTGGGTGTCTCGAAGATTAAGTTTTATTTATTTATTTAAGCAGATATGGAGGATTGGTCCCCTTTAAATATGAGGCCTGTCACATTTATCATTACTAACCTAGTTATTTTATTACATGTGGGAATTTTATAATGTCACGATTTAGATGTAAGAAACTAAAGAAAAGTGTGTGCCCTGTAGAGGCTTAAGAGATTGTTTATAGAGGTCCATAGAGGTGTACATGTTACCATTTTTTTTTTTTTTTTTTTATTGGGTATGAAATTCTGATACATTGACTGTAAAGAAATGGAAAGAATCAAAGAATGACCAAAAATAAATAAAGAAGACTAGGGAAAAATCAAATTTTTTTTATGCAGCCAATTGAAGAATTTTAATCACAACTGTCATTTTATTATTTTATTAAAGTCATTGTGATGGTTATAACATAATACAAGTCTGACTTATTCATTCATCAATGTGAACTTCACATGGGGTTTGCATTGGCCAACGTGGCACCACATAATAGACTGCCTGATTGCATTAAAAAAAAAATTTGATAGATTCTTTTAGTATACATAGTGCAGATGCTGACATTAGGAGTATATTTTTGATATCACTCACTAAACCCTTTTTTTTTCAGTCTTTTCTCCTTTTCTTAATAGATTTTGACACTTGCTTTAAGCCAGAAGGCCTAACATTCACACTACAATGAGTTAACTTCTCAATGCATATTAGAAAGTGTTACACAATTTAAAAAATAAAAGGCATGTATGTGAAATCATTTATGAATGATTATACATATTTAATGTTTGGGGAGTTTTTGTTGCTGGAACACTTGTTATGATTTGATACGTCGTAGTTAGAACTGGGTTTGAAGGGGTGTTGAGTCCAAAAATCATGTTAATGGATCACCCGTTGGCTGCTATTGTGTGCTTCCATTTTAACAATAAAATAATGTAATTAGTAAGAAAATTGAAATAAGATAAAAGATGGTATAGAAAGGAAATTGACAATACAAGGAAAGAAAGAAATTTTCAAATCAAGTCAAAAGTAAATAATCTCACACGTCCACTAGCAAGATAAGATTAGTATGTTTAATAAGAGTTACATCAAAACAATATGTTTGGCAAAGTTAAAATATCATGCTCGACAAGGTCTTTATGATTCTTTTAGCAAAACTAGGATGAAGCATTTAGTTAAAAGTCAAAGTAATGTTTCTGATAAATTTAAAACAAAAGCATATGGCAATGTTGGTCAAATGTGTTAAATGAAATTCAAATACATGCGTCCAAAATGGCTAAGCTGATAAGATTCAAAGATTCAAAGAGTGCAACATTCTTAAATGAACTTGTACTGGAAGGTAATAAAAAGTCCTGTAATTCTAGACAGGCATTTTTAGCAAATCAATGTTACTAATGACAACTGAACTGCAGGTTTTTCAGTTACAAGGGGATCTGGAGGCTACGCCTCACAAGGTGGCTCTAATGGTGGCCATGGAGTATCAAGGTTGAAGTCTCAGTTGAGTTTCACAAGACAAGATTCTCTTTCTCAAATCTCAGAGGTGAGCGAGGATGTTGTTGACGGCATCAGCTCTGACAATGGCCACCAAAATGCCTCACATTCTTATGCCACTAGTAGCTTTGGAATGGATTCCTGGGACAACGCAAATTCTATAATATTTTCAGCCCCACCAAGCAAACGAGCGAAAAATCTTGATGGAGACATTTACAACTGTTTGAATGGTCTAGAAACTCAGGTATTAAACTTATTTTATGGATCTTTGAAGCAATATTCAGCATGTGGCATCTGATAGTCAATAGAATAAAAGCACAAACTTGTAATAATACACTGCCTTGCGTTTCTTGATAACTAAAGAATTACATATGCAACAATGTTTCCTCTCTAAGGCTCCATTATGTTGAACAACTTGGGCTAATAGGGTTGTGTCTTGAAATTGGGTTAGGGCTAAGGAAATTAAATTGGGATATTTGGCGGAGAGTGAAGTACTAGAATTTCAGGTTATTTGACTGATCATAATTAGAAAATAGAGAAGGAAGGAGGGGAAACAAGAGGGAAAAAAGAAATAGATTCATTGTTGGATATTGGGATTCACTCCTAGGCTTTGAATGCTTCACGCACTCAGACAATGGCAGTGGAAAAATTCCAGAAATTTTCTGAAAAATTCTATTTTAACCCTTATGTGTTCCAAATGCTTTGATACCAATTGAAAAATGATTTAGACCCCAAACTTTTTATGTAGGAGATTAATTGATCGTTAGAACAAATTATCTATTGATTCCTCACAAATAAATAGTCCAACCATGATTATCAACCACCAAATCTATAAGAAATAAAGCAACATGCAAATTTTGGTGACGAAGTGGAAAACCAATGAAGAACCTTTTCAAAGAAATAACCACTCTGGGGGAGCAACCCCACAGAAAATACTCTATAGAAGAAACTGTTACAATAGCCTATACTTACAAAACCTTTGCAATCCTATACTTAATGAAACCTTAGCAAACGCCTTGCTGGACTTCCCATTGTAGTGACCGTAGAACTCTTGAATTCTTCTACTCAAACTTCCTCCACGACCGGACCTCGTCTGCAACAACCCAGAACTCTAGCACTCCAAAGAACCTCTTCAGAAGGTAAAAACTTCTGTGGTTTCAAGGAATATAAGATTAGGCTCAACATGGAAAAAACTCGAGGAGGAAATTTCTGTTCAGATTTAGGGAGGTTTGCTCTCAAATTAATCTTGATATGACGACCCTCTTGTCTCAAATTGTGCAATGAGGGTTTTTTTTTTTTTTTTTTTTTTTTTTTATTTAGAAAATCATTAGGCTAAGTCGACAGGCCTTCAAAGTCAGTTTACTGTTTGCCGCAATTTCACTAGAGAGAGTGTCCAGTGAGAGTCGAGCAAACTCTCAGGGTTAACATAGTTGTGATAACTTCAAAGGGTCTTATCATTTCATATTCAAATTGGGGCAAATCTGTGTCAAGTCTCAAATGTCTACCTTCCAGTAAAACAAGTTTCACTGAAATATTTGTAATGGTGTAAAAGACATGAGCAAAAGATCAACTCATCATTTTGAATAGATCATAATCCCATTGTCTTTAAGCAACTTCTGAACCAGACTTTATCTTAACAAGATTCTATTGATACAACCCAAATTTGACATCTATGAACCCTAACACTACCATTAATTATAAGTTGGCTCATAAAACACTTAAAAAGAAAAAAAAGATAATCTGACAGCAACTCAAATTTAAGTTTAGACCCAAATACAATAGAACTCCCAGCAATTGAATATAAATAAATCCAAGGTGGAGCTTGTAGCCTCATCGTAGTCCACAAATTAAAATCCATGCTTTAGAATTTGGATTCCCATGTCTCTTGTAAATCTTTCCAAATGTCTTGTTGGGTCCCCATCACCCCTTAAGTTGATATTATAATAATCACATGAGGCGACTTCCATTAAACCTCTCTTTGTAAGTGAATATGTGATGTATTTGCTGCAGAATCTAATTCCATTTGCTACATTGCACTCTTTTACAAAATTTTGAGCTTTGTTCTGTACTTCAACTGTATGAAGCTCCTTTATTTCAAACACAATTTTGTTTATTTTTAGCCAAATATGTATCTGCTGTTTAATAGTTCCAATTCTAGGTACACATGGATGGTATATCATCAGGGCAGATGGTAGTTTCTCATAATCTATTCTTACCTTTTTCAGATCCATTGAACTTAAGATAACACTTTCTTCAAACTATATAGAGTCTTGCTTTAACTTCTCTCACAATTGTGTTGGTTGCATTTTTCTCTTCTTTAAATATAAAGAAGTGAATTTTAATTTCTTGATGAAGGAAAAAAAAAAAAAAAAAAAAGAATGGAAGAGGAAAAGAAGAATTGAGCTGTGAGCTTAGGTTAGGTCATTTGCACTATGTAGTAATTTTAGCACAAATCATTACCATGTTAGCCTTTTCTTTTTTAGTTGGATATATTTTCTGCTGGACTTGGGTTAACAGTTTATTCTTCAAGTAAAAATTTATAACTCGAAGTGAGAATTTTGAGCTTTAATTAGAGCATGGTTTTTGTACATGATATGTGTCATTTGATAATGGAAATTCAATAAGCCTTTTCACCTTGATATTTATCAGTAACTTCCTGACTTTCATCAATTCACAATTCTGCTGGTTGATTTTTTTATTCATTGGCAACTCAGTTTAGCCTGCCGCAAACGACTCTTGAGATGGCCACGGTGGAGAAGCTACTTCATATCCCTGAAGACTCTGTTCCATGTAAAATCCGTGCTAAGCGTGGCTGTGCCACTCACCCCCGAAGCATTGCTGAAAGGGTTAGTAAAACTTCTGGAGTAAATTGGTCATCTAGAATACCCAAAATAAAATCTTACTGTTCCATTTTGGTTCATGTCATGAATCATGTGGAATTGTCATTATGAATATATCACAAGTATACAAATCTTTTTATTTATTTATTTGCTACATAAAGGCAGGGGACTTTGCAGCCAGTGGGTTTTGAACCCAAGCCCACCCCAATGGGGAGAGCCGGATATGCCAATTGACCTAGAGGTTGTTGGATATAAGCATATAACTCTATCATTGTTTATGGGGCCATTACTAGGAATCTTGGATCAAAACACAAATCTTCAAAGATTGAAGTGCATCGCATCTTTCCTTGTATATTTTTTCGTTCAAGATTACAAATAGACTCTGTTTCTTGTTTCTTTTTTAATATTCACAGGAGAGAAGAACCAGAATCAGCGGGAAATTGAAGAAATTACAAGATCTTGTCCCTAACATGGATAAGGTAATAACTTGGAATTCTTTTATTCTGGAGCAGCAACAAATGTTGAGTCCCTAAGTAGATGCTTAGAAGATTATTTTGTAAGCAATTTGACTTCTCAAGATATGCTCTTTTTCCTTTGTCCTGGGAATGTTATTGGGCATTACTTTCTTGTCTTACAAAATCATTTAAAATAATGTCCTTGGTGCATATTATGTATGCGTGGTTGAAATTGTATTAGGTGATGAAGCCAATTAGGGATTAGTTAGAATGTGATCATAGAGAAGATACCTTAGAATCTAATCTTTTCGGCTGTTTAATGCAAGGTTTATAAACCTAAAAGTTGGGATTAAAAAAAAAAGAATCGATGGTCAAGAAACAGTAAACAGTAGTGTATGATGTGTCAGGTACAGCACACGTAGGGATGTATCAGTTGCATCACCATGTTCTATGGTAAAATTTCAGGACACAAAGAAACGTCCACAAAATAAATTATAGCAGACAGGAGGATAATAAAATAGAAATGTGGGAACACAAGATAAGGTTGATTAAGAAATTTTAATAATTTTAGAAAGAGTGGGATTAAGGCTCCGTTTGTTTTGACTTCAAACGGAATTCAGAAATCCTTTTTCGAAAAATAGCATGTTTGGTAGGTCCAGAAAATTGGGTCAAACTGAAAATATTTTCAATTTGACCGTAAAATAAGGCTTCTGGGGCGGAAATGGTTTGAAGTGAAAATTTTCACTTTAAACCATTTTTGGACTCACGTGCAAAGAGAGATAGAGGCCAGGATTGCCGTTCGACTTCGAATCACACCCAGATCGCCACGAACCTAGATCACACCACGAACCCAAATCGCCGTTTGACTTCGCCATTCGACTTCGACTTCGAATTGCACCCAGATCGCACCCTTCGACTTCGCCGGCGAACCCAGAGGCCAGGATCACACGCCTTTGACTTCGCCGACTTCGCATGCCTTCGACTTCGTCGAGATCGCACCCCAGGATTGCACATCTTCAACTTCGCCGACTTCGCACCCTTCGACTTCGTCGACTTCGCACGCTTGAGATCGCGATTGAGAAATGGTTGGGTTTTGATGAATTTGACCGGATTTGATGAATTTTTTTTGGTTGGGTTTTGATGAATTTGACCGGATCTGTGTTTATCTATTGAGAAATGGTATTATATATTTGTTTGGAAGCTGAGAAAATGTGAGAAAATGTGAGAAATAAGAAGAAAATGTGTTTTCTATATTATTTTCAGCAACACAACCAAACACTAGAAAATATTTTCCAAAGCATTTTTTGAAATGCAACCAAACACTTGAAAATATTTTCCTTTCCTGAAAATAGCATATTTTCCGGAAAATATTTTACATGAACCAAACACAGCCTAACTCTAAGTGGGGAAAACATAAGGGAAAGACATCTAAAGATGGTATGATCATATAACAACCACCACCAACCCTTCGTCCCAAAACTTTGAAAATCTAGAAATGTGTTAATATGGAGACAGTAGAGAGATGGTTTTTGTTGACAGAGCAAACATGGATAAGTGGGCCCCATTTTACTCATTAAAAAAAAAAAAAGCAGCAAATGGGAAAACGTAGACCTAAGTGTCATTGGTGGAAATAAGCAACAATACAAATGATGAAGACCTTAGATAAGGCTGAATGGCAAGAGAAGATTCACATAGCTGACTTCAGTTAGTTCAAGTCAAGGTTAAGTTTGAGTTGTCTAATTAATGTGATTATTTCACAATATTTCTAAAAGTTATTGATTGACGTGCTTGTGTATTTCTGAATTGATTTCAATTCAGATATGAGACATGGTAGAATTTGCTAATAACTTCATAAAATTATAAGAATCTATACTGATATATAAAAGACTAGGTCTCACTTTGTAATATGATGGCGTGTATCAAGGAGGGGATGGGGAAGACATTTATTTTAATTTTTTTGTTGAAGTATTGTGGTATTCAATTTATTATGCTGACCTTTGTAAATCCAAAATTATATAAGATAATATGTGCCCCAACAAAACCACTATGTTTTCACTACTAGAATTCTTCTACATAAATTTTTTTTTGATATTTGAATTCTTCTACGTAAATAATTACCCTAACTAGAAATAGTCAGGACTTAGCATGCCAACATTGTTGTTAAATTTTTATTTTTTATGTTTCAAATTCTTATTTGGGTGAATATATTTTACAATCTGTAAATTTCTCTCCAATATACTTGCAGCAAACGAGTTATGCGGACATGTTGGACTTAGCAGTTCAACATATCAAAGGCCTTCAAAATCAAGTTCAGGTATGTAAAGTACCCTTCTGAGAAACACATGTTTTACAATGTAACACAATGCCTTTACAGCCACTGCTTTTTAATAAATCAGTGACTGTTTGAGCTTCCTTTTTTGTTTTGTTTTGTTTTGTTTTTTAGGAGATTTTAAATGAATGATTTATGAAAGAAGAGAGTTCTTTTCTAATTCAAAAAGTTTCGATGTCAAATTGGCATTATAATAAATTACGTCTAAAGTGATCAGGGTGAATATGAAAACAAATTTTTTTGTGGGCAAGAAATGCGGGGTACAAAATTAGTGAAAAATGAAAGAAAATAAAGAAGTCTTTATAGTTCTTGCAAAAATTTCATGTGCTTGCACAACATTAACTATCCCTTGGGTTGTTCTGAACTATATATATATATATAATCCTAACAAATAAATGCGATATATTATATATGCTATCTTTTTATTGGTTTTTTAACATTGAAATACACACTTAGTATTCACATGAGTAGCATTTTATTGTCCAAATTGATCTGAAGTCTTACGTATAAAATGTGTGTGATTGTGTGTATTTACAAATGTCCTCTAGTGTATGAGACGAATGTATGTTTGCCCCCTTCAATCAAATATTATCTCCATCACTGTTCATGAAAATCTTAACTCTTAAGAATACTCATTTAAGTTAAAGCAAGCTGACATCTTTACTTTCTTCATATAGAATATGATGCATTAGGGTTTTATGATGATGATGATGAATGATGAATAACATGGTTATAAACAGTGATGACAATTGTGAAATTGAAAATTTGAACGTTGGTAGATGTCGTTGAAATAAGACCCATATGAAATTTTGTGGGTGAAAAATTGGAAACGATTGTTCTCATTCTATAAGGGTCAACAATGTTGTCCTTCAACATGGAGCATTGGATGATTCTGAGATTAAAGACATTTAAATACCTCTTATCCTTCGTTTTGATCTTTCCTTAACATTTATTTTATTTCCTTCCTTCAGAAGCTCCGCAAAGATCTTGACGGCTGCACCTGTGGATGCAATCAAACCACATAATGTTTGCTAACAAGAAATAAATGATAGAAAGGTTTTGCATTGGACTTGGGGATGTTGAAGATGGTAGGGAACCCAAGCTAGGCCACATTTTGTTACCTTGCCAAATTAGATCTAATATTGCAGTAGTGAGTTATAGAATTCAGATGTATATAATGAAGCAATACTGCTATTTCCTACTCCATGAGGAAAAAAATGTGTATCTCTTTCTGTAGAGGGGATTGAATAGAATGCGGTTCAGTTTTCTAATCTTAGATCCTTTTGTACATCCTTTTGATATATGCTTTAATTTTGAGATGTTGGTTAGTCTAAATGACTGATTGATAGGCGCATTTATAAGGAACATGATTGTTTCCATTTCACTTGTGCATTTATAATTGCTACAAGTTCATTTAAATGTTTATATGAATCCAAGTGTACAAATGGGGCGCTGGTTTTCTTTTGGGGGTTGGAAAAAGTGTAGCATATCTAATTTGTAGAGGTCGTAACTTTCTTACTTTTTTTTTTTTTTATTTAAATTATTATTTATTTATTTTAAGTGCGTGTGAGAAAGTTCTTACTACATCTATGGCTAATATGCTGGGAATGAATTATAAATATAAAGAGAATGTTTACTGAGGAATACAACTATGTAGTTGCTGTTGCATTGACCAACACAAAATGTGTTTTGACTATTATCCTCATCCAAAGACAATTAAATTCATCCATAAGACTTATGTAACCGTATGGTTAAATTTTAAGATAATAAATTTGATAAGAACTTAGTGCAAAACTCTCCTTTACACTGCCAATAGTGCCTAGCTACATCATCACTCTTCACACGTCAAATTTGTTCTCACCATCATCCAAATCTATTCAAAGTTATTAACTAATATGAAAGCGACGTGAATTCATTAGATCAAAAACTTTATTCGAAAAGGGAAAGAAGGAGATAGCTAATGACCCAATCTGATTTTAAAGAGAGGATTTGAGGCGAGCGACCACATTGGCCTAATGGGAAACTAACTATTGGATGTCTTGCACGAGCACCAGCTTGGATTCTCCATACAAAGTTAGATCTAGTTGGGTCAAGACTTTCTCATAAGATAATTTTCCCTCCAATCAAGTGTCTTTATCGGAATTGGGTCTTTGATCTTATAGATTATCAAATCTCTCTCTTTTTTTTTTTTTTTTTTTTGTGGCAATAATATTAATTTTAATTGTTTGATGTTTGTATGTGGATTGAGAATGTTTTGATGTGTGAATAGTGATTATGTGGTTAGCGGTCAAATGACGTGAAATTATTTAGTACACTACACTCTCCTCTCACATAAAGGTGGATTCTACATGTGGGTCTTGCATGTAAGACCCATATTTATGTGAGAGGAGGGTATACTTCAATTGTCATGTAATAAAAGGGTGTTTAAGGGAGGGTATACATCAAACTGTTGTTTTTTTTTTTTTTTTTTTTTTTTTTAATACTTTAAAAAAAAAAATTTATTTAAGTTTCATTTAGGAAAAGAAGGGTGCCGAGTGTTGAGAAAGTTTTGAAGTGGGGATGCAAGGAATTTTTCAGGAAGTTTTACTCAAGTAGCGCCAAGTTTCCTCAATTATGATTGTGGAAAAGTTGAAGCAGTTGTCCCATTTAGCAAGTATTAAACTTCCCTATTGTGGTTGCAGAAAGTTAAAACCAGCTGTCACATTATTTCTTCAGTCAAAGATTTGCTCTATGCATATTGGGGGGGTAGGGTTAAAACTAAAGACTTAGATTGTTCGAATTTCTCATTTTTGTTTTCAAGGAAAAAAAAAGGGGTTGCAATGATTTCGTTTAGCATGGTAAAAGCATTTTCATGAGTCATTGTGAAATTAGAGAAGTTGGTGTTGTTCACATAATAATGTTGTAGCTTAAAAACCATCAATTGTAGTGCTCAATTTTATCCAAAGATCTCATTTCATCAAACAGAAATTTGAAATGACACTTTTTTGGTTCTAGGATAATAATTACTGCCACTCCAGTACAAGGAAATTACGCTTGTTTGTCTGGAAAAACCTCTTCAGAAGCAGATCCAAGAAACACTGGCTGCCTGACTACAAAACAGAAATGAGAATTGTGTAGTACAATGGCAAAAGCTTCGGTTCACTTTTTTTCTTGAGGTCTCACATGGCACAATTTAATTGGCCAACTCATGTCAACTCATGTCAACTCAGCAAACTTTATAAATCTAGAAGAATTTGTTTTGTTTGGGTTAAGTTCATTTTAAAGTCTACAAAACCCAAATCTCAACTAAAGTTGAGTCTTTTGTCCAAAACTTCTTATTTACTTTACAAAATGGGCTCAAAATTCACATTTTCTACTATATGGATTAGGCTCATCGACCTTTTTTTTTTTTTTTTTTTTCCTTCTTTCTTCTACATCATAGAATTTACTTATGACTCGTATTTCTTTTGTTTCCTGAATTTGGCTCCGGAGTCAGGACCCATATTATCTCCTCAATAAAAATCAAGGCTCATGGCCCACATATTTTCTTTAATTAGTTCATGATGGGTTTTCTCTAATAACAGCCCATATTTACACAAAAATGGGTCTTATAGGAAAAAGTCTAATTACAAGATAATCAAGTGTTTTTGGAGCATTAAAATCCTAATGCTCACAAATATTTCTTGACAACTCAAGCCTTAAATTAATACAATATTATGTAGGCTACAAAATTACAAAGTCTAAAGCACTCGGTTGAAAATTGAATGAATGAATATATTTTCACCTTAAAAGAGAATTTATATTTTTTTGAGATATAATTATTTTTTTTTTTCATGCCAAGACCTTGTAAATCAACTAGTATTATCTATTGTTTTCCACAAAGACGTCCAAAGTTTAAAATCTCTCATCTCCTAATTATTAAATTATATATATTAAAAACTACTTTTTTTAATTAGATAAAAATAATAAACTAAATAAGCTTATGAGAGAATAAGCTCATTCAAATGCACACTTTAGTTCCTAACTGGTATTTGCCACTTTCAAAAAGGTAAACATCAACATCCTTATCTAAAACTGAAGCCAATACAATGCTACAGGCAATAAGTCTAGCGGTTTTCTTCTAGCTTTAGAAGGTTGTGTGTGAGGGCCACTCGAAATTATGTTTTGATGCCCTCTAAAAGCAATGTGGTGAGGTTCCTTGTAGGATTGCAGAATGTGCTGCTAATATTAAGTGGGGAGCTAATAGCTTCTCCCCCTTTGCTCCTTCAGGCTGTTCAGGATAGAAGCCAATTGAAGTCACTCATGAACTTGTTGTGTGGTCCTTGGGGAAATAGTTCCTTGATCTTTTGGATGCTAGCTGTGGCCCTCAAGCCTTTGTCTATGTTTTCTTGCAAGAGCTTAATCTGTTGTTTTTACTTTATTTTCTTTTTTGGAATGAGAAAAAAACAGTTCTTTTTTGGAATGAGAAAAATCAGTGGGCTTGGGTAGAAGGCTACATCCATCTCATTTTCTTTTATTTTTCTTTTCACCACAAGCAAATAATAAAAAAATCAAAATTTTTTTTCCCTGCCTTTTCTTTATCCCTTTTTCCATACTCTTATTTTTTTAACCCTAACCAAATATAGCATAAATTCCAACTTGTTGTCGATACAGTGATTTGAACCAATATATAATTTCCTTAGCAAATTATCCGCATAAATGAAGAAGGCCATCCAATTTATGCTTGCTCTAAAATCAAAGTTATGAGGAATTCAAATTGTGGAGGGGTTAAAGTAGTGCTACTTACTTTGAGAGTGGCAAAAAGAATTAGGCTTCGATTAATGGTTTTTGAAGGCCGGTACCTCACATAGTGTGAACTAGTCAGAGAAAGATTGAAAAACCCCCCTCAATGGATGTGAAATGAGCCATTTTTTGATAAATTTGATGGTACAATGGGGAAAGAGGATTTGAATCTCGGATATCTCCATTAAAAATACTAAGAATATCAACTAATTGAACTATAAGACTCTTAATAATATTATCTAGATATGGAGAGAACAAAATAAATTTAAAATGAGGGGATCTTAATAATATTATCTAGAAATATTTTACCTTCATTCTTAAAAACTAGAAAGAAAATCAATAATAATAATAATAATAAAAAAAGAATTTTTTCCCTCCCTCACTTTCTCTTAATATTCAATCAGGTAAGTCTAGGTTCGGTATTTACTATTTAGTTATATTGGACCGGTTGAGATGATGACACGATGTAACCCAAGTCCTATCCAATCACCCATTAATTCCATAGGTTGTGTTAACGAGTACTGTAAAATGTTCGTTAACAATAATTTTTTTGGCAACTTTTGACAATAACAACAATTTTTTTTAAATCTTTTTTGCTATTTTTTTAAAACTTTTTTTTTATTTATAAATAAGACTCCCATAGGAAAATCTTAACAAGCACCCTAATTCAATTACCAAATTAAAAAAAAAAAAGAGTAAAAGACATAAAAAAAAAAGTAAAAAAGTAAAAAAAAAAAAATCCCCTAATTCAATGTATTTTTAATATTTTTTTTTGGCAAGATAATAAAATCTATAATGAAGGCACTACATGCGCGGTATGTTTCTGCCAGCTTGAATACGCAATAATTTCTCGACTCTTCCTACCCCCACACCTCCACCTCCAAATCAAAACACCTTTCTCTCTCTCTCTCTCTCTCTCTAAAAAGACTAGACAGTCTTTCCCCATAGTACAGCCTTAATTATTGTCAGAAAAAACAGGTTACCATCATCAATTCATTCATTTCTGCTTCCATTCCATTCTATTCCAAACAAACACCAAACACTGAAAAAACAACCGAAAAAACAAAGAAAACACTTCAAAAACATGTCATCAGATGAGGAGTCAGGCGAAGAGTACCTATTCAAGATAGTGATAATTGGCGACTCAGCTGTTGGCAAATCCAACTTGCTCTCTCGCTACGCTCGAAACGAGTTCAACATGCATTCCAAGGCCACCATTGGCGTCGAGTTCCAAACCCAAGTCATGGAAATCGACAACAAAGAAGTCAAGGCTCAGATTTGGGACACTGCTGGCCAAGAACGCTTCCGTGCTGTCACCTCTGCTTACTATCGTGGTGCTGTTGGTGCTCTCATTGTCTATGATATCAGTCGCCGCTCCACTTTTGAAAGCATTGCTCGCTGGCTTGATGAGCTCAAAAGTAAGCTACTACTACTAGTACTACTACTGGTTTCATTGCTTTTTTAGCTATATATGGTTGATTTGGTATCTGGGTTTTGTTTTTTTTTATCTGGGTTGTTGGAGTTTTTAGTGCTTTTTTGACTTTAGATCTGCTTTCTAATCATGGGTTTTGGAGAAACTTCATTTTTAAGCAAGTTACACAAACAGAAAGGGAATTAATTTAAAGTCTTGTTGAGTAAATTATAATCTTTATTATTGTTATTATAGATTAGAAGGTAATCTAAGCAATGAACTGGCTAAAGTAGGGTCATGGGAGGCTAGATCTGGATAAAGTCTTCACCTTTTTGCATTTTTTTCCATAAAGGGTCCTGTGTGATTCACTGAATTGTGAGATCTACTTGGTTAAATCTGACTCGCCGCCCGTGATTGGTCACTCCAAAATTCTTTACTTTGATAATGTTGTAAGTTAAGACTCTTGATAAGTCTATGGATGTGTACAATTGTGTCATCTAAATGGACTACTTGATGTGCCAGCACTTAAATTAACCGAAGGAAAGGGATTTTATTAAAGCGTCTTTTCAAAACATTGTGATAGCTCTGTAAGAATATCCAATCATTCAGGTAGTGTGACAAGAAGACAATGAGTTTTTAGTCAATATCAGACTCTATACTTGGAATTCAGATATTGTGATAAGCTCGGATTAGATACCAAAGGGAATGAGGTAAAGTCTTATTGGATTAAAGTCCATCTTTGGTTTTTATAACAGAATTTTCAAAACATTGCGATATCTTTGTAAGAATATTGTATCATTTGAGTAGTGTACGAGAAGACAATGAATTATTGGCCAAAATCAGACTCTAGATGTGGAATTCAGGTATTGTGATAACTGATAAGCTTGGATTAGATGCCAAAGGGAACACTGTCAAGTCTTTTTGGATTAAAGTCCAACTTTGGTTTTTATGGCTCCAAAAATGCTCTGGATGTAAGGCACAATTAATGAGAAAAGCATTTATTCCCTTCCATTTTTGGGTCATTATGATTTGGTAGGATTGTGAATCAGTGATATGGTTTTGGATCTAGACTTTTTAGTGCAGGTTTCCCTTTTAGGCTAAGAAGCACTTCTTAAAGTTAACACCATTTAAGATTCAGATATGAATCAAGGTAATTTGTTGCTTTTCATTATGAATTACCCTAGTTTCTACAGCCTTCACTTTGGTAGGCTTTTTTGAGGAGCAGAACTGAATGATCTGTTTTTCTTGCAACTTGGTTAATTCTTGCAAAAATTTGTTATTGCTGGGGAGCAAAATTGAAAGATCAGTCTTGATTCTTGAAATTAGGAAGTGCTATGGCTGATTATTACAACTTATGGATTTGAGACAGCTTATGAGCTCAGCTTTTCCCCTTTTAGGCTAAGAGGCACCCCTTAAAATTGATATAATTTAATACTTAAATACAAATCAAGGTATATATTTCTTTTCAATATGGGTTTTCCTAGTTTCTAAATCCTTTGCCTTGATAGGCATTTTTGGGAGCAGAAATGGAATTACCGGTCTTGAAATTAGAAGGAACGTGTTATGGCTGATTCTTGCAACTTATGTGAAAAAGCCGAAACCAAGAGAGGAACAAAACAAGTTTTTATGTGATTCAGCTCCCAAGGCCTACATCCATGGTTTTGGTATTTTTTGTGTTTTGGCTTTGTTATAGAGGTTGGTTTATATACATGAGGTTTACAGACAAAATCCCAACACTATTGCAATTACATTGATGAATGTATTATGGTGTTCATATGACCTTTGCACAGACAAAGGAGTGAATCCTGATGGAGAAAATTTCAGAAATTGACTCGCTGTGATGGTAGTTGAGGAACCTTCTTTAAGAACTTATGGATTTGAGACAACTTATGAGTGCAGTTCTTCCCCTTTTAGGCTAAGAAATAGTTCTTGAAATTAATATCACTTAAGATTCAAATGCAAATCAGTCTTGAAATTAGAAGGAAGGGTGCTATGGTTGCTTCTTGCAGCTTATGGATTTGAGACAGCTTATAAAGCCATAAATAAAGCAAATTTGACAATATGACTGGTTCGCATAGTGAGATTGATGATATGTACCTACTTTTTGTATCCCATGTCCCATGGTGAATACAAATGAATGTGTAAACTCACTAGTAGAGTTGACTTAACAGATTCAATTTCATGTCCCTAAATATATTAATTATGCACAGTACTACAGAAACAGATTTTACCCTCCACATGGGCTCTTCAAAATTGTGAAGTTTGTTGCGCACAACATTGTATGGGTGTCTGTGCGCCTATTTTGGTGTACATACTCAGCAACGGTGGTTAACTTGAGGGCAATGTAAATCTCTGGGATGCTCTCTAATCTTCTCACTTTAACAAGGATTTCTCAATGTGAGCCAAATTCCCATGTCCTGACATATATTTGATTTTTATTAGACACTTTTATTTGAAAGTCATGTTTAGAAGATATTTCATAATTTCTAACTTAGCTGATCCCCTTTGTCCCAAATTTCAAGGATTACACTAGTCTGAGATATCCACTTTCACACCTATAGGAGTCCATGTGGTATAGCATGTCCCCATTTTAATAAAAAGGGGAAAAAAAACCTACAAATTTGCGCAAGTTTTACATTCACATTCTATTGCAGTTGATATATTAATAAGTTGGTGTACTTTTTTTTGTTTTACTTATTTGATCCAATTCAATCGTTAATCTAAAAATGTGTAGGTAAGTATACGAAGTGCCTTTTTACTTGGGAGGGATTTTCTTTTTCTTTTTCTTTTTTGGGGAGTTGTTCATGCTGATTGCGTCACTTGATTGCAGTGCATGCCTTTGGTTTCACTGGAACATCAAGTCCTGCAAATCAGTTTTGGAATCATGTTCAGCTACTGCAATGTTAGTAGTATTTGAAACAATGTTGAGATAACTATCCAGAGTCTAAAGAAATTTATATGCATATACATCAAATATTGTTCAGAAAAACAAATAAACAAATGTATGATCTGGTGCCGACCAGTCATTGGTCATGTGGGTTGCACCTGCAAATGGCAATAAGAATCTCTCCCAGTCCCTATACTTTGGTATCATGTAAGATATTTTCTTCCCAAAAAAATCCTTATCCTTCCAACATATAATATCCATTCATGAACAGATTTATTTATAAGAAAGGCAGGTAATGTGGGAATTCTTTTGCCAAAGCCAGTCGGAAATAGTGAGAATTAGATAAAGCAGACATTTATCTTGCTGTCAAGATGGAGTGAAGCACACGGTGGTCTGTAGGAAAACTGCCTCCAATTTATAGGGTCATATGGGGATTTTTCTATTAGACAATTGTTACATTAAATTATACTTATAGCCAGGCAATGAATTTTACCATCCTATTACATATTTGCTTGGCTAGGGTACAACATACTTTTTCATATTTGATCATAAATCTCTCTCTCACTCACATTCCTGTAGTTTTTACTAAATATTCCACTCAAATTTCTTTTAAACTATCAACTTCTTGGTCATGGAATTACTTGAAATAAGAATATATCATTGTTTTCTATCTGTTTCTCTGAATAAAACTCTGAAGAATCATAATTATTCTAATCACTTGAATGTCCTGCTTGCACATATGTTTGCTTATACTTCATGATAGTTGTTTCTTCTATGTTCTGTTTTGTGCTAGATTCTTTTTTATGCTATATTCGTTTTTTTATGTCTTCTCATGTTTGGAGAACTCAAGATTTAATTTTGCAACAATCATCCAGCTCATTCTGATACAACTGTGGCAATGATGCTGGTGGGGAACAAATGTGATTTGGAGAATATCAGGGCTGTGAGTGTTGAGGAAGGCACAACCCTTGCAGAAGCAGAGGGATTGTTCTTCATGGAGACATCTGCCTTAGATTCGACAAATGTTAAGAAGGCTTTTGAGATTGTTATTCGAGAAATTTACAACAATGTCAGCAGGAAGGTCTTGAACTCCGATACTTACAAAGCGGAATTATCCGTGAACAGGGTAAGCCTTGTTAATAACGGGAGTGATGGAAAGCAAAACCCAAACATGTTTTCTTGCTGTTCCCGGTAAAGTGTACAAGTTGAGGGCTTCTGGTTGGTCTGTTAATTCGATTTCGTTGGTTGGTTGTTTGTCTGTTTGTTTCCTTTTGTGATTACCAAATAGGGATGAAATTGTTATGTCTTTGATTAAAGTAAATCAAGATGTCAATTTTTTGTATTTTCAATACAGGAAGTATGTAACTGCACAAAATAAAGTGGACAGTATATTCTTTTATCCTCTAAAATAGTGTCTAAGATAATGTAATGCTTCATGGGAATGTTAATTGAGCTACTGGGTTTGTTAACATTTTCTCTATTTGCAGCAATTGGATGCTGATTTTATTCAAACTAAGCAACTAAGCAAGTTATGATTAGTGTGGCTTCCTCTAATGGATGTTTTGTAGCGTGTGAATGTTTTTGTTCTACTTGTTACCCATTGACGGAGTTTGCGAGTGATTACCTCGAGTAGTTCATCATTTCTATTACTATTTGAGGGTAGAGGTTATCACCTTGTTCTTTTTTGGCCGGAGGGCGATTGGGACAGATTTGTCATTGATATGGAGCTCTCATTTAACATCTTAAGATATCTTTTGGGAAGGGATGCTAGCTGGCGTGGTTTCTCTCCCTGTTGCTTGGGTACTATCATCACTCTAGATGTGAATTCCTCAAATGGTACATTGGGTTGTGGGTTTGGTGGCTGTGGGTTGAAGAGAGGAAGAAGAAGAAGATAGAAAGACAGGAGAAGAGAGGTCATGGGGTTGTGGGTTGAAGAGAGAGAGAGAGAGAGAGAGAGAGAGAGAGAATAATAAATAAATGAATAGTATTTAGCTGTGTTCTGAAAAATAAGAGCATTGATGTAGGGTGAATTGTAAAATGGTGAATTAAATAGATAAAGGGTGTGTTTAAATACCGTTTAATTATTTTGTTGAAAACTAAAAACTAAAAATACTGTAGTAAAATAATTTTTAAATGTGTGAATAGTGTCGTGAGATCCATTTTTAATGAAAGTTTGTGTAAAAAAAGAGGTTTGTGGGTTCTATGCATAGTGTACGGGACCCACTGATAAAACATCCCAGTGCTTCTCAATGTGAAAAAAAAAAAAAAAATGGCATTAAACGTCAGAAAAGTAGACGTAACAATTTTAATCGGTACCTAAATGGGCACAAAGTAGTATTTTTTGAGTGTTAAAAGCTAAATTTTTAACACCATTGATGTGGATACTTATGTGGCACTCTCTACCTTAGGTTATTTGTAGATTATTGATATTGTTTTAGATCTTGGCCAAAGATTCTTGGCACAGGAAAGCTAGAATAATAGCATTTACCTAATAGCTGGCATATTCTCTCGCTTTATTGGCTTAGGAAAGCTAAAATAATAGCATTTACCTAACGATTGGCATATTCTCACTTTCTATATTTTAGGCTTTTAGCTACTTCATTTTTTTGCAGATGCACCTATATGCTCTTTATTCTCTCAATTTCATTTAAAAATTTAATCTCCATAGACCACAAGTATGAATTCTCTCTCTCTCAGTCTTCCCAATTTCAACTTTTTCTTTGTTTGCAGTCAAATTTAATCAACCCTTCCACAAATTCATAAAATTTCACCCAAAAGACAACAAAAAATAAAAATAAAAATAAAAATAAAAAACACAAATCCCTTCACAATTTTTCACCAAAAAAAAAGTGTTCAAAGAATAAAATATCTTCTTGGGAGGTATTTGATGTTGTCTGCAAAGACGGAATTCTTGTTGTCTTTAGAGAAGAAAACATCTTCTCCATAGGCTTTCATTGTCATCATAAATGACAAAAATATAGTATTTAGAGATGAAAATATCTTCTCTAGTGGTGTTCATCATCGTCTTAAAAGAAGAAACAGATATTGCTTTCATCTTCTGTAGAGGCATTCGTGAGCTTTTCTTCGACTTGATCTCAATGATCATTTTGTGGGGCCGAGTTGGCATTTGTTGACTTGAAACCAAATCAAAGGTTGAGTTTCAAGTTGTTGCTCATTTATTTGGATACACACACATAGCTAATGGCTATGGAGCCTTATGCAAGATTTTTTTTTTTTTTTTTTTTAATTTTTTTAATTGAGTTTAGATATATTTTAGCTAAAAAGAGTGAAATATTAACATGGTGTTAGTGATAAGCACTCACATCCAGTAGGCTAAAAAAATTAACATTTAGCATACCAAAAAACTATTTTCTCTATTTTAGCATACCACTTAACAATACATCTTATATCCCGTACTCTATTCTTTACAATTTCATTTAAATATTTTTTTCCTTTATTCTTTCTTTATTTTTTATTATTTCTTTATGCATGAAATAGAGAAAGAATTGAATAAAAAATTGGGGTTTAATATTTAGTTTTGTAGCTACAGTAAGTTGCTAAAATTTAAGTATAGCTCATTGGGTGTAGATTGTTTTTTGGTATTTGGAGGTGTAAAAATAACATTTTGGCTAGTTTAGCACACCCAATGTGAATGCTTGGTGTGAAATCTAAAAGCCTCTTTAAGTGTAATTTATGACTTGTTTGAATTGGGGGAGAAGGGGTAGAGTAAAATTGACCAGAAATTTGAACTGATTAGGACATTCAAAATGGCCTTGCGTTGGTTTATAGGCTGCATTCCAGGCCCCAAAGGTTGTTTAAGCCTCATTGGTGTGGTGTGTGGTGCTTGTCCTCTCATAAAAAATGATTGAGGATAAGAGTTAAGAGTCGTATTGCTCAATGTAAGCACAGCCGCAAGTATGGTTATATTCTTTAAAATTAAAGCACTCCTGTCAAAATGTGATTTTATTAAGCAATACAATGAGATAGTTGAATTACATCACTCCCGTCGAAATCAAAGCACTCCTGTCAAAATCAAAAATTGTAGATACGCAAATGAAAAAACTATGGATCACACCTTTTACTCACTTGCCGTCCACTTCTTCTTTTTCCATTTTTTCCTTGTTCTGTTGGTTCTAGAAGAACTTAGAATCAATAGTGTTTTATTGTTGGGGTTGTCATAGGACCAGGAAATGACACTAACAAGTAGTGAGAAATGGTACTGCATTTGATACTTGGCCACAAACCAACCAACCAATCACTTCCAATGATGTGACTACGTGAATGTATCAATGAGACTCATCAAGCTAAAGATTTTCACTCTAATAAACCAAATCAAATTTTGCATAATTATTCAACCTCTATGCTAATAAGTGGTTTACTCAATTACACTCTAGGTGGAGGGTCACATATAGGTGTTGACATGATTGAGAAGCCAACTCACAAGAAAGCTAACCCTACCACCATTTTCACCACCAACAACTATTAGAAAAGATATCATCCAAACAAACCCACAAGAAAGATGTAATATCAAATTCTAATCATCAACTGCCACCAATGTTTAAATAATTTTTTTTTTTAGGAAAAAAAAAAAAAAAACAACAAAAAAATTTGTTGTTGAAAAAGAGATTAACCAAGATAAGCTGACCCATCATACTTTAGTCATAACCACATTTGCTCCAGCTACATTTTATATGTTCTAGAAGCTCTAGCTACAATGAGTGTAAAATCTTTCTTTTTCCTGCTTGATTGTCTGCAGATGAAGAAAGTGACAATGACGGTGACATTTTATTTATTTATTTTTCTCTTGGACTGTACTTCAAAGATTATTGAGATCTCCAGTACTTGGCCATTTCAAACCCATTTTTGCTGTAGTGGTAGTCCTCAATAGTTCTATCAATTTCAGCTTGTGTGTTCATCACAAAAGGCCCATACTGCACTACTGGTTCATTAAGTGGCTGCCCTGCAATCAACACAAATCTCAATGCCTTTGAAGACCTATTCCACACACTTAGACCATCTCCAGGACCCAAAACCAGGACATAGTGAGCTGCCACTGGAGATGAGTTTGGGATACCAAATACCCCTTCACCTTCAAGTATATATACAAAGGAATTCCATGATTCTGGGATACTCTGATGCATTTGAGCTCTTGGTTTTAAAGTGAAATCTAGGAACATTGCTGGAGTTCGGGTGTAAACTGGAGATTGGACTCCCATTGATTCTCCTGCTATAATTCGGACCTCAACTCCGTCTTTCTCTGCCCTTTCTATGTCCCCCCTTAGAAGTTCCTGATACCTTGGTTCAATCCTGAAAAGTAAAATTTTCAATTTGGTTTAGGGAACTTAGAACTATAAATGAGTGACACATTTGGTATTCAATGGTTAATGTATAGTGAGAATTGGGAGGGGTAAAAGGCAGAATATGCAAGGAGGAGCATACTCGTTATATGCACAACCTGGGTTAGTAGCCAACCATGAAAATTTCCTAATAACTAAATTGTCTTAGACAGAAATCAGGTAGCATGAAGTGGTGAAAGATACCACACATGGGTTACCTGGCATGCCAATTTGATGTAGTTTATATGGTAGCTTCATATCCAAGAATCCACAAATTGGACGTTTGACTTCTTATATTTAAAGTGATTCTCTATCTACTTGAATGATACTATTGTTTTGTACCATTATGGAAGAAGATTCGGACAAACTATTCATTTCCTTGAGTAATTTAGAATTTTCAGAACATGTAACGAGTGATTCATAACTTATTAATTTGGAAATAATGTCATTCCTAATGGAAAGAAGAGTTCTAACATTTTGTCTTTGGAGGATAAATTGATCCAAAGCTGTAATCCCTTTGAAGTTTCTCCTCCTGCAGGCATTTCAGAGTGGATAATTCCTCTACCTGCTGTCATCCACTGCACATAAAATTATATGAAACAAAGAGGAATAAGTTTCATATATTAAAGCTCTGACATAAATTTCCTAATTCCCATTGATCAACAGCAACTGATATATCTTACCTGCACATCACCAGGTCCAATTGTACCCTTATGGCCTGCAAAATCTTGATGAGTAATGCCTCCCTAAAATTCAGAAAACCCAACTTCAGTATCTTTACAATTAAACCTGCTAATAATCAAGTAATTGAGTAGCTTTGGGACAGAGTATACCTCTAACATGTATGTGACAGTCTCAAAACCTGTAAAACAGAATTCACATCAGAACATACTATAAGCACATAAGCACACACATAAGTTCCAGACTATAAAACCAGAAACAATCAAAATTCATGAATGCACATAATTTCAAAAACAACGAGTGCAGAACCTCTGTGTGGATGATCTGGAAATCCAGCGGGAGGAGTCACTGCAAGATTAAACAGCCCAAAATTTTAAAAAACCAAATCCATATCAATCAAAGAAAATTGAAATTTGAAAAAGATCAGAGTGGAAATTTTCAATTTTCATACCTGAAAAATCGTCCAACATAAGAAAAGGATCCAAATTCTTCAAGTCAGTCCTGAAAATCAAATGCCCAAAACAGAGGACCAAAAAATAATCAATACCCAGATGATAAAAACTCAAGAACAAACTAACCATGATTCAAAATTGATAATCTTTTCAAAAAACAAGGAACACCCAGAAACCAAAAGTTCAGGAAAACAAGAACCCATGAACCAAAATTTGATTAAAAACACAAATTTTATAAACCTTCCAATGCCTCTTCTAACAACAGCACCATCACCCTCTTGTTGAAGTTTGGCTTGAACCTTCTTGACCACCAATCTGGGATTGTCAAAAGGAGGGGCTTGATCTGATTCAGACATGGTGATATTTCTGGTTGATGCAGAGACTCTGAAACTGTTAATTCTGATTGTTGGTGTTTTTATATTTAAGAATGGGCAAAGTTTGTGTATGATAGCTTTCATAAAAAACGTCTTTTTATTACTACGTTGTATTTTGAGTGTGTTTCTATCCAAAAGCTTGAACTTTGTGTATGTATTTATATCTAACCGAATATGGAGAATTTTGGAAGAGGAAAAGGGTAGGATTCTAAGGCTGAGTTTGGGTTGGTTGGGTTGGGTTCTGACATAGAAAGTTGGAGGCGTGATGAAAACATTAAATTGGGACCCACTTTCCATCCTTAGACCAATGATAATGATGACGTCAAGCCCATGTCATAATGATGGAGGACTTGCCCTTGTTCTAGAGAAAAGTCCCTTTGGTCAATCTACCTGTGGGATTTGAACATCCTCTCTTCTCCAATATGAACACTTTTAACTTTGATTCCCTCTTAAAAATAAAATAAAATAAAAATAAAAATAAAAGAATAAGTATATTTGATTTGGTCCTCCTTTTATATCCAAATTATTGAAATAATAAAGCATGGTCAGGAAAATTATATTTTATCATTCTAAACTATACATCGTATTACATTTTACACCATAATTTTTTTTTAATGCACTTTTTGCATCCTAAACTTTGACCATTGTTATACTTTGCATTCTGAAATTAAGTTTACTGTTAATTTAGATAGAAAAATATGGCATCACGTAAAAAGACCTAATTATCCATTTTCTCAATGCATTAAAAACAAAAGATAAATTATACTTTATCATTCTAAATTATACTCCTTATTATACTTTTCACCCTAAATTTCTCAAGTTTTTTTGAGTTTGGTAGTATCAGGAAAAAAAATTGAAGAAAAATTATCTCTTAAATTTCCTTATTTAACTTAGTATGAGATAAAGTTGTTTTTCAAAAAAATTTAGCAGATAACATCTTTATTCATTTCAAGCTAAATAACGTAAGTCGAGGAATAGTTTTTTAAAAAAAAAAAAAAAAACTTATTTTAAAGTTTATACCAAATATAAAAAAAATGAGATAGTTTTTCAGAAAACATTTTTTGAAAAATAATTCATTTTTCAAAAAAATTTTATGTCGAAACAAATAGAGCTTATAAAATAAATTTAAGGGTAAATTGCAAATTACACCCCTAAAGTTTAGTGATGTTTGGATTTTACACCCTGAAATTTCAGAATTTGAATTTTACGTCTTAAAATTTGGGGTGTTTGAATTTTACACATTGACGTTTTAGAACTTAGATTTTACCCCCTAAAGTTTGGGGGGGGGTTTGGATTTTACACCCCAAATTCTGTAATTTTAGGGTGTAAAATTCAAATATTCCTAAATTCTATGGAGCAAAATCCAAAAACTCCTAAAATTTAGGGGGTAAAATCCAAATTCTGAAACGTTAGGGTGTAAAATTCAAACACCTTAAAACTTTAGGGGTGTAATTTGCAATTTATCCTAAATCTAAAGTTACAATTTTTTTTTTCACAACTGATGCGATGACGAGTTGGAACTAGTAGACAATAAAGTGTTGTTTGTCATGCATGGGTCTAGATAAGAATCAATAACAATTTGACAACTCAATAATAGTAAAATTTATTGTGAATTTTTATTTATTTATAAATATTACGAAAAATGTTGTGTACGTATCATTGCTCTAACATATATGCCTTTTGCATCTCTTAATCTTGATATAAATTTTAATAAGTCTCCACACAACATTTTTCATAATCTATTTTAAAAGTATTGAGGTGACAAATTTTTAATGAAAAATGATAATGTGATGTTAAATATTGGATTCATGTAAAAATTAATAACAACGTACGTCTCATTAGGTTGCAGAAAGAATTGTATAAAAATATTACGTGTGTAACATTACTTTTTAAGATAAGTCCACATAATTTTTTAATTGAAATACTGAAAGGAACGCAAAGTATCATACAAAATTTATAATTTAATCCCCAATGTCAATGAAAGAACCTTTTTGGATGACATGCTAATGCTGTTGTGAGCTCTAATTATTACCTCAGCCCCACATCACCTCATTTTAATGATGTAATTTTTTTTCAGAAGGGTCTTAGAATGTTTCTTATTTAGAAGATTGCTATTATATTGCTCTTTTAGTAAATTCATTATCTGCTTAATAATTGCTTATTGGGTACTGCCATTCCCTATAATTGTTTGTGGACCTAAACCCTAATACAAATTTTTATTTTTATTTTCTGCTAAATGAAAAAAAAAAAGCTATAATTTCATATCATTGTATGTTCATTAGTAAATGACCAACTGGCACATATATTTAAAAGGTTAAACTCTTTAATTTTTTTTTTTTTCCAAACAAATGAAAAAAAAGAAGAAGAAGAAGAAGAAGAAGAAGAAGAAGAAGAAAAGAAGAAGAAAGAAAAAAACCTAGTAAACATTGGCTCCTAACTTTCTCATAAATAAAGGCTCATCATGCATCAAACTTTAATGCTGTCCTTTTTCTTATTTAGAAAACTTTTAACAATGACGTAATGCTAACAACTATCAAACGGAGCAACAGAAACCATCGATTCAATATAATCCAAATTTAATCTGGATTAGAGAATTCCATTATTTATTTTTATATATATATTTTTTGTTTTTTTAAGAGAGTTTTAATCTATAATGTTCGTTCCTGATGATAATTTTTTATCATTAAACTAAGATACTAATAAGTTTTTAGTGTAGACAGAAATTGAATTTCAGATTTCTTATACAACTATTAACGACTTTACCAGTTAAACTAACTAGAACGCACAATTATTTATATATTTATATGTATATCAATTATTAGTAATTGTTTATATAGATTGTCACGGTCAATCTCTATAAACACAAATAGTTGTTTATATTAATCCAAGCTAGGTATGAAAGCAAATTAAAAGAATTAGGAGAAATTTCCACATATGTGAAAGTAAAAAGTCGTAGAATCATAAATAATCATCATGGGTGATGAGTCATGCCAAAGTGGTTTTGTTTTGTTGTGGCTTGTATTGTGTCATGTGAACCTTAACACACAGAGTTGAGGGGTCGATTTTTTTTGGATATTTATTTTTTATTTTTGGTTGGAACCCAAATTCCAAAAAGACAAGAGAGAGAGAAGAGATGATCAACATCATCATACTTTTAAGACCTAATCTAAATGACATATTTCATACCTAAGCATTGCGTTTGCTTTATTCAACAATAACGGACATTGACTTCCCTCTTAATACTATTAATCTGTGGGTCCACCCCCTTTTTTATTTATTTTATTTTTATTCTTATTTTTATGTAGAGATTCAGCTACCTTAATTTATCGCCGGCTGCTCTGATCTAGTCCTGAATTGGGATTTGGTCTCATTTTTTATTTTTGATAATCTGGCATGTGGTGTCATGTGTGCACGTTGAGACATTTCATTTATTGATTAAGTATATATAAAAATAGGAAAATTATTAGATACTTCCGGAGTACCATAAATGCGTACTCCCTTCTCTCACATAAATAGTGGGTCCCACCATGAATTTAATTAGTGGGACCCACTATTAATGTGAGAGGAGGGACTACGCATTTATGGTACTCCGGAAGTACACAATAATTTCCCATAAAAATAAGTAACATAAGAATATACGACTTAATTTTTATTTTTTAATTATTAATTATTAACATTTTCCGTACTATTTGAAAATTTCTAGAACAAGAGTACAAGACTTTAGTTTTATTTTTAAATTTTTTTTTTTTTTATATACCTATTAGAGCATTCACATTAGTGATGTTAAAAAATTTAGTTTTTACAAACTAAAAAAATTTACTTATCTATTTTAATACCTCACTTTACAATACAACCATGTAGACATCGTATTTTGTACTACTTACGACTTAGGCCCCCGTTCCCCAAAGATGGTAGTATTTTAAAACCTAAGATTGGTTTAGGACCCAATAAGATGAAAATTGATTTGAGGAAAATGTTTGTGGAAAATATAACTTATTTTTGGAAAAGAAAGGCAGCAAGAAACCCTAAGTGTGCGCATGCATACACGTGTAGGCATACGCACACTCAAGCCATGCGTACACATGCTTATTGTATGTGCACGCATGCACGGGCATGCATATGCAGCTAGGGTTCTAGAAACTATGTAAAGAAAGTTTTTTTTTTTTTGCATTAAAACTTAGTTTGGAATGAATCCCACGTTGCTTGGGAACCACCCCAAACTCCTATTTTTTGACTATATAAAGCCATAAAAGACACATTTTCCAAGGAGCACGAAAATAGTGGTAAAACAAACAAGATTCATTAGAAAATAGTGAATCAAAGATGGAGTTTTTTCACAAAATATCTTCAAGTCAAATTTTGTTTGATTGAGACCTTTTTTGGTCTTGATCTTCGAGTTCTAAATTTACTAATCCATTTTTAATTTGGTTGTGAATAGATTGATTGGGGGGAATGGTCAAAATCAAGTTCTAAAGAGTTCTAGTGTTGAGGTAAAGTTTCTAACTTTGTCTCTTCACCTAAGTTTACTTTTCTTTGTTTGTATATATGTTTTAATACCTTAATATGTTTGTATAGTTTAGGTTTATATGGTGTTTTTTCTGAAGCATGCTAGGTTGTTAGATTTATTGCTTTCTGTGTGTTTCTTTTTTGCGTTTTCTGGGTTAGGGTTTCAAGTGCATATGTGTGCACATGCTTCTTGCATGCATATGCATACAGTTAGGATGCTCACGCATACCCTTGACCAGAAACCCTAATTCATCCTTATTTTTATTATTTATTTTTACATGTTTAGCCTCTATTTTAACCTAGTTTATGTATCTTTAAGTCTTTGCCTCTCTGTTTTGTTTTAGTTTGTTTGTGTTTATCTCTTTGATGTTTATTAAGGTTTTTAGATTGTTTGAATACCATGAACATGCATTAATGCATAGGTGCTGTGATGTAGTGAGGTAAGCCATGCATAATCACATGAACATGCATTTATTTTGTTTGATGAGTATGAGATGGTCGATGAACATGAATATGTTTGGTTGAATCCCATGATTTTGAGGTTTAGATATCGTGACATGCTTGTTTGAATCTACCCTTGATGATGTATGCTTAATTCCATGATTGATGAATGTTAGGCTTGGGATGATTATGCCATGATTGTTTGCTTTTAGATGTATGTTAGAGTGTGTATAAGTTAGAATAACATGTTAAATATGTTTTTAATGAGATTAAGATTTGGAACACAATGAGTAGAAGCTGACTCGCGGGTTGGGGTAGGGTTGGGTGTCTAACACCTTCCCATCCCCATACCTAAACTCTGGACACGTGCTCTGGTAAAGACCAGTCCTTCCATGAAGGATGCTATATTTATAGTTCCTAGACTTAAATTAGGTGGTGACTCTATTTACACCCTCCACCATGGTTCAACCTAGGCTAAGGCGTACTTACCCAAAAGAGAGGCTGACCCGTCGCGAGCGCTTGTGCCCACAACCCAACATCAAAAATTTTATTTTATTTTATTTTTATCACTTCATTTAAATATTCTTTCATTATGAACCCAATTGGTTTGTTGGTTGCTTCGAGGGAACCAAAACCTCCTAATAGATAAATGGACTACTTCGAGAGAATCCAGACCTTCAAAGTGAATACTCACTCAATAATAATATTTTTCAGCGTACTTGAGGTTATTTTTTAGTGCAATTTCATGATCATTGCAGAGGCTTTATCGGGTCACGATGAACTACCTATGGCTATAAGGAATATAACCGAGGGGATTCGTCCCAAGCTTCAAGACTTCCGATAGTTTCAAATTACACATATCAAGAGGCAAGGCAATCATTTGGCATGACTCAAGGGGATCGAATTTTTGGTTATTCCCTTTTGATTAGAGTCTCAAAGTGGTGGCTTGATTGATAATGCTTCTCCCTCTGGACCAAGGAATGTATAATAGAGTTCATCATTTGATTCTTTATGAGACAAAATCAAGAACCCCTCCCCCCCCCCCCCCCCCCCAAAAAAAAAAAACATTTCTATTAAATATGACATTTATGATTACTTGTCTCAATAATAAAGAAATGAGATTTTACATGACATTTTCTCCTAGTTACAATCTAAAGGAAAATATTTCATTACTTTGATTCTTAGTTACAAACTAAGAAATTTATAACTACATAAAAAAAAAAACACTAATCTAAAACCCTTGATCTCAACTTGAGGCTGTAGATACCTCATTTTGTGCCTTTTATGACTCGAGGCCCCCATTACCCAATGACGACATCACTTAGAGGCCCAAGATTGATTTATGGCCTAATCTTGTGAATCTTTAGCTTGAAGGGTGTTTTGGTGAAGAAAAACTTGCAGGAAAAACCTAAGTATGCGTTCGCATGTTTCATCCATGCGCACGCATATTGAAAGCATGCATATGCATACCCCATGTATGTGCATGCATATAGGGTTTTAGAATTTTGTAAGGAAAGTTTTTTGGACAGAAGATCATGTAGAGTGAATCCCACCTCATTTTGTGCCTCTTATGACTTGAGCCCCCATTCCCTAATGACGACATCACTCAGAGGCCCAAGATTGATTTATGGCCCAATCTTGTGAATCTTTAGCTTGAAGGGTGTTTTGGTGAAGAAAAACTTGTAGGAAAACCCTAAGTATGCGTTCGCATGTTTCATCCATGCGCACGCATATTGAAAGCATGCGTATGCGTACCCCATGTATGTGCATGCATATAGGGCTTTAGAATTCTGTAAGGAAAGTTTTTTAGGCAGAAAATCATGTAAAGTGAATCCCACATTGGTTGAGAGTTGCCATACACCCCTCTATGATAACTATAAAAGGCCTTAAAGGATCTTTTACCAAAATAGACCAAATTCACTAGAAAATAGTGAATCAAAGAGGGAGTTTTTATTCTAAAACATCCAAAAATTAAAGTTTTCTTGGTTGTGAGAATCCTTGTTCAATGAGGATTAGAAGTTGTAGGTGGCTATGCGTGTAATATATAAAGACATGGTTTATTAGGTTTTAGGTGGGTGCGTGTATTTTAGAAGAAAAAGAAAGAGTGTGCCGCATAAGAAGAAAAAGGTGAGCTGCACAAAGAGAATTGAGAGAGCAACCAAGAGGGAGCCACTTAGAGAAAGAAGACAGCCAAGAGAGAGAGAGAGTTGTGCATAGAGAAAAAAAGAAAAAGAAAGGAAAGAGCAAAGTATTGCCACCTTTAAGAGAGATAATTAGTGCGTGTGAGACCAAAGAAAAGCAGGAAAGATTTTTCTTTAGCTGTGAGACATACACAAAAATTATTATGATTGATTTGATAATAGTGAAATTATTTGGAGTTTATCCCATGTTTTTTCTTTTCAAAGAAAAAGGGTTTTCCACGTAAATTTTGTGTTCTTGTATGTGATTGTTATTTTGGATTGCTAATATTGTTGATAATATTATTCAGGACCAAATAGGAAGTCCTATATATATATATATATATATTTTTTTTTTTTTTCTAGAAAATGAAATTGGAGTACAACAGTGCTCGGAGCCTTCAAGTTTTAAGTTTTACTAACTTGCTTCGTTTTGTTCTTGATTAAATTGACTGAAGGGAGTGGTCAAATCAAAACTTTAAGGAGTTCTAGTGTTTAAGGTAAAGGTCTAACTTTGTCTTTCTCATTTTTGTTTGTTTGCTTGTTTTTCTTTGTGTTTTATTGCTTTGATGTATTTGTTGTTAGTTTAGGCTGTTTATCTTTCATATTATAAGCATGATAGGTTGTTAGAATTCTTGCTTTGATCGTTTGTTCTTTGCTTTTTTTGGGTTCGTGTTTCTAGGTGTGTATGCGTGCGAATGCTTCATGTATGCGTACGCATACTTGCAACTTGCATACACATGCCTCGTGTATGCGCACTCGTACTCATGCCTAGAAACCCAGATTTAGGGTTTTTCATGTTTTGCACATCTTGTTAAGTTTTTATCACATGTTTAGCCTTTTTTAACCTAGTTTTCACATGTTTAGGTCTGAGATTAGTAGAATAACATGTTTCACGTGCTTTGATTGTTGAATTAATAATTAGGGTTTATACCTTGGATGAATAACATGAAGATGCATTGATGTGTAGGTGTTGTGATTCAGTGAGGTAAGTGAGGTAAATTATGCACAATTATATGAATATGCATTTGATTTGGATGATAAGCATGATATGGTTGATGAACTTGATGAATATGCTTGATTGGTGCAATGATGCAATTGCTTAAGTGTTTGAACATGCTTGATTAGCGTCATGATCTTATGCTAATGCCTTGTTGATGTTACTGCCTTATGACGTAGTTGTTGCCCTTTGATAAATATGAATGTCATGTCATTCTAGGTGAATGTTAGGGTCTTATGCCATGATGTATGTGGGATGATATGCCATGTTGTATGCTAGAGTGTGTGTTAGTATAAAATAAAATGTTAGAGGACTCTTTGATGGGATTAGAATTTAGAATACAATGAGTGGAGGTCGACCCACAGGTCGGGTGGGGTTGGTTGCCTAACACCTTTCCATTCCCATACTTAAAATCTAGTCACTTATTCTGGTAAAGATTAGTCATTCCACAATGGCGCTATATATATGGTTCCTATAACTAATCTAGGTGGCGACTTCATTTACACTCTCTGCCCCGTCCACCCTAAGTTGAGGCATACTTCTTGCGAGGAAACCACTGGCCATGGGTGCTTGTGTTCCACAATGGCGTTATATATATGGTTCCTAAAACTAATCTAGGTGACGACTTCATTTACACTCTCTGCCCTGTCCACCCTAAGTTGAGGCATACTTCTTGTGAGGAAACCACTCGCCACGGGCGCTTGTGCCCTCAGAGGCTAAGAGACAAGATGAGAAAGTGTTAAGTACCCATCTTACCCAATCCAAATATTGATCTCCTAGGGATTAATTGCCAAATTTATTTTTTATCATTCAGTCAAATAATTTCATAAATGTCATGCCAAATATAACCAAGTAAAAAGACAAAAAAGAAAAAGAAAAAAAAAGGAAGCTAAAGAATAAGATAAAAAGAACTTGAAATCCACAAAAAGAGGTGCTCCATATGATGAAGAATTCATATGGAGAAAAGACAAACGTGACTGTGGAGATCCATGATGACAAATGAATCTTAAAAAAAAAATAAAAATCATTGAATTGCTTTCATAAATCCTGATTAATTTCATGCAAGGTAAGATTTTATAATGATGTCAGATCTCAACTCGTGATCATGCTTTCAAGAAATCATTAATTACATATTGACCACTAACCTTGTCCTTGTGTGTAATTTCTAATTTGACGCAACACATAATCATGTTATTCATTTCAAACCTCATATCATAGGAAGGGAAATTCATTTTAATTCATGCCATCATATAAACGAAAACAAGGATTAGTTTAGTAATCCTACTTGCATGCACTACCTTTCAATAAGGAGTTTGGTGGCAAACTCTTTTCGGGATTGCTATTTTCAGTGCATTCAGAGCCTTCTCCGTAGTTGGAATTGAGGAGATATGCTGTTGGTGCCTTGCAAGTTTGATTGTCAAGTAAGAGTTTTTTTTTTTTTTTTTTTGCCATTAAAAGTTAAGAGACTAATCTTAGCACTAGATCAAGTGGGTGTCTAACACCATCTCACTGCATAACTTAATCTTTGAGCGCAAACTAGGGATCTGTAGGATTTTTTGATCGAAATGGATGTTTATTTTGTTTTTCATTAATTAGGACAAAAAATCTTGGGTTTTTTATTTTTTTTATTTTTTTTTTGGTATAGGTGATTGAGTTAGCAAATTATCAAAGATAAAAGATTAAAAAGGATTCTGTATTTTATGGGTTACAAATATTACTTTGCTCCTGTTGAACCCTCCTTAATTAGCTTGTTCTATTAACGATGAATCAGCCATAGCAGCAATAATGCAATATTCTTGTGCATTCTGCATAGAATTAATCATCTTATCATGATAATCAGAGTCACACCCCAATAAGATATCAGATTTCACTAAGCTTATTTCTTTTTAAGTTGAAAAGAGTGTAAGGTATAAGCTTAGTGCATGTGGTATTAAAAAAAAATTAAAATATCACTAAGCTTCCATTTATCTAAAGGAAAAAAATGAATACAAATCTATCAGGGTCATGATGAATTTTGCCAAATCCAAAAAAAAATTTATATTATCAAATAAATAAAGGGAAATTTCAATCCAGTAGTGGAGTCTTTAAGCTCTAAGTGATTGGACGGCACAGTAAATAAATGTACCACGATTGCAAAAGAAAGCTGTGATGAACTTTTGGGCACCACCCAAAATCTAGATCCATATCCAAGTGAATTAATGCAGCATTGATGAGCAGATAGAGAGGTCAGTTCATGATCTTCATTTAGAATATACAATCAATATATACGGTTGTCCCAAACATGTTAGGTCAACTTCTGGAAGCTTTGGGTGGTGGTTCCACCATAAGTGATAGTGGGAATTGAGAAAGGATCCATGTAACCGGTTGACTTTGCTATTTGACTTTGAGAAATCTCAAAAAAATTTCAAAAACATTCAAAAGATTGATGGTGTCACTTTTTTTTTTCTTTTTTGGTTTGTTGATAATTTAATATAATTACAACAAAGAGGGGACAATTTAAACTCTAGAATCTCGAAGACTAAAAAGTGTCAACTAGTTGAATTAAAATTATCTCCGCAACATGTGTTCCACTTTAAGAGATAACTTGATGATAATATTCTTTTTGCTTATAGTTTTATATTTTGTTATTTCAAAATGAAATATTGCACATAAGGACCAATTGCCCACCTGATGTGGGCCTAAATTAGAGAATGAGTGGACATGGGCCTATGCAACATGGGCTGAAAACTACATGATTCCTACAATCTTCTATAACCCATTTGATTCTCAACTATTCGGACCATTTTAGGATTCTCTTTAATGTAGAGTACCCTTTTAACCATGCGACTTAAACTTTTTTGGGTTGCCTTTATTACACACAAATTATTACATACACCCTATGTAACACCCCAACCTAAATTCATAATTAATTTATGGGTTTATATGCATGTTATTGTCTTAATTATTTTTAAGTGCATGAAGCTTTGATTTTTTTGTGATACTATAGAACATATATGTTATTTGAATGTGATGGATATAACTTTATTAAGTTAAGAATTTATATGTATGAAAGGTTATATTATTCTTTGGGTCTTTCTAGAATTATAAGTTGATAAGGGGTGAAATGTATGATTTCCAAAAGTTGTAAAAGGTGGGTGTGATATTTTCCCTAGCCATACACGTATCCCACCCCAAAAGTCCACATCCTTTATCTGATTTTGCTGCCCAAAAGTCTTCTCACTTTTCTTATTTTCTTGGCTGCATCTGAAGTCCAGCAGCTCCTTTTCTGCTTTTACTATTCCTCTTTCTTTCTTCTTGATTCCTTCTTCTCCCCTTCTTACACGGCAGCCTTCCCTCTCTCACCAAAACATTTTAACCCTCTCTAAAGAAGAAATTACAGGGTTAAGACTAAAATTTCAGCTTCAAATTGTTGGGGGTAAGAAATCAAAACTTCATTTGTTCATTTCTACTTCTTTAACTTCTATCCTGATTTTATAGGCTGAAATATGATTCTGTTTTAGTGGTTTGATGGTTTGATGATATTATGGTTTATTGAATGTTTGATAACATATTTTAGTATGTTTATTAAAGGTATAAAAATACCCAAATGGAATTAAGGCTTATAGCTATTTGTTGATGATTTTGTAAGAATATGTACTGAAGCTGTCTCTGTGACAGATTTGGTGTTTACAACAAGAAAATTATGTATTAAATCATATGCTGTGAATTAAGAGGCTAGGAGTATTTTTTTATGAATTCTAAGACACATATGGTTGTTATGGAATTGGTCTCACAGCATTTGGATGAGTAGAAAAATAATGGTTTAATTTCTAAGTTGTATGAATTTCTGTCAGAACAGTTTTGAGTATGCTGTCTTGCGTGATTTTTAATAAATCATGGGTTAATGCTTTGACTCCGAAATTTTTATGGTGTATACTGGACATACAGGAGAGTAGTGTTGTAAAATTTCATGACATTTGGATGTGTGTGGACAGCCCGTTTGTATTTTACAAATGGGGCGTATGTTGCTGGAATGGGCAGTGAACAACATATACTACCCCTGACTTTGTGGATTTTAATTCTCAAGTTAGGGTGTATGTTTTGAGCTATAATTTAATATGATTATTCCTTGTTATGTTAGGATCATATATGAATTTTACGAATTGGTTTCTCTATGGTTTGGATGCTTAATATGTTTGATGATTGTATCATATGCTTTGGGGAACTTTAAGTGATGGGAATTAAGTTTTTCTTGAGTTTGAGAGTTAGGTTGTGGTTGAGGTATAAGTTTATATATTAGGAAGAGTTTGTCCGTAATAAGTTTTGGTTTTTCTTTTAGGTGACGAGAACGAGAACACGGATACTTGAGCTCCTCGTGTACATTCTCTCGCGCCTTCTGTTTTCAGGTAAGGGACTTGTGACATGTGCTTTTGATAAGTATAAAAATTATCTCAAAACGTATTATGCATTAAAGCTTTTGATTAGAGGTATTACATATATGCATGATTTAAGTAAAATACATGTTCGTGAGTTGTTCAATCTTATATACATAATAATTTTAGCATATTGATGCTATTATTTATATCACGAACATGATATTTAGGAAGGAAGTGGATATGCTACTATTATGAAACATTATGTAAAAGAAAAGTTATCAGAAAAAAATATAGTTTTCGGGTTATTCCTTTGTTATGTTCTGAACTCAGCCAGTAGGGGTTATAGTACTGGCATTTCCATGGAGATTCTGATTGGCCATTATAAGTGGGACTGGCTCTGCTGTACCCGTCCTTGTTGGTAACAGCCAACTTGTGGAGGATGTCAACTTACCCCCATGGTTGAAAGTATGTATTATGATATGATTCCGGAATTACCCAGCATTGTGGGGAATGCTGGATGCCTGGCACTCTGTGCTGGAAGCCTCCCAAAGTTGTGACAGACTTACAATTGGATTAACTAATATGTATTACAAATGAACTATTAAGTTGTTTGGAACTATAAGAAAAGTATGATGATAAAGAATGTTATAGTCTGTTCAAAGTTAAGATTACTGAATTATATCTAAGTTTCTTATTATGTCCTTTTATTTATTATATGAAAGGAAGATGAAGTATTTTTATCTGAAAGTTCATAATTTATGTAAGAGCAATACGAACAGTATGAAGACCATTTTATCAAATCTGGCATATCCATAAAGTATTTGATTTACATGCATTCTTATTAAAGGCCCATGGAGCTTAAAACCTTACTGGGCTTCGCAGCTCACCCTATTACATTTCAGTGCACAGGTTCTTCCTGGAAGCAGCGAGAGTATTAGAGGTGGCAAGGATTCTGTGTTTCCTCGTTTTGTTAGAATGTAGAGTTTTGTTGTATAGCAGTTAGCTCTTTTGTTGTATAGGAGGAATCAAGATATACTTGATCCTTGAGCACAGATGTAATTTAGTATCTTAGTTGTTTTGAACCCCAGTTGTATATCTTTGGGGTTAGGTTTGTAATAAGAGTTTTGCTAATCGTTTAGCTATGTAATATTTACCCTTATACCCTAAGTTTCCGCTGAGTGACAATCTTGCAAAGTTCAAATGAAATGAATTTTCAAGATTTTCATCATTTTTTTGTATTTTGTGGTTTTTATGTAAGATATAAACAGGAATTCAAGAAAGCAATTCTTGATAAGCATCTTCAATTTAGGTTGGTTCGTGTTAATATTGAGGTAAACTTGATATTAACATGCCGGTCATGCTCTAAACTCTGAAGTACAGGTTTGGGTCGTGACACCCTATTTTTGATCTGAAATTGTAAAGTCATAGTTTCAAACCAAGACAACAATCAGACTAAGACACCAATCAATTTTTAGTGTAGGTAGGGATTGAACTATCTTTTTTCTTCCGGCTATAAATTGTTGGAAATATTGCCCTTACCATTCTCGTGAACTTTTCTCCCTTAGCCCCTTCCACCGAAACTTTCTACAATAATCTCATATTCAAAACTGTCTTAGAACGTAGAATGCCCAAGTCTTGGTAACATTTTTTGAGAAAAACATTAGCTAGAACTGAAATACCAATCAAAAGTGTTAAAAAAAATTTAGACCCATCAATTGTTTTAAAGAGGAATCAATCAATTTATTAAATTAAATAGTTATGAGTTCAGATTGATTGCCAAATTAATTATCAGAATTGAAGAAAAACAAGAAAACATGCAATATAACAATGGCGGAATTGAGAGAACAAAGAGTAAAATCTATGAGGTTGAATATTAGCAACACTAACTGAATAATACATTGTGTACACATGTGATCATTGTGCTCTTAACAGAAAAGTATCTAGTTACAGGAAAAATATCTCAGCTGCTAATCTCAGTAGAAGAAGCTCTGAAGCTCGGAGAAGAAGACAAGCCAAAATGTCACCGTTTGTATTAATGAGATACGGTGCTGTTTTGTTACTTAGGAAGAATATGACTGTTAACTAAAAACTAGCTGCTTAGAGCATCCACACCAGTGGATGCAAAATTTCCATCTATTTTGCACAAAAAAAAAAAAAAAAAACTACTTTCTCTATTTTACACACCAATTTTTACAAAACACCCACATTAATTTATCTATTCTACACATTTATTCAATAAAATATTCATTCTTTTATAATTTTTTATTATTCTCTCCCTCACTGGCCCTCTCTCTCACAGACCCAACATTCAAAGGAAAGTAGCGGTTGGTTTGTTTGGTTTTTACTTTTTTATTTTATTTTTTATTTTAGAGGGTCAAAAATTTTAATTCCCAGGAAATTTTGTTTCCTTGAGAATTCAATTCTTTAACCTCAATATTTTGAAATCCAAGAAAATCGGGTTCGAATTCTGATTTGAAATTTGAAATCGTGTGAGCTCCGTTGTTTTGGTTGGCATCTGTTCCGGCGGTCCGATGATCGAAATGGCTTTGCTTCTTGGTTCTAATCGGTCTTCTTATGCTTCTCTTAGCACATCCAGGTCCTTCAAGGTACACCTTTTTTGTTGTTAATTTTCTTTATTTCTTGTTTGGTTGGTGAGAAAGTGGTGGAAAAGAGTAGAAATAGAAGGAAAGATGATCGGCTCCACTCAAATTTGAGTGAGGTTTATCGCAAATTTATTTATTCTTTTTTTTTTCTCTATGTTTTTCTCGGCAACCAAACAAATCCTATGTAATACTAATTTCTTATTTTACTTGATTTTGGAAGAATTTTTTTGATGTGGTGTTCTCTGTTGATGCATGGTGTGGCGTTCTCTGTTGATGTGGCGTTCTCTGATGATCGACGGCAGTGAGAGTGAGGTAAGAGTGAGAGCAACCAGAGAGACAGAGAGAAGGAGAGAAAAAAATATTAAAATACACGGTTACTGTAGCATTTGTGCATTTATGCACAATTTTACACCCCTTGATGTGAGTGTTTTTTTTTTTTTTTTAAATTTTTTTATATCAAAATGTGTAAAATGAAGGAATTTTTGTATTTTGGAAGACTTTGCATCCATTGATGTGGATGCTCTAAGGCTTTGAATCTTCTATTCTTCTATCAAGAATAACATACCCCATGTGAAAAACAATAAACAATCACACAAATAACATATCATATGGTGTGACACATGAAAAACAAATGAAAAAACCATTTTCAAAGGAAAATATATTGCAAGGCCTTAACCAACAACCCCAGAGGCAAAATAGATCCATTTCCACTAATAGATTGCATGAAGTTTGTAGGGTCACGGTTTGTAGCCCAAGCCCAGAAGAGTGGGGTTATGAGCCCAATGAGCCCAATACAATAAATTTGTAGAGAGTGGGTGAAAGAACTGGGTTTTTAGCGGATTAAACAACGGTTAGTTAAGAATTCAAGTGTAACTGAGCATGAAACCGCATGTAACTATGGATGAAATGTAGGTCCGAGGAGATGGATTAATAATCAAATCACTATTTCTGAAAGATAGTTCAACGTTTAGTGCTACAGTAGTTCTCTTTCTATTCTCCTCCACTGTATTTTTCCGATCCCCTCCTTATGGAGGGTCTTTCACATTATATAAACTTTTTTAGGTCATCTCCATCGTACAATTGTTCATCATCTAAACCTACACTCGAGTATGTATCTTATCAAGCATCTTCCCTGACTCTTTGTGAATGGTAGTGGTTGAGACTATATTGTTCAGAGGTCTTCTCCACATAAATGCGGCCAGAAAGGTTGCTGTAGTGCATTTAATGCGGTGGTAGCAGCTTTTCCCTTAGATATTTCTATATTCTTATCCTCTCCGTACGTGCATGAAGTCTATCCTCATCGTTGGAGACTCCTGGAAGGTTACCTAAGTCACCCGGGTGCTTGCTCAACTGATATTCATCTAGTCCAAGGAGGGTAACCTCCTTGGACTTCAGCCCTCCACCCTTTCCTTACGCGATTATATATTCTGGGGCTTCTTCAGTCATTTACTCCTCCTCGAATGTATCCACATTGGCAAATAGGGCTTAGGGCCTAATGTACAAATTTGAGCTTTTGCCCCCACAAAGTTTGTTTAGTTCTTTGTTTTGTTTTGTTTTTTGTTTTTTTATTTTATTTTTTATTTTTTTGTTTCTAAACTTTAAAAAGTTATTTTTTCAACCCTAATATTGAAAATATTACACCTTCTTTTAAGGAGTTGCTATTGTTGTTGTCGTTGTTGTTATTTATTTATTATTTTTTCAATAGTTTAGGGGAAAAAAACCTTTTCAATAGTTTAGGAGTGAACAAAGATATTTTTAAAATTTAATGACAAAAAGTGTAACATTTTCAATAAATTAAAATGAAAAATGAACTATTTTAAATTTAGGGATGAAAATCAATTCAATAGTTTAGCCAATATTATATGTTTGTATGTATACATGTATAAAGATATACTTATAGAGATTTGAGGTTGGATTATATAAGTTTATAAATAAGATCATAAAATTTCAAAGTATTATTTGTAATTTATTGATAACATAAATAGTCTATATCATAGTAAATTTATATAATTTTTTTAACAATATAAGTTCAGTAAATCTAATATCATTCATTGCTCTCTCTCTCTCTCTCTCTCTCATGCGCACGCGTGCGTGCCACACACACTTTCTTCATTTTCCTCTTTTCTATTATCATTTCCGACTCCCTCTCACTTTATAACTCTCATCATGGTATTCTTAGTTCTTACTTTTCTCTCACCAATCACTTTTTGCTTATTCATTTTGTTAGAAGAAAGAAATGACAAAACTTCATATATTTACGTGTTATTTTTTGTGACATCGATATATTCAAATTTTTTTTTTTTATTAGGGCCCTAACTGCTTGAGATATGATTGTATAACTTTATATACAAATTCATAAGATATTGAATTATAATTGGTAATTTATTGACATTATAAACAATCTATTTTACAATAAAAAAATATAAACAATTTATTTTTTTATTAGAGCCCTAACTACTTGAGATATGATTGTATAACTTTATATGCAAATTCATAAGATATTGAATTATAATTGGTAATTTATTGACATTATAAACAGTCTATTTTATAATAAAAAAATATAAACAATTTGTGGTTGATGAATCTAATTGTTAAATGGAAATCATTCTATCTAATTAACTCAAATAATATCATTTCAATTATAATTTAGTTATTAATTACTAACATAGACTTGTGAAAGGGTTCAAAATTATTAATCATTGTGTTTACAATGTTTGAGCAAAAAAGTAAGTTAATTAAGCACATAAAATTTAAATAATCAAGTAAACAAATTTAGTCATCGGTTTTAGGTGCATCATTTTTTCCAAATTACGTATTTTTTTTCTTATATATATATTTTTTCTAAACATGTTCTTTGAAAGTTATTTAGTGAAATACTCGACTTTTAAGAAAATGTGGCATTTTTAATATTTAAAAAAAAAAAAAACATTATTTTGCAATTTTGACCCTGCAGGCTTATACAATATTTTAGTTATTTAATTACTTAACTCATATAAAAATTTTGCTCCAGTATTTTTCTTTTCCGGATATGAAAATTACTTAACATATATTCTATCTTGACGGTGAATTAGAGTTTGTCTTATGTTTGAAACAAAGTTATATAAATATTTTTAAATTTTTAATATCCAACTGGATTTAGTTCAGTTGGTTCACAGCCGCTTGGCGTAGTAGATGCTTTCTATATCACTCTCATTGTTGTAGCTATTTAACTAGCATTATCTTACAATCTTGTCGTTATAATATTCACCACATATTTGGCTATTACCATTCTGACTGTTAATGTATATTGTGTTTTGTTATGGGCTTTAGTGTCTACAGAAATGTTAATGTATATTGTGTTTTGTTATGGGCTTTAGGCCCAACTGCTTTACTTGTATACCATACTTGTACTTGTACTACACTTTACTTGTACTTGTACTACACTTTACTTGTACCGCATACTTATGCCTCCTATATAAGGCACTGATGTATATTCTTTTATTCAAGAAATACAATACAAATCCTTTAGTATTTCTAACATGGTATCAGAGCCACTGCTCTAATCCTTTGGTGTGCCGCTCTTAAGCAGTCTTGTCTTCTTGGGTGTCATCTGCAGTCGTTGTTGTGAGCAGCACCACTGCCTCCACCGTGACTTCAGTACATCAAAGACCACTGCCTTGCCGCCACCACCGCTTCCGCTTCTCCGATCAGACCACAGATTACACCATCGGAAAGAAATCTCTCCGATCTCCCTTTTTGTGAAATTTTGTCTTCATCGAACCTCCCACCCGCCCCCACGCGCCACCAGAAGTCTCGGCGTCACTGGCACGCGCCTTCACGCGCCGCCAATATAGCCCATGCGCCACCACGCGCCTGCACGCGCCAGGGTTCCTCTGCTGACGTCAGCCTTAGGTGACGTCATCTACCACGTCATCGCCACGTCATCTGCTGACGTCATCTACCACGGCATCCGCTGACGTCATCTGCCACGCACCTGTTGACGTCATCGTTGACCAGGACGTTGACTTGACCGTTGACTTTGACCGTTGACTTTGACTGAGGGTTGACTTTGACCGTTGACTTTTGCCAGAGTTGACTTTTGCAGTCCAGGTGCTCCTTACCCAGTTTTTCGTGTAGATTTCATTTTTGCAGTCTATTTTTGCATATTTTGCTTCTAAATGAAGAATAAGGACAGGTCTTCTTCTTGTTGCAATAATTATCGTCGACAATCCAGTAAACTTTTTTGCAATTTTTGCAAACGTTTTGGCCACAGTATTGAGACTTGCTATCGTCGCAACAAATCAGCTGTTTCAATTTCTGCTGCTACTGTTGCTAACACTGAGAGTGTACAACCAATGGCTCCTATCTCTGCACAGTCTAAGTCTTCAGAACGCACTTTCACCATGTCCACAGATGACCTTAAAAATATCATCGCCAATGTTATTCGTATGGTTGGTAATGCATCTTACTCCTCTTCTCTCTCAGCTTTATCTGGTATGTCTCCCTCCTTTTGGCTTATGGATTCCGCTTGTTGCAATCACATGACACCTCACTCGTCCTTATTTTCTGAACTCAAACCTGCACCACACCCTCTTAATATTCGCACAGCAAATGGTTCCACAATGTCTAGTCATAATATCGGTTCTGTTTCGACTTCCAACCTTTCAGTTCCTGGGGTCTTTAATGTTCCTGACCTTTCTTACAATTTATTTTCTGTGGGACAATTAGCTGAGTTGAGTTATCGCATTATATTTGATTATTCTGGGTGTATTGTGTAGGATCCGAGGACGGGACGGGACAGGAACTTGGGACCGGTCCCAGAGTTGGGCGTATGTTTCCCGTGGACAACCTTCGTCTTCCACTTGTTGCTCCTGTTTCTGTTGCTGCAGCTGCTGCAGTTTCTTCAATTCCTTCCCTTGCACTTTGGCATGCTCGTCTTGGTCATGCATCTTCCTCTCGGGTACAACAATTGGCTTCTAGAGGTTTGTTAGGTTCAGTGTCTACAGAAAATTTTGATTGTGTCTCATGTCAGTTAGGAAAACAACCAGCTTTGCCTTTCAATTCTAGTGAATCAATATCCACTGATATCTTTGACCTTATTCATTCTGATGTTTGGGGGCCTTCCCCGGTCTCTAGTATTGGTGGATCTCGATATTTTGTTGTCTTTGTTGATGATTATTCCCGCTATAGCTGGATTTTTCATATGAAACATCGTTCTGAATTATTGGAAGTATATTCTAATTTTGCAAAAATGGTTGAAACTCAATTTTCCAAACGTATCAAAATTTTTCGATCTGATAATGCTCTTGAGTACACTCAATATGCTTTCCAAGTTGTTTTGCATTCCTATGGCACTGTTCATCATCTAACTTGTCCAGGTACCTCTCAACAAAATGGTAGAGTCGAACGAAAACTTCATCATATTCTTGACACTGTTCGTGCTCTCCTTCTCTCTGCCAAAGTTCCTGCTCCTTTTTGGGGCGAAGCTGCTCTTCATGCTGTTCATGCTATTAATCGCATTCCAAGTCCTGTTATCCACAATCAAACTCCATATGAGCGCCTTTTTGGGTCACCTCCAGATTATCGCCACCTTCGCTCCTTTGGTTCTGCTTGTTTCGTTCTTCTTCCGCCACATGAGCATAATAAACTTGAGCCTCGGTCAAGGCTTTGTTGTTTTCTTGGCTATGGCGAAACTCAAAAGGGGTATTGGTGTTACAATCCTGTCTCTCATCGTCTTCGTGTCTCTCGCAATGTTGTATTTTGGGAACATCGCTCCTTTGTCGAGCTCTCTCACTTCCGTGCCTCCCTACCTTCCTCCTCTGTCTTAGATCTTTTTCCAAATGAGGCACATATTCCCTCTGTAGTTGCTCCTGATCCTATTTTAGTTGCTCCTGATTCCCCTGTAGACTTCTCTGTCTAACCACCAGATATCCTTGATCCCTTTCCTAGTTCACAATTTAATGAACAGGTGGAAGATGAACAGGTTGAAGACGAGCTACCCAACCCTGAGCTTGGGTCCCCTGCTCCTGCTCCGCTTGACGATCATGCACAAGACATTCCACCTCGTCACTCAACTCGGGTAAGATCCGTTCCTACACATTTACTTGACTATCATTGTTACACTGCCCTTGCTACACTGCACGAGCCTCACACCTATCGTGAGGCTTCCACTGACCCTTTATGGCAGATTGCAATGAAAGAGGAGCTTGATGCATTATCTAAAAACCATACTTGGGACTTGGTGAATCTCCCCCCTGGGAAATCTGTGGTTGGTTGTAAGTGGATCTATAAGATTAAGACTCGCTCTGATGGGTCCATTGAGCGCTACAAAGCTCGTCTTGTTGCAAAAGGTTTCACACAGGAGTATGGGATTGATTATGAAGAGACTTTTGCTCCAGTTGCTCGTATCTCATCTGTTCGTGCCCTCTTAGCTGTTGCTGCTGCCAGAAAATGGGACATTTTTCAGATGGATGTCAAAAATGCATTCCTTAATGGAAATTTAAGTGAAGAAGTTTACATGCAACCTCCTCCTGGTCTCTCTGTTGAATCAAACAAGGTTTGTCACCTTTAACGTGCACTTTATGGCCTTAAACAAGCTCCACGAGCTTGGTTTGCCAAATTCAGCTCTACCATCTCTCGCTTGGGTTACATGGCTAGTCATTATGATTCTGCCTTATTTCTTTGTTGCACTGCAAAGGCACTATTTTACTTCTCCTGTATGTGGATGATATGATCATAACTGGTGATGACCTTAATGGCATTCAAGAACTCAAGGTTTTTCTCAATCAGCAGTTTGAGATGAAAGATCTTGGACATCTCAGCTACTTCTTGGGTCTTGAAATCACTCATTCTACAGATGGCCTGTATATTACTCAAGCCAAGTATGCTTCTGAACTATTGTCTCGAGCTGGACTCACTGATAGCAAGACTGTTGACACTCCAGTTGAGCTTAATGCGCATCTGACTCCCACAGGAGGGAAACCATTGTCTAATCCTTCTCTTTACAGACGATTGGTTGGCAGCCTAGTTTATCTCACAGTTACTCGTCCAGACATCTCCTATGCTGTTCATCAAGTGAGCCAGTATCTGTCTGCTCCACGATCTACTCACTATGCTGCTGTTCTGCGCATTCTTCGATACCTGAAGGGCATTCTCTTCCATGGCCTTTTCTACTCAGCTCAGTCTCCTCTTGTACTCCGTGCATTCTCTGATGCTGATTGGGCAGGGGATCCCACTGACCGCAGGTCCACTATAGGTTATTGCTTTCTCCTTGGTTCTTCTTTAATTTCTTGGCAAAGTAAGAAACAAACTTTTGTGGCCCGCTCCAGTACTGAAGCAGAATATCGTGCTCTTGCTGATACCACATCTGAGCTCCTTTGGCTACGATGGCTTCTTACGGATTTAGGTGTGTCCACATCCTCTGCCACTCCCCTTTATTGTGATAACCAGAGTGCCATTCATATTGCTCACAATGATGTCTTCCATGAACGGACTAAATACATCGAGATTGATTGTCATTTTATCCGGTATCATCTTGTCCATGGTGCTCTCAAGCTTTTCTCCGTCTCTTCCAAAGATCAACTTGCAGATATCTTCACCAAGTCACTTCCTAAGGGCCGCACTTGTGATTTGGTTGACAACCTCAAGCTGGTCTCACATCCACCTTGAGTTTGAGGGGGGCTGTTAATGTATATTGTGTTTTGTTATGGGCTTTAGTGTTTACAGAAATGTTAATGTATATTGTGTTTTGTTATGGGCTTTAGGCCCAACTGCTTTACTTGTATAGCACACTTGTACTTGTACTACACTTTACTTGTACCGCACACTTATGCCTCCTATATAAGGCACTGATGTATATTCTTTTATTCAAGAAATACAATACAAATCCTTTAGTATTTCTAACACTGATCATCCAAGTAAAGGGGATCGGTCCATTGCACTAGATGTACTGAACCTAAACCAAGTCTTAAAAGGGTCAGGTTTAGGTCCAGTGTCTAGTGACATTAGACCCGTTGAGATAATGACATGTATTCACTTTTAAACACATGTTACCATCTGATCGAGTCCAGTGCGCTAGATGCATTGGACCTCAAACAACTCCTAAAAGGGTTAGACTTAAGTTTAGTATCCAGTAGCATTGGATACATTGAGATGATGACATGTATTCACTTTTGAAGGTATTACCATCTAACCAGATCTAATATATTAGATGGACTAGACCTAAACCAAGTCCATGATAAAAATATGAAAAAGATTACAGATATTCTCTAGAAAAATTGGTGTTAGGGAAGAAGTTAATTATGCAGAAGTGACAAAGAGCTCTTGTCAGGAAGGTTGTTTAAACCATGTAAAACACATTTACCTTTTGTTTCCCCTGTCTTGCCGCCATACGACTACAAATGTACGAAATCAAGGACCACGCGTGATTTCGTTTTTGTTTCTTACAATAAAAAGTACATCATGTTTTTGATGCGTGAATCCTCCCCTTCATATGAGGCTGAACCCAACACTTATGGGTCACTACCTTGTGAAGGGGAGTACTCACATATCTAACCTATGAATCATAGGCTATGATATACCTGCTTATTGTGAAAGGGCCAAATAATAAAAATCTGAAAAAGACAACCAGGAATTCTTACAAAATCGTGGCAGGGGAGAAGTTAATCACGCAAAAGTGACAAAGCACTTGTCAGAAACGTTTATTTATTTATTTATTTTTTATAAGGTCAGAAACGTTTTTTAAACCATATAAAACACATCATTTTTTTTTCTTTTCTTTTTTCCCCTCTCTTGTCAGTTCTTTGCAAAGGGACCATCTATGATTTTTCTTTTCTTACCGTCCTGTGAAGTCGAAGTCAGGCCGTAAATGAACCAAACAATTTTTAAACAATTCGGGCTTAACTCAACCAAAAAAAAAAAAAAAAAAAAAAACTCATACACGTTTATTTGTTTATAAACAAACTAAGTTTGAATCTTAATTTTAGCCATGTTTAAAAATGAATCAAGCCTAAGCAAAAAATATTGTTCATAAATAGAATCATAAACATTAAGGTTTGATAAACAATAAGTTGAGTCTAGACTTGTTTATGGACTTGATAATATGTTTAATATGACCTTGACTAATAAATTAATGTAAATCTTACTAAGACTCTAATTAATTAGATGTTGGAACCATTTGTCCAAAACAAAATAGGCCCAAAATGTTGTGTTGGATCTCATGTGCAAAAGTTTGATATTAAACTCAAGTTTGAGTTTGATATTGAGTGTTTAGTTTGAATTAATAATGAATTAAGCTGAGCTCAAGATTTTAAACTTTTTGACAAGCTTGAGCTCGAACATTATTTGAGATGCTTCAAAATTGATTGGATATTGATTGAGTGTGAGTGTGTGATCAATCCCTAGTTGGGCATATATTGGGTTGATCATGGATTTATTAACAACTATAAGAAGTCTTAATTGTGACTAGACTAATCCTTTTGGAGTCTAAACACAGATGTTGTTAGTGCTTTTTCTTTGATCGTTACAAATAATATCAGAGTCGGCCTGGTAATCTCATGCGAGCTTGGAGGCACATCCCCACAAAGTAAGTCCTAATGAGGACTTTAAGAATTTAAGTAGGGGAAGTTGTGATACCCCAAATTTGATTGGTTATACATTAAGGAGTGTGATTAGTCCCACATTGGGCATATACTGGATTGATATTGACTTTATTAACAACTATGAGATGCTTTGTTTGTGATTAAACTAGTCCTGCTAAGGTATAACCGCAAATGCAGCTAACTCTTTTCTCTGGATCATTACAATTTTAATTTTTTTGTTGAGCTATGAACTTGAGCATTCATTACTCAATAAAACTAAAAGATGACTAGGAATCTTTACAAAATGGTGCTAGGGAAGAAGTTGAATTTGAAGCAGTGACAAAGAGCTGCGTACAAAAAATTGTGGTCCAAAAGTATATACGATAAAAAAATTTAGGGTAAATTGTAAATTACACTCTTGAAGTTTGGGGTTGATTGGATTTTATACCCCAAAATTTCAGAAACTTGATTTTACCCTATGAAGTTTGGTTCCGTTAGCAATTTACTATAAAATCAAGTTTTTGAAACTTTCGGGTGTAAAATCCAATCAACCCCAAACTTCAGGGTGTAAAATCAAGTTTTTGAAAACTAATGATATTTGTGGTCCTAATGCCCATAATCAATGATGAACTCAAAATTATTATTATTTTTTTTTTAGTTTATTTGACAACTAAACAAACAAATTTTGGTAATACTATCTAGTTTGACCATGAATTTAAGTTTGGCTTGTGATTGGAATAAAATTAAATACAACAAACCTGAACTCGTAACAACTGACTCGACTTAACTTATTTATAGTCTTAGAAAAGTTCACTGTTTACTGTCTTAGAAAAGATCAATAAAATACTTCTAAAATATCTTTAGATTCATAATTAAATAAACCAACATTTTTTTGCTTTGCGTTGCATTGAGCAAGATAGGACTATCCTTAGACCGGGGGGAGAGGGGGGACATGCACCCAAGAATTTTAATTTTTTAATAATATATATTAAAGTATATATGATGGATAAATTTTATAACCAAAAAATTGATATTTGACCCCTAGAATTGAAAACTAACCCTTACAAATTGTAACTTGATCATCTCATTCATATTTTCTTCACCAAGAGCGAAACAGCAGTCCGAATCATCAGTCTGAATCATCAGCTAAGGCCCCTAAATGATCATCATCGGTAAATGAGGTAAGGTGCAGAGATAGCTATGAGGTTTTCCTAAAAGTAACCATCCTTGAATGAGTGTGTAATAGCTCACTAAATGTAAGAAGGCATCGGTATGGGAGCATTTTTGCCTTAAAGGGAATCGCCAGTGATAAAGTAAACGAAGAGTTAAGAGGTTCTAAGTCAGTTGAAGGTTTCTGCTGTTAGTTGATTTATTGTACAGTATAGATAAAGGTTTTATGCTAAATTTTAATAATTGCCCTTGGTTATAGTGGTTTGCTTTTTGAGAAAGGTTTCCCTGTACGTAGTCGTTTTTTCCTCTTCCTTTCATCACCATGTTGTTGCCTCATATTTATTGTGATTTTGTTGCTTTGCTATTGGTGATTTTATATGCTTATATTGCTATAATTGTTTAGAACCTGAACAATAAAATTGGCACAATTTTACTCAATTGATAAAATCTACTGTATAATACGGAATGGAAGTATGAACAACCTAAAAATTGTTATATGAGTGTCAGTACATTCTATAAATATTAAGTCATTGAGTGTGATCTTTAACCCTTGTTGTCATGAATAAATTTCTGAGTCCTTGTTCACATGACCTTGATTTTTGAAGACTATAATAGTGTATAGATGATGGTGGCCATGTAACTGCTTATGATAAACTTCTTAGAAAATTTTCTATACATAGAAATTTGCTAAGAAATTATAGAAGAACTAAAAAATGTTAAACTTTAAAAATAGAAATTGATTGTAAAATTGGACCAAACCCATAATTTGAATAAAAATTTTAAAAATCAATATACCTCTAATGTACATAAGATTAAAAGCTTGGAAAAGCAACTAGTTGAATGTAAAGCTGAGCTGGAAAAAAATAACTACTGGGAAGCTTCAAAAAGATCCTAACTCTGAAGACAAAAATGTGTATGTTCCTCCAGTACTCAGGAGGAATCATAACAAAGAGTATAAGGCTAGCATAACTAGAGTCTAGGATTGACAGGGTTAAAAGCTGCATATGAGATTCATATCACTAAACCCATGTCTAGAGCCCTTCCTAGGCATTGGGAAAAATCAAAATTTGTCTCTGCTTATCGCAATTGTGGTGTGCTTGGTCACGTTAGACCAATTTTTTATGTTCTCATACATAAGTCTTAGTCTACACCTAAATCTTCACCTAGCTAGGAAACTAATTAGGCCTAAGAATGCATATGTTTGTTACCATTGTGGTGCTCGTGGTTTGACTCACCCAAATGGCTTCAAGCTACATGTTAGCAAGAGACATCTACATGTTAGCAAGAGACAGAGTGACAAAAGAATTTTACAACAGAAGACATTGGACCCGGTGCCATTGTTTGATGAGTTTCAGAAGCTTTGATAATTTGGACTCGGTCTCATGGGAATACAAATTCCCAAAACTCAAGTTGCGTGGACTTGAGTGTTTTCCGTTACTGTTCTTGTTGTTTGAATTCTTCCAATCAAGAGTCGGACACATCTTCTAAATTTCTTGATTGGTCTTTATGCATATTATTCATATTGCAGCGTATTTTGAAATTCTGAGTTTGGATGTACAAAAAGGCACCTCAATTTAAAGGAATAACCCTTTTATTTATAAACCTAAAAAATATAATTAATCGCAAACCTTGAATCAACTCTCCAATTAAATGTTCAAAGCTGCCATGTATAACTCAATTTAGTCTAAAAACCTTCGATTTGACATCCAAAAATTCAGTTTATCAGAAGTCCCGAATTTGGTTTAATTTCATACTTTAACCATTTCTATTCTTTGATTACTCTCAAACTAAAAGCGCACACACATTTATTTTGGATTTTGCATTTTCAATTTATTTTTATTGTAATTGTAGGGACAATTTTTGCTTCAAAGGCCAAGGGCTAGACCATGTTGGAACCTTAGGCAATTTTGTTGTCCCACATTGGAAGGAAAGCTTTCCTCTTTCTATCTTATAAGGCATGAACTAATGGTTGAAGAGTACCACTAGTTTGGTTAAAACTTGGCCTTTGAAGCAAAAATTGTCGATTCTTTTAATATAGGGACAATTTTTACTTCAAAGGCCAAGAGCTAGACCATGTTGGAACCAAACTAGTGGTACTCTTCAATCATTGGTTCATGCCTTATAAGATAGAAAGAGGGAGGCTTTCCTTCCAATGTGGGACAACAAAATTGCCTAAGGTTATTTACATCCACAAACTAAAAGTACAAACTATTTTTAATAAAAACAATATAAGGTTAGTGAATCTAATATTTATAAGTTCATTAAAAAATCACTCTATCTAATTAACTCAAAGATATAATTTTAACTATACTGTATTTATTAATTATTAGTTATTACTAAAGATTTGTGGAGGGATTAAAAAATTTAAGTCGTTGTATTTACTACGTATGGGGAAAGAATAAGAGAATTAGTAAACTTGTGAACAAGCTTGAATTTGATCGATAGCAAAATGAATCAAACTTAAATACGTAATCTAACTTTATGATAATTAAGTTCAAACTTGGCTCATGTTTAAAATAAAATAAAATAAATAAATATTAAAATTATAACACTCAGTTCAGCTTAGAATGCTTAGAACCCTAAAAAAGGTCAATAAAATTCTTCCAAAAGGTGATTCAAAGTAAAGTAGAGAGACAACTTAACCCTATATTATTATCATCATATGGTATAGAATTTTGGACCAAGACGGCAACAAAGTTTTTGAAACCCTATATGGCTGCATATTGTACAGATAGGCATTTCAGTAGAACAAGTGCTCATGCAGAGACAAATTCGACGGGACGACAATGTCACCCATGTTCTGTACGTAGAAAGTGACTGTGTATAATTACATCGTTTAAAACATGCCCGACAATTTAAACGTGCGGTACATCTCCATAAACCTTAATTGCTTTCTTTATATTTATACATGCATAAGGATATACTTATAGAGATTTGGGAATATATATGATTATGTAACTTTATAATATAAATAATCAATTTTATAGAAAAAATCATAAATAATTTTTAACAATAGTGCTGATGAATTTAATTTTTGTAAGTTCATAAATAAAATAATTTTATATAAACTTATTAGGTGATATAATTACATTACTTAAAGTTACACCAAATATAACTTGATTTTGATCTATCTAATTAACTCAAATAATATAATTTTAATTGTAATTTAGTTATTAATTATTAGTATAGATTTGTAAAGGGATCATGTTTTGTATTCATTGGGTTTGTAATATATATGAGGAAAGAATAAATTACTTAAGTGTAGGGACCGGGGTTTGAGCACTTCTACTATTAGATGAGTGGACTCAGGCTCAACTAGCCCAATACAATAAATTTGTAGAGAATGGGTTTAAGAACTAGGCTTTAGTGAGGATTACAACAACTAGACATAGTTGTGAGTAGATTGAATAACAGGTACGTGGACTAGAGTGCGAAATTTTTTCCTTGGCCTTCATCTGAGGGGCTTGTTGTTCTTCTTATCTCTTTAGTGCTTAGTAACAAAGGTTTCGAAGATGACACAAACTGCTATCATCTTCCCTCTTTCCAATTTTCCACCCCCTTTTTTGGTGGATCTCTCACATTATATATCCCCTTCCAGTTAGGGGTGTTCGCGGTGCGGTGCGGTTTTGGGTCATTTTTAGCACCGCACTTTACGGTGCGGTTTAGCTAAAATCATAACCGCACTGCACTTTATTTTTGCAGTCACTTGTGCAGTGCGGTGTGGTGCGGTGCGGTTTAAAGTTTAGCCAAAATCATAACCGCACCGCACCTCATTTTTGCGGTCACATATGCGATGTGGTGTATAAGATGCGGTTTGAATGATTTGAAATTGGTATATATTTCAAATTTTGGGCTTTTTCTACCCAGCTCAAAGCTAATTTTTCCCTTTATTTTGATCCAAGTTTTAAACTATTGAGCTAGTTTTTTCTTTATTTTGGGCTGACTTTCTTAATCAACACTTGCTAGGATTATCAAACTTTTTTTTTTTTTTTTGAAAACTAGGGTTATTAAACTATTAATAATATATTTAATATTAAAAATAATTAAATATATTAATATATAGAGAAGGTGCGGTGCGGTGCGGTTTGTGCGGTTTTCTTATTATAAAACCGCAAACCGCATTGCACCATGCGGTGTGGTGCGGTGCGGTGCACTATTACTTGTGGTGCGGTGCGGTTATGCTATTTTGCGGGCGGTTTTGGTGCGGTTTTTGCGATTTGTGCGATTTATGCGGTTTGCTGAACACCCCTACCTCCAGTTGATCTTGGCCCTCCATTTGTTGATCATGCAGGTTACTTCTCAAGTGCTTGTCCCAACAGCTGCCTTCCCAAACCTTCTGTGAGTTGCAGCAACCAAAGCGGCATTGTTCAGGGGTCATTTCCTCATTAATGCGGCCAGAACATTTAGTTGTGGGCATTTAATGCGGAGGTGACAGTTTCTCCTTGAATTGCTCCTCCACCAGGCTCTCATGGCCGACCCATTGTGCTTGTCCTTTTTCTTGGGATGCTCTGCGAGGCTGCCTTTGATGGTGTGCCATTTTTCCCTTCTATGATCTCGGTTCGTCGAGAACAAGATTGTCCTTGGCGATGTTTCTCGGCAATTTGGACTTTCTTCGTTCATCCTCTGCGTGGGCCTTGGGCTTAGTATAAAGTGGGCTGGGGTGGCCAAATTCTTTAACCCCACAATAGCCCCTCAAAATCCTGCTGTCCGGCTCCTCGGACGGAAAGGAGGATTTTGATGTCCTTGGGCCTTTATCATGGCTTGTCAAGTCTTGTCCTCGGTCAGCACCAGAGTCTTTTCACCTGTCTAAGGCACGCTCCTGGCGCTTTGATATACGGAGCGCGCCCTTATTAAATTCTGGCAGCTCGGTGCTCCCCACGTTCAACGGTGTGATGGTAATCTAACGGTGGGGATTTCTTTAACTTTATGGGCGGGAAAACCCGTACGGTTATTTTTAATTGGAGGTATAAATACCCATTTGAACCAATTTGCCTCTTTACTTTTACACTCAAGAGTTCTTGCGCACATATCCCGAGTTCGGTCAAATCTTCAGCCAAACTTACGCCTCTTTTCAGCATTAAAAGCCTGTCTGAGGAGCTTTTCCTCATTTCTGTAAGTTTTCTTCTCTCTCTAACTCATATTTTCTCTCTTCTAAGTTCCTTTTCCTCTTATTCCTCTCTTTCTTTCGTCCTTCCCTAAGTCTTTTAGCTGTTTCTAGGGATGGGTAGGTTTAAAAAGTTGGTTGAGTCCGAAGAGGCAATGGAGAAATTCATCGCCGATTATAGGATACCCAGTAATGTAGGTTTGAGATATTGTGAAGAAGGTGAGTGGCACTTTATGAGGCAAGGGGGTGAAGTAGTGATTCCCATGATCGCCTTTATAGAAGGGTAGTATTAGAATCTCTATGGGGCCGGTGACGAGGGACTACCTTAGGCATTTCCGATTAGCTCCCACCCAGTGCGCCGTCAACGTGTTTAGGATCCTGGGTTGTGTGGACGCCTTAAACGAGAAAATGGGATTGAGGTTAACCCATCACGACGTAAATTGGTGCTACAACCTCCAACACCTAAAGGGTAAATCCTATTATATGAAAGCGAAGGTTGACAAGGTTCGGCTTGTTCAGTGCCTCCCTGAGTCCAGCAAGGGGTTAAATAAGGACTTTCGCATCGTGTCAGGGGGCTGGCATGATGGCCTTTATTGTCCGACAGAGGAGGGGGCATCGAGTGGGGTATCCAGAGTAGGAGAGGGTTGATCTTTTGTGTTATCATAATTTGCACTGTTTGGCTGCTAACATGAATATACTTTCTTTTTTGCAGATCCACACGACTTTGAATGACACTTTCACTTGGTCAACCGGGAAGATTTGGAAACTATCCTTAAGGCGGAGGTCTTTGTGAACAAAGCTGACAACCAAGTCAGAGCTGCTCACAAGATCCTTGGGTACGATCCCATCCAGAAATCATTCTCGGCTCCGAAGTACGTGATCAGAGCCAAAGATCCTCAGCTTCATAGAATCACCGTAGCAAAACACAGGTTCTTGCTTCCCGAAGGATCTCTCGTCCTAGAAGGCATTCCGTCAGTAGGACCTTCCTCATCCCATCAAGCTGCAGAGGCTGAGGGAGGAAGAGTAGAAAGCGAAGGAGAGGTCGCTGATTTGGGTCCGTCCGAGGACGAATTTGGTGTATTCGACCAAGTTAATTTATCCAAGGATCCCTCTGGTGACCTGGGCGACCCCAGTTTGACTGAAGTGGATCTCCTATTAGTAGGGACTTCTTCTAAGGTTGAAATGGGTTTTAAGAGAAAACCTCCAACCAGCTTGCTCGACCTAATTGAGGCCAATCGGGGAAGGATGCGCCGGGGAAACCACAATCCAAGCTTCCTTCTCCTCCGCCCAAGTCTCAGTCTGCCCAGACCAGGTCATCTTCCACCCAATCATAACCATCATTTCCACTGTCCAAACTTCCTCCTCCTCCCCAATTGACTCTGCCTCCTCGGCCTGAGCTCGCTGATCTAAAAAGGAAAAGGGTTTTCAAAGGTAAAGAGCCCATGGATGGGGGGAAATCTCGCTCCTCTCGGGAAGAAGATGAAGTCTTACGAGTTTCGAAACAATTAAAAATCGAGCCCTAGGGCCAAGAAAAAGAAGTCACTACTTAGTCCGAGCCCCAGGCTTGGCTTCTTGCCCCAATGCTCCACGGGGAGCCCTTGATGGACAATGCCTCCCTCAGGGACTTCCAAGGGGGCGAAGGCACCTATGTGGTTGATGCGTTGGAGAGGTCCCTACTACTTCCCGCTGATATGGCCGAATTGAGGAATTTAAGGAGGTAGGAGGTCTTCCTCAGCATCAAGAGGTACTTGGGCATGGTAAGACTTCTAACATTTGTGATTCCGTTGATTTTTGTTCCTTGGTTTCCAACTTATCGTGTGCTTGTTTCAATTGGCAGGCTGTCCAGGCCATCTATAGATTAGAAGAGACAGCCAATGACCAAAGCATGGCCCTAGAGCTCGAGCGTGACAAGCACTTGGATGCTACGCAGACCCTTAAAAACTCCGAGGCCGATCTCTTGAAAGCAAGGGAGGATCCGAAGAAGATGACAAGGGCCAAAGATAGCATTGAATCAAGCCTAGTTAGTGCTTAAAAACAGGCCGAAGACCAGACGAGGCGCCTACTCGAGACTGAGGATCAGCAGAAGATTGCCACGGAGCAAATCACTAATCTAAAGAAGAAGCTAGCTGAGGCAGAGGGGGCCAAGAACGTCACGGAGTGGGCCAGGGATGAAGCCTTAAGGGCTAAGGTGGAGGCGGATTTCGCTAGGACAGAGGCCGAGAACTCTAAGGAGAAAGCCGAGGAGGAAGCTTATGACTTGGGAGTGGCTGAGACCCAAGGCATTCTCAAGGCTCAAGTACCTAGGGTATACAGGCTCTACTATTCCTAGATTTGGAATGAGACCCTTAAACAAGCTGGGGTTGAGGCGTCGTTCGATCTATGGAAGGTGGAGAATGTATACTACCCTCCTACTATTCGAGAAACTGCCTCTTCTAGCTCTGAGGCTAAGGATGCTCCTGAGGAGGTTGAGATTGCTCGACCTAAAGTTGCTCTGGCTATAACTACTCCTGATGAGCCAGTTAGGGAGAGTGAGCTTTCTGGGGTGACAGAAACAAATGAAGGCCTGAACCTTGAAGCACCCAGAAGACTGTAGAGTCTACAGCTGATGCTCAGGCCCCTCATGTTGAAGAGTCAACTCTCCTTATTAAGCCCTTTCAGACTGTTCCCCCAAATGAGGGCTCCAAGGATCTTGAGACCGCTTCTACCAACTCTCTAAGGAAGGAATCAAGGTAAAGCTGAAGAAATAGGCCATCCTAGCTGCCCCCCCCCCCCCTTTTTTTTTGAACATTGGAATCATTGTAATGAGACCTTTAGATTGAATGTATGAAATTCCTTTTTTACATTATGTGTTTGTTGTTATTATTATTACTATTATTATTCTGAGGCACCGAGTGTATACTTAGGCTGTACTTGTAACTTGCATGAATGCTTGATCTTGCTAATTTCTTCAAAGGTTGTGGTCCGAGATCCATGCAAGACCTTGGTTCTGTCTAGTACTTAGATTTTTCTTGAAGTAACTAATTTCCCCATAGGTTTGAGTCCGAGGACCATGCAAGACCTTGGTTCTGTCTAGTACTTGGATTTTTCTGGAAGTAACTAGTTTCCCCATAGGTTTGAGTCTAAGGACCATGCAAGACCTTGGTTCTGTCTAGTACTTAGATTTTTCTGGAAGTAACTAGTTTCCCCATAGGTTTGAGTCCGAGGACCATGTAAGACCTTGGTTCTATCTAGTACTTAGATTTTTGCCAAAATACAAGACATATAATCATAATGGACTAAAAATTTGAATTAAAGAAATGCTTTTGTTAATAATAATACATTTTCAGGTTATTTACATTCCAAGGGCGAGGTACAGTTTTTTCATCTAAGTCTTCTAAGTAGTATGCACCTATTCCTGCTACTGAAGTAATTTGGTATGGTCTTTCCTAATTGGGTCCGAGCTTTCCTCAGGATGGGTTCTTGACAGCACCCACGACTTTCCTCAACACTAAGTCCCCTGGTGCTAATGGTCTCAGCTTCACATTGGCATTATATCCCTGCTTGAGCTTCTGGTGGTAATAGGCCAACTGGATCACTGCCTTTTCTCTTCATTCATCGATCAGATCTAGGCTCTTCCCCAACAGTCCATCATTACTGCTTGGAGTAAAGGAGCTCGTCCTTAGTGTTGGGAAGTTTGCCTTTAGAGGGATAATAGTCTCGGCCCCATAGGTTATGGCAAAAGGTGTCTGTCCTGTTGACCGTTATGGTGTAGTTTGATAAGTCCACAAGACGTGTGGCAGCTCCTCTACCCATCTTCCCTTGGCGTCATCCAGTCTCTTCTTAAGCCCACTGACTATGACCTTGTTGACAGCCTCGACCTGCCCATTTCCTTGAGGGTAAGCTGGAGTTGAGTATCTGTTTGTGATCCCCAGTTCGCAACAGTATCTTCTGAAGGCTTTGCTGTCAAATTGGAGTCCATTATCTGAAATGAGGGTTCGAAGGACCCCGAATCGTGTAACAATGTTTCTCCAGGTGAATTTCTTAGCATCCGTATTTCTGATGTTGGCCAATGGCTCAGCTTCGACCCATTTGGTGAAGTAATCTGTGCCAACCAACATATATTTCTTATTTCCTGCTGCCTTGGGGAAAGGACCTACAATATCCAGGCCCTATTGGGCGAACGGCCATGGACAGGACAAAGGGTTGAGGACTTTTTCTGGCTGATGAATATTTGGGGCAAACCTTTGGCACTGGTCACATTTCTTAACATATTTTAGGGCTTCCTTTTGCATCCCCGGCCACCAATATCCCTAGGTAATAGCTCGGTGCAACAGAGATCTTCCTCCTGTGTGACTCCCATGGATCCCTTCGTGCAGCTCTTCAAGCAACAGTTCTGATGCTTCAGGGTGAATACACAGTAGATATGGCCCAGAATAGGAGCGCCTATACAATTTGTGGTCCTTGGACAACCAGAATCGAGGAGCGTTTCTTTGAATTTTTTTAGCCTTTGACTTCTCCTCGGGCAAGATATCATCTTTGAGGAATCTCACTATAGGGTCTATCCAGCTAGGACCCATTCTAACTTCATGGATATGTACCATGCCTTTTACAACCTTATTTGCTCTATCCAGATGCTCGACAGGAATAATTCGAGGCAGACTCCCTGCTGAGGTGGTAGCAAGCGTGGCCAATGAATCTGCATGGGTGTTTCCACTTCTGGAGACGTGTGACAAGCTGAAAAGATCAAAGTCTGACTGCAAGCGTTTGACCTGGCTTAAGTACTCTTGCATCCTCGCACCTTTGGCTTCCAACTCTCCCTCTACCTGGCCCACTACCAATCTCGAGTTTAAGAACATCTCTACTGCTTTTCCTCCCATTTTCTGCACCATGGCCATTCCTTGTAACAAGGCCTTATACTCGGCTTCGTTATTTGTGGCCGAGAACCCAAGTCTTAGGGATTTCTCCATGATAGTCTTTTCAGGGGATATTAGGACTAGCCCCACTCCGGACCCCCTTTGATTTGCTGCGCTATCAACGTATACCTTCCAACATGGGGGTCCTGGCATAGAGATTGCTCCAACCAATTTTCCATCCATGTTTCGCTCCTCTGCTACTATTTCTATTGGTGGTTTAGCAAATTCGGCCACTAAGTCAGCTAGGACCTGGCCCTTCATGGAGGTCTGAGGCATGTACTTGATGTCAAAGGCTCCCAGAATGGTGTTCCATATGGCAATCCTTCCAGTGTAATCAGCAATCCGAAGTACAAACTTCAAGGGCATTTGGGTTAGAACGACCACTGTGTGGGCTTGGAAATAATAGGGAAGCTTTCGTGTAGCATGGACCATAGCTAGTATGGCTTTCTCCAATGGTGAGTATCTGACCTCAGCTTCATGTAGTGACTTGCTCACGTAATAGACTAGATTTTTTAAGTCCATTGTCATCTCGTATTAGCACCAAGCTCACAGCATGAGGAGTCACAACAATATATGCGTATAGGACTTCATCGGCCTCAGGGCTGGACATGATATGTGGTTGGGATAGGTATTCCTTGAGTTGTTGGAAGGCCATAATACAGTCCTCGGACCATTCAAGTCCTTTCCACTTGTTGATCAAGAGATAGAATGGTTTGCATCTATCTGCCAACCTGAAAATGAATCGATTCAGGACTGCGATCATTCCAATAAGCTTTTGGACCTCTTTGGCATTTCGCGGTGGTTTTAAATCATTAATAGCCTTGATCTGATCAGGGTTAACCTCAATTCCCTTATGAGTAACCATGTAGCCTAAAAACTTCCCTAATCCCACACCAAATGAGCATTTGGAAGCATTTAGGCGCAACTTGTGCTTCCTTAAGACATTAAAGGTACTGCCAAGGTCTTCTAAATGCTTGGACACCACTTTACTCTTCACCACCATATCATCAACATAGATTTCGATGTTCTTGCCTAACTACGGCTCGAACATTCTCGTCATCATCCTGTGATAAGTGGACCCTTCGTTCTTTAAACCGAACGGCGTTACCTTGTATTGGTAGTTCCCAGTAGGTGTCACGAAGGCTGTCTTCTCCTAATCCTTCAAGGCTAGTGGTATTTGGTGATAGTCTTGAAAGGCATCTAAGAAGCTCATCTGAGGATGGCTTGCTGTTGCATCCACCAGCTGGTCTATCCGAGGTATGGGGAACGGGTCTTTTGGGCATGCTCTATTTAGGTCCGTGAAGTCTACACAAACCCACCATTTTTCACTTTTCTTCTTGACTACCACGGTGTTGGCCAACCATTCAGGGTAAAAAACCTCTTTAATAGCCCCTACACGCTTAAGCTTCACCACCTCGTCCCTAATCGCATAAGCGTGCTCTCTTGATGGGCGTCGGGGTGGCTACTTCTTGGGAGTGATGGATGGGTTGACATTGAAATGGTGATGGATGAAGGCTGGATCAATCCCTGGAGCATCGCAGGCATCCCATGCAAATACGTCAATGTTTCCTTTGAGAAACTTAATCAACTCTTCCTTCTCCTAAGGAGGCAGTTGAGCCCCTACGTGAAAAAACCTCTCTGGGGTACCACCAATGACAACCTTCTCTAGATTTTCGCATTTCACCTCATCGGCAGCTGTATCAGAAGGCGACACCGGAGCTTTTGATTGCTATAAGTCCTTTTCAGCAGAGGCCGTAGACTCCGCATCGAGCCGATGTGAGATGGTAGCCACCACACACTGCCTTGCCGTGGATTGGCAACCACGGATTTTGAGAACCTGGTCCCCTAACGGGAATTTCACCTTCTGATGCAAGGAGGAGGCAACAACCCCCAAGGTATGGAGCCACGGCCTACCGACGATGGCTGTATATGGAGAGTAGGTGTCCACCATGATAAAGTTCACCTCCACAATTTCTAGGCCAGTCTGGATAGGTAGCCTAATCATGCCCTTTGGAATAACGAGTTTCCCGTCGGTAGCAAATCTTCCAGTTTTAAATTCAGCCCCTTGTAGAGGTCGGGGTACATAACCTCGGTAGCACTGCCACCATCCACCATCACTCTTTTCACATCGTAGTCCCCTATTCTGAGAGTGATCAACAACGCATCGTCATGAGGCTGGGTGGTTCCGATCTTGTCTTCCTCTGAAAAACTCAAGATTGGGTGAAAATTCATTCTGGCCCTCTTCGGCCCTGGCTGGGACTCTTTGGCAGGCAGCTGAGCCACAGATAACACTTGTGAAGGGTGCATGCCTGTTCTTCCTAGCGCGGCCAAGATTACATTGATCGTCCCTACGGGTGGCCTTAGGGCAGTAACTATCTGGGGTTCTTGATGGGTCTGGCCTTGATGACCACTGGAACGATGCAGAAGGTGCTTCAGCTTTCCTTCTCGGACTAGCTGGTCCAAATAGTTCCAGAGGTTCCTACAGTTCTCTGCGGTATGTTTGTGGTCCTGGTGGTACTGGCAATAAAAATTTTGATTGCGCCTCGTGGACTCCCCTACCATCTTATTCGGCCACTTAAAGTATGGCTCGTTCTTGATTTTCTCCAACACCCGATGTACTGGTTCTCGAAACACAGTATTGACAGTTTGTGTGTTGGTTGCTTCGGATTGCCCTACGAAGTCTCTCCTCGGGCGGTTGCTGTTATATCGGTCCGACCTGAAATCCCTCATCTCTTGAGGGATAACCTTCTCCTTTCTCTTACCTTGCAGTTGGTCTTCCTCTACTCATTTATACTTATCGATCCGATCCATCAGTTGGTGCACACTAGTGGCAGGCTTGCCAATCAGAGACTTCCTTAAGTCGTGCTCGGTTGGGAGACTGTTTTTGAAGGTGTTGATGTCGATATCATCAAAGTTACCATCCATTTCATTATACATCTCCCAATATCTGTTCGAGTAGGCCTTTAGAGTTTCTCCATCATACATGGATAACGACAGTAACGCATTTAAGGGCCGAGGAGCTCTGCTGTTTGTAACGAAATGAGAGCCAAAAGCTTGGGTTAGCTGCCTATACGAACCTACAGAATTCGTCTTTAAGCCATTGAACCACCTTATCGCCACTGGTCCTAAGCTAGATGGGAAAACCTTGCACATCAGCACCTCATTTTTTAGAATGGATAGCCATCCTTTGGTTAAACTGGCTCACATGCTCTACGGGGTTTGTATTGCCATTATAAAGGGTGAAGGCTGGCTGCTGGAATCATCGAGGGAGTGTAGCCTCCTCAATGTGGCGCGTGAAAGGTGATTTGGAGAGTTGATCTAGTGCCCTGCTCATGGCATTGTTTCCCAAGCCCCTAGGAGATGGGCTTTTACGTTTGCGCCTCCGGTAGTGCCTTTCTTCATGAAAGAAGGTCTCGCTTGGAGGAGTTCTCGATCTCTGCCTATAGTCATTATCGCTTTCATCATCGGAGGGCATGTCAGGGCTAGAATGAGATCGCCTTCATTGTGCATGGCGCAGCTTTCTCTTCAAGTCGTTTATCTCTCGTTGCATGGCCTGCTCATCATTCTGGCTCTAGGATACGTGGTTGCCCATACGAGAATGGCTTTTGCTAGTTTGAGTGGTGTGCGTACTTCCCTTTCGAAACCTTCCATTCTCTTCATTTCGATCACGCTCAGGGTTGGGAAAGTTACCCTATTGTTGGGATCTAGCCGGTTCAGGCTGATGGGAGCCTACTTGATGAGGGCCTGATCCTACCATACTTGATTGTTGCCCTTACTAACACACAAGTTCTTCCCGCAGACGGTGCCAATTGTAGGGACTGGGGTTTGAGCACTTCTACTATTAGATGAGTGGACTTAGACCCAAGCCCAATACAATAAATTTGTAGATAATGGGTTTAAGAACTAGGCTTTAGTGAGGATTACAACAACTAGACATAGTTGTGAGTAGATTGAATAACAGGTACGTGGACTAGAGTGCGAAATTCTGTCCTTGGCCTTCATTCGAGGAGCTTGTTGTTCTTCTTATCTCTTTAGTGCTTGGTAACAAAGGTTTCAAAGATGACACAAACTGCTACCGTCTTCCCTCTTTCCAATTTTCTGCCCCCTTTTCTGGTGGATCTCTCACATTATATATCCCCTTCTAGTTGATCTTGGCTCTCCATTTGTTGATCATGCAGGTTACTTCTCGAGTGCTTGTCCTATTAGCCGCCTTCCCAAACCTTCTATGAGTTGCAGCAACTAAAGCAGCACTGTTTAGGGGTTATTTCCTCATTAATGCGGCCAGAACGTTTGGTTATGGGCATTTAATGCGGAGGTGACAGTTTCTCCTTGAAGTGCTCCTCCACCAGGCTCCCATGGCCGACCCACTGTGCTTGTCCTTTTTCTTGGGATGCTCTGTGAGGCTGCCTTTGATGGCGTGCCGCTTTTCCCTTCTATGATCTCGGTTCGCCGAGAACAGGATTGTCCTCGGTGATACTTCTCGGCAATTTGGACTTTCTTCATTCGTCCTCGGGCATTTCTTCTTCCTCGGCGTGGGCCTTGGGCTTAGTATAAAGTGGGCTGGGGTGGCCAAATTCTTTAACCTCACATTACGTATATAAAATTTAATTAATTACATAAAAAATTAGTATTTTTCTTACAGAAGTTTAGTATATGGTGTTAAAAAAAATTAGATAGAAAATTGTAACTTGAGTTTGTCCAATTAGAATATTAAAAAAGTTTGAAAACATATTTTTAGAATGACATTAAATAATATTTATAATATTAGATTCAGTTCAAATAACTTCATGGACAACATTTTGGCACCTCTATATTATTCTTATTATTGTTGCTGATTTGTAAGATTCTGATTGGCACCCATTCTAGCAAGTTTGTCCGCACACCTATTGGCCTCGTGATAATAGTGCTTGATTCTAACATGAGGAATTTGGGAAATAAGGTACCTGCAGTCCTCTATCAGAAGGGAAATGGCATTGTTTGAATACAGGGGATTAGCTAACATGTGCACTACTGCCTTAGCATCCAACTCCACTTCAACCATAGTCAAATTACAATCAATACATAGCATCAAACCGTCACGAATGGCCCAAAGTTCAGCCAATGAGCTCTTTACTATGCCAATCTTCCTAGAAAAACCAGCCACCCATCTCCCATGCCAGTCACGAATAACATCACCTCCACTGGCACTTCCTAGGGATTTAGGTGTGATTGTGGAGGTTGATTGTAATTGGGCGAGTATTGTCCTGGAAATTTTGTAATTCCTTAGCTTTTCCTTTCATTGTATCTGTTTGAGCCAAAAAAAAAAAAAAAAAAAAATTTATTGTTGCTGATAAGCATTATCGTACCACAATATCGTGTTATCACAATAGCCACCACAATATAAGGTACTATTCTTACAGTCTTGTGGCCGTGGCATGGGTAGAAGTTAAAAATATCAAAAAGATGACAGAAAATCTTTAGAAAATAATGGTATTGATTCAGCAAAAAAGAAAATAATGGTACGTACTGTTTGGACTCAAGGAAGAAGGCAATTATGAAGAGGGGCATATTGCTTAAATTGACAGCCGCGTTTTAAACGATGTAATGCATTTTTAAATCAACATTTTCTTTTGACTAAAGTGGTAGGTAAACATTTTTTTCGCAAAATGTTTTTTCAACAAATTCTATACGATAAATTCAAATTCTATACGATAAATTGTTACTAGTTCTGGCAAAAAGGTTAGAAGCCATTAAATGGGCTTTAAGCTTAGCTAAAAGTATTGAAGTAGCTGCTATGATTGTGGAGAGTGACTCCAAAGACTGTGTCAATGCTCTAGCACCTTTTAGCAAAAAGGTTCCTTGGAGAATTAGAGGTATTTGCAGTGAAATTCTCAACTTGATTTCACTTATTCTTGGTTGTCATGTTACTTGAATCCCTAAGGGGGCAAATAAAGCAGCTCACTCTCTAGCTAAGTTGTCCTTTTTTAACAATGTTTTTGGGTCTTTTGATGTTGGTTTCGGCCCTCCCTGTTTTGAGATTATCATTAACATTAAGGACGAGGCTGTTGTATCCTCTTTGTAGTTCTGTTTTGTCTTGTGAATAAAATTCTTGTTCATAAAAAAAAAAAAATATATTACTAGTTTTAATTTAAACTAATCACTAAAATTATATATTTTCCATTAATTACAATCAATAATAAGTTATCACTTAAAATTTATTGTAAAAAATTTATAATCAGGATATTTCTTAAAGAGATAATGCTATTTGAACTGACACTTTTAAATGATCGACTGCATACACGGTGACTTTTTCTTTTTTCCCCCTTCATTGTCATTGTCATTCTTTTTCTTTTGTTAACTTTATATATATTATTATTATTTAAATTGGCACTGTTTGAGCTTCTTTTTTTTTTTTTTTTTTTTTTTTTGAGGATTTTTATATTTTGTTCATTTTTTTTGGAGAGAGAGAGAGAGAATTAATCTTTCTTTCTTTTTTAATACATGTTAATATTTTGGGTGTAATTTATAACTTCCTACATTGGGGTCTTCTTTCCTGATTTTTTTTCCTTATTTATTGATTTTAATTTGGGGGTTTAATTAATATATTTTATAGAACTTTTTAATTTTTTTTTTTTTTATGAATCAAATAACTAACATAATTGGTTAATTCAATTACCCAAGTTGATTAATTATTCAAGTTACATGCAAATAACATGGAGGCACAAACATATCACCAAACTAAACTAAAGTGCAGTAGAAAATAAATTTAACACGGTGATTTGTTAACTAATGGGAAAAACCTCTCACGAGACAAAAACCTTATCAGGTGATTTTTAGGTTACCACTCCTAATAATCACTAATCAAGAATCAAGTTGTTATAAGTGGATGGAAGATGTACCACTAGATATCACTACTGTTTTACAAGCTGATTTTACCAGCCTTCATTAATGAAAATCATTGTCTTTCTTCTCAAAAAAAAAAAAAAAAACTAGTTTAATCTAAAATATGATAAAAAAAAAAAAAATAGCAAGCCCAACAACAAAAATTAGTAATTTGTTAATCTTAAATTTCATAATTTTTTATTTTATTTTTAATTTTTTATAGGGAGAGTTTAAAGTGTAAACGCTAAAAGACAATAAAGCACGAAATAATGGAAGTAGGGGCATGGAACAGTGAAGAGTGAAGACAAATTTTTTATTTATCTTTTTAATAATTGTGTTATTGTATTGAATTCTTAATAGAGTAATGCAAAAGACCCCACACAAATTTTTCTTAATGGATTACAAAGACCAATAAATTGTGAAAGTTGAGTTGAATTGTTGGATAAGAAGGAAAGACTTGACTTGGGTCTATTATCCAACACTTGACTCATTAGGATGATAGCGCATGTCATCATCTTGATGGGTCTAATACAACTTGACATTAGAACCAAACCTTATCCAAGAAGGAAGCTTCAACGAATCTTCATCCATGAATGTTGTTGAATGAGAATGAGCAATAAAGTTCCTAACAACTTTATAAGGCACGTGAAGCTGAAACTTTTTCACAAGGGAGACTCTTTCTTCACATATTCCTTTATGCTTTGCTTCAATTTGCAGGGATAAGTAACTGTAAGCCGTCAAACACGTTTCTATGATTCTAGACCTTAGCCCCAAAGAGGAGAGGAAAATATCAAAAGAAGAAGAAAATGAAAGAATTGACTCAAAAATAATGGGCCAGGAGAGGACTTGTAACACAAACATGTCCGCTAATTCTGAGCTAAATCTTTTTTTTCCCCCTCTTAACTTGCCTAATCAATGTTAGCAGACTATTTCACCTAAACCTTATACTGATAGACTCTTCTTTTAGAAGCTATAACTGTGAGAGTATAAATCATTTAGACTAGTGGTGTGAATCCGGATTAGCATACAATTTGAAAGTTAATAATAACATCAAATACTTAAAATATATCATTTAAAATTCAAAATAACATCAAAGTACTTAATAAATATTAAAGCCATTATGTAGTATCATTTATCTAGAAATAAGTTCTTTAGTGTTTGTAAAGTTTCAACTTACAATTATATCATTTATATGTTTTTGTAAGTACTCATTTTTTTTTTTTTTTTTTAATAATAAGTTTAAAATATAGGTTGGATATAAAATATACTTGACAAATCTAAAATAAATTAATATTTATTTGTTATACGAGTTAAACAAATTGTTATTAAATGAGTCATTTTGGATTAACATAAACAAATTGGTGTGCCAATTGTGTCAATTATGGGTCACGTGAATTGACTAACTTATAACACGTTTTTTATCGTATTGTTTTCAAGTTAATTCATTTATAATAAGGCCAAACCTTACGCTTAAGAACTCATGTCTTGTTAGTATCTTACTCGCAAAGGATAGTTTTTAACGACGTTGGGATCCCATCATGTCGTCTTCAGAAAAATCAACATTGGGGTCCCAAGATGTTGCCTGAGAACAAATAGGTAATATGTTGCAATTTCTAATTACAAATGAGCATATCCAACAGTAATTATTATTATTATTTTGAGTGGTATTATGTTGTTGGTTGGTCATAAGAATTTGAATTCGGGAGCTTGATTCATTTTAAGTTTAGATCATATATTTGTTGCTTTCTGTAGATTATATACTAATAAGAAAGAACTAATTGTTAAAGCTGGCCATGTAAGAAAAATCCCCCCCCCCCCCCCCCCACACACACCCAATTATAACAAATACAATGAATACATTACTCCATTGGCTCAAATTTAAGAGGTAAGCATATAAAATTAGTTACAATAATCCTTAATTTGTAAATTGCTAGACTTGACGTATAAATGATAAAAACTATAAGATCATCTCCAACGATGTAGCTAAAAGCAAAATATTCTCTATAATAGAGAATGAGACCAAAAAAAATGGTCTCCAACGGATTCTCTAAACCCCAAATTTTTTTTGGCTTATGAACAGTAGCTCATCAAATCTGATGGGATAATGTACATTAGCAATTGGATTTTTTTGATTAAAAAATTATACCAGCTACTATTATATCAATTCTTTCTCTCTCCTCCAGATTTTTTTTTTTCTCTCATTCTCTCTGTTGCTTCCATTTTTCTCTCAAGTATAATCAGATTATCAGAATACAAACTCAAAAACACAATTTTAAAATTAATCAAATCATAACAAAAAACGAAAAAAAAAAAAAAAAAAAAAAGACAGAAGACAGAAGCCACCTGACCCATCTGAACTGCATTGGGGATGAAGATGAGCGACGGCATAGGTTGGGCCAACTGATTTGGGACAAAAATGACCCATCTGGACTGCGTTGGGGACGAATGTTCTAAAAAAAAAAAGTGAGAGAGCTGGAGAAAAATTAAAAAAAAAAAAGAAAAAGAAAAAAGAATGAGAGCTGTTGGAATGTTCTTGAATGAGGGAGAAAAAGAAAATAAAGGAAAGGGGGGGGGGGGGGGGAGATAGAGATAGGGCAATGTGTGTAGAGGAGAAAAACAAGAAAAAAAGAAATGAAACGTATGGATGAAATGAAATGAGAGAAAAGAGAAATAATATAAATAATAAAAAATCCTAATTAAGAAATATTATTACAATATTTTCACAATAAATTTTAAGTAACATATTGCTATTAGTTAATATTGGTGAGTAAAAAAATAATTTCAGTAGTGGGTTCAAATTAGAACTAGTAAAAACTTTCCACATAAATTTTGTTGTGAAAGTATTGCGAAAAATGTTGTAATCGTAACACTTCTCATTAAAAAATATAATTGTTTGGAATGAATATAGGAAGAATAAATGATGATTAAAAAAAGAATAAAGAATAAATGAAGAAATAATATTTAAATGAGATGGAGAAAACGATAAAGAATATGTTGGAAAGTGTATTTGAAAAAGTAGGTAGGTAAAAGATAAATATCACTGTTCATTATGCAAACAGTACAAAATTTGACTAATCTGCTGGAGATGCTCTAAAGCTAACCAATTCTATACCAAAAGCTCGTATATAATATTATAAAATATTATGAATTATTTATTTTCACAACTAAAGTGAAAATATATCATTTATTTGGGATCATTTTAATTTAGGCCTTTGAAGTTTTAAAATTTTGATTTAGTCTATAATTATAGGCAAAATTTAAAAAGAAAAACTAAAAAGAATAAAAACATATTAAACATTTTTTTCTCACGTGGTTAAAATTTGTCTAATGTAAGGAAAAAATAGTTTTTATAATAAAAAAAGAAAAAAAGAAAAAAAATAGATGATTTTGAAGAGAAATAATATATATATATATATATAAATTAAATGTACTAGACGAATATTAAATTTTCCTAATCACTTTCCATTTCATTAATAAAATTTTCTTTTGACTACAGAAACTTAATTACAATTTATTCCAATGAGTGTCACAACATTGTTAATGTATCATTCCCAACAACATCTATTAAAATCTACATTTAATTAATCCACCCAAAAAATGATGTTGCTTTAGACTGTGAGGGTCCCTTTTTGGACCGTGTCCAGGCCCAAGTTGATGCAAGAACCCTGGGCCATTGGGTTGTTGTTTAAAGGGACTAAGCTTGGTTCATCGCAGCTAAATGAGCTGTTTACAAAACCAAGTAGTGCACAGAGCAAAAATCCTACAATACATACATACTAGCAAGAATATATATATATATATATATATATATATATATATATATATATTGAACAGCAAGAAATAGTAAAGGAACAATGTAATAAAGAGAGAAAGCGAATATATTGTTAAGGATCCTTTAAAATACTATGAAATGTTTCATTACTTTCTTTAGTTGTAAATCACAATGTGTTCACTAAGACGTGTTACAAGGTTCAAATAAGTTCAAAAATTACAGAATTAGATGGCTATCTAAGCCTCTAAGACTTGCAAAGTTCGAATCCTTTTGAATCAAGGTATGTTCTATAGTGGCTGTTTTGGGATACCAGATGATATTTCTCTTTCTTTTACTACTTTCTTTGAGTTTTGACAGAGTTTTCTTAATGATTCTGTTGTGATTCTCTATTTCTGAATGCCCCTTCAATGTTGGCGGTTTCTCCCTTTCATAGTGTCATTCTAGGGTTCCAAGATACCATTAATTCACTTCCTCTGCTCCCCTGGGTACCAGAGCCCACGTTGTACCAACCACTCTAATGACTGGTCCTTTCCTTTTTTCTCATAGTTTTCTTCTTTTGGTGCTGTTTCCCTAAAAGTTTCTTGCTGACTTTCCATTCTGGGGTGTCCTTAGAGGGTTGACCTCCAGTCTCTCTTCCCTCAAGGCTTCTAATCTTTACCTTTTTCAGACTCAGCTTTTTGTCATTTTTCCCAGGTGAGCCGAATCCATTCCTGCCAGGTTGAAAGTTTTCCTGGCTATTTCTTTTTATAGTTCTTCTTTCTGGGTTGCCCGAGGTACTAGCCCCTTGTTTATGAATTTTTATTCTCCAAGTCTTCTGGTTCCTTTCTGCATCATTGGGTGATTGAGAAGGATGTATCTATCCTTCGTTCTTTGTGTTTCTTGGTACTCTTTTTGAATTGTCTCAATCTTATCCTAGTTGTGTTGCACGTCCAGAGGATCCCAAGCTCCTAGCAACCTCTGGATATCCTGGCCCAATTCTTCCCATTGGACTTTCTTTGATTTTCTGATCTTGACAGGTTGGGCTTTTTTCTTTTCTTCCCTCCATTTCATGGGCTCTAAGGCCTGTCCTTTCGTGGGTTTTGGGCTTCAAATTTTTTTTAATGGACTTGGGTCATCCTTTTCTCTTATGGTGAGCTCAACCCTTTTATATAGGGTTCACCCACTGTGCTATTTTGGGCCTTGGTGTTATAACTTTTTAGACCTCAACATAGACCAATAATAGAAACGAAGCCCAAAAAAAAAAAAAATCTAAGTATACTAATAGTGAAATGTGATGGATCATAATGGAATATTAATGGAGACATTGACATTGATGTAATAAGAATTAATATTGAATACATTTTAGTCTTCATATAAAATTAGCTATTGGATGGATGAGACACTACAAGTACATAATTAGAGAGACAAAATTATAAAATTGAGTTTCTAAATACTATGATGAATTAAATCATTTAATTGTATTTTTAAAACAACTGCCGCTAGATTCATAAATTCCAAAAAAAAAAAAAATGCTGCCCTTATGTACAACTCGTTTTTCTACCTTGAAAATAATAATAATAATAACAGAATTAGCTATTAAAAAAAAAAAAAAAACCCATGAAGAACTAAATGGGTTTGGGTCCCATGAGGACCTTATGATTTCTCCAAATAGAGAGTTAGGTATGGGTCCCTAGTTAAAGACCCTCCTTTGCTACACGACATATTGCGTCTTCATGCTGAATCTCATCTAGATGTAGGGTCCGTTTGGTATCGCTTATTTTGTTGAAAATTGAAAACTGAAAACTAAAAATACTGTAGCAAAATAATTTTAAAATGTATTAATAGTACCGTGAGACCCATTTTTAATGAAAATTTTGATAAAAAAAAGTGTTTGTAGGTCCTGTGAATAGTGCACGGGACCCACTAAAAGTGTGTTTCAGCACTAAAACACACTTCAAAAAAAAAGAAAATGCAAACGCGCAGCTAGTGATTTTCAGCACTATCCAAACGCACACGTATATTAGAAAAATTTAATAATCCCTTTCTCTCTATTAATGATTTTAATTATTGAAACTAGTAGTAATTTAATAAATAAAGTGTCTTGTTTTTGAATAAAAAATAAAAATATGAAGTTCCAATTCTATTTACATCAAAGAAACTAATTAGAGTCTTGCTATATAATAAAGAATAATTGTCATAAAACTGACGCTATAGATTGCAACTTTTATTGTAGTGATAGGAATTGACATAATATTCATTTATTATGTTATCAAAGTTTATTAATCATATTTATTATTGCATTAATTTTTGCATACACCTCTATATTAAATGAGTAATATTATAGACTCAACATTTGAGATTTGACAGCCGCGTTTTAAACGATGTAATGCACTTCAACATTTTCTTTTAACTAAAGTGGTAGGTAAACATTTTTTTCGCAAAATATTTTTTCAACAAATTCTATACGATAAATTCAAATTCTATACGATAAATTGTTACTAGTTCTGGCAAAAAGGTTAGAAGCCATTAAATGGGCTTTAAGCTTAGCTAAAAGTGTTGAAGTAGCTGCTATGATTGTGGAGAGTGACTCCAAAGACTGTGTCAATGCACTAGCACCTTTTAGCAAAAAGGTTCCCTGGAGAATTAGAGGTATTTGTTGTGAAATTCTTAACTTGATTTCACTTATTCTTGGTTGTCATGTTACTTGAATCCCTAAGGGGGCAAATAAAGCAGCTCACTCTCTAGCTAAGTTGTCCTTTTTTAACAATGTTTTTGGGTCTTTTGATGTTGGTTTCGGCCCTCCCTGTTTTGAGATTATCATTAACATTAAGGACGAGTTCTGTTTTGTTTTGTGAATAAAATTCTTGTTCATCAAAAAAAAAAAAAAAAAAATGATTACTAGTTTTAATTTAAACTAATCACTAAAATTATATATTTTCCATCAATTACAATCAATAATAAGTTATCACTTAAAATTTATTGTAAAAAATTTATAATCAGGATATTTCTTAAAGAGATAATGCTATCTGAACTGGCACTTTTAAATGATCTACTGCATACACAGTGACTTTTTCTTTTTTCCCCCTTCATTGTCATTGTCATTCTTTTTCTTTTGTTAACTTTATATATATTATTATTATTTAAATTGGCACTATTTGAGCTTCTTTTTTTTTTTGGGAGGATTTTTATATTTTGTTCATTTATTTTGGAGAGAGAGAGAATTAATCTTTCTTTCTTTTTTAATACATGTTAATATTTTGGGTGTAATTTATAACCTCCTACATTGGGGTCTTCTTTCCCGATTTTTTTTTTCCTTATTTATTGATTTTAATTTGGGGGTTTAATTAATAGATTTTATAGAACTTTTTTTTTTATAATTTTTTTATGAATCAAATAACTAACATAATTGGTTAATTCAATTACCCAAGTTGATTAATTATTCAAGTTACATGCAAATAACATGGAGGCACAAACATATCACCAAACTAAACTAAAGTGCAGTAGAAAATAAATTTAACACGGTGATTTGTTAATTAATGGGAAAAACCTCTCACAAGACAAAAACCTTATCAGGTGATTTTTAGGTTACCATTCCTAATAATCACTAATCAAGAATCAAGTTGTTATAAGTGGATGGAAGATGTACCACTAGATATCACTACTGTTTTATAGGTTGATTTTACCAGCCTTCATTAATGAAAATCATTGTCTTTCTTCTCAAAAAAAAAAAAAAAAAAAAAAAAACTAGTTTAATCTAAAATATGATAAAAAAAAAATAGCAAGCCCAACAACAAAAATTAGTAATTTGTCAATCTTAAATTTCATAATTTTTTATTTTATTTTTAATTTTTTATAGGGAGAGTTTAAAGTGTAAACACTAAAAGACAATAAAGCACGAAATAATGGAAGTAGGGGCATGGAACAGTGAAGAGTGAAGACAAATTTTTTATTTATCTTTCTAATAATTGTGTTATTGTATTGAATTCTTAATAGAATAATGCAAAAGACACAGCACAAATTTTTCTTAATGGATTACAAAGACCAATAAATTGTGAAAGTTGAGTTGAATTGTTGGATAAGAAGGAAAGACTTGACTTGGGTCTATTATCCAACACTTGACTCATTAGGATGATAGTGCATGTCATCATCTTGATGGGTCTAATACAACTTGACATTAGAACCAAACCTTCTAAGAAGGAAGCTTCAACGAATCTTCATCCATGAATGTTGTTGAATGAGAATGAGCAATAAAGTTCCTAACAACTTTATAAGGCACGTGAAGCTGAAACTTTTTCACAAGGGAGACTCTTTCTTCACATATTCCTTTATGCTTTGCTTCAATTTGCAGGGATAAGTAACTGTAAGCCGTCAAACACGTTTCTATGATTCTAGACCTTAGACCCAAAGAGTAGAGGAAAATATCAAAAGAAGAAGAAAATGAAAGAATTGACTCAAAAATAATGGGCCAGGAGAGGACTTGTAACACAAACATGTCCGCTAATTCTGAGCTAAATCTTTTTTTCCCCCTCTTAACTTGCCCAATCAATGTTAGCAGACTATTTCACCTAAACCTTATACTGATAGACTCTTCTTTTAGAAGCCATAACTGTGAGAGTATAAATCATTTAGACTAGTGGTGTGAATCCGGATTAGCATACAATTTGAAAGTTAATAATAACATCAAATACTTAAAATATATCATTCAAAATTCAAAATAACATCAAAGTACTTAATAAATATTAAAGCCATTATGTAGTATCATTTATCTAGAAATAAGTTCTTTAGTGTTTGTAAAGTTTCAACTTACAATTATATCATTTATATGTTTTTGTAAGTACTCACTTTTTTTTTTTTTTTTTTTTTAATAATAAGTTTAAAATATAGGTTGGATATAAAATATACTTGACAAATCTAAAATAAATTAATATTTATTTGTTATACGAGTTAAACAAATTGTTATTAAATGAGTCATTTTGGATTAACATAAACAAATTGGTGTGTCAATTGTGTCAATTATGGGTCACGTGAATTGACTAACTTATAACACGTTTTTTATCATATTGTTTTCAAGTTAATTCATTTATAATAAGGCCAAACCTTACGCTTAAGAACTCATGTCTTGTTAGTATCTTACTCGCATAGGATAGTTTTTAACGACATTGGGATCCCATCATGTCGTCTTCAGAAAAATCATCATTGGGGTCCCAAGATGTTGCCTGAGAACAAACAGGTAATATGTTGGAATTTGTAATTACAAATGAGCATATCCAACAGTAATTATTATTATTATTTTGAGTGGTATTATGTTGTTGGTTGGTCATAAGAATCTGAATTCGGGAGCTTGATTCATTTTAAGTTTGGATCATATATTTGTTGCTAATCCCCCCACCCACACACACACACCCAATTATAACAAATACAATGAATACATTACTCCATTGGCTCAAATTTAAGAGATAAGCATATAAAATTAGTTACAATAATCCTTAATTTGTAAATTGCTAGACTTGACATATAAATGATAAAAACTATAAGATCATCTCCAACGATGTAGCTAAAAGCAAAAATATTCTCTATAATAGAGAATGAGACCAAAAAAAATGGTCTCCAATGGATTCTCTAAACCCCAAATTTTTTTTGGCTCATGAACAGTAGCTCATCAAATATGATGGGATAATGTACATTAGCAATTGGATTTTTTTGATTAAAAAATTATACCAGCTACTATTATATCAATTCTTTCGCTCTCCTCCGGATTTTTTTTTTTTTTTTTTTTTCTCTCATTCTCTCTATTGCTTCCATTTTTCTCTAAAGCATAATTAGATTATCAGAATACAAACTCAAAAACACAATTTTAAAATTAATCAAATCATAACAAAAAAAGAAAAAGAGAAAAAAAAAAAGACAGAAGACAGAAGCCACCTGACCCATCTAAACTGCGTTGGGGATGAAGATGAGCGACGGCACAGGTTGGGCCAACTGATTTGGGACAAAAATGACCCATCTGGACTGCGTTGGGGACGAATGTTCTATAAAAAAAAAAAATGAGAGAGCTGGAGAAAAATTTAAAAAAAAAAGAAAAAGAAAAAAAAAATGAGAGCTGCTGGAATGTTCTTGAATGAGGGAGAAAAAGAAAATAAAGGAAAGGGGGGGGGGGGGGAGATAGAGATAGGGCAATGCGTGTGGAGGAGAAAAAAAAGAAAAAAAGAAATGAAACGTATGGATGAAATGAAATGAGAGAAAGGAGAAATAATATAAATAATAGAAAATCCTAATTAAGAAATATTACTACAATATTTTCACAATAAATTTTAAGTAACATATTGCTATTAGTTAATATTGGTGAGTATTAATATTGGTGAGTAAAAAAAATAATTTCAGTGGTGGGTTCAAATTAGAACTAGCAAAAACTTTCTACATAAATTTTGTTGTGAAAGTATTGCGAAAAATGTTGTAAACGTAACACTTCTCATTGAAAAATATAATTGTTGGGAATGAGTATAGGAAGAATAAATGATGATTAAAAAAAGAATAAAGAATAAATGAAGAAATAATATTTAAATGAGATGGAGAAAACGATAAAGAATATGTTGGAAAATGTATTTGAAAAAGTAGGTAGGTAAAAGATAAATATCATTGTTCATTATGCAAACAGTACAAAAATTTGACTAATCTGCTGGAGATGCTCTAAAGCTAACCAATTCTATACCAAAAGCTCGTATATAATATTATAAAATATTATGAATTATTTATTTTCACAACCAAAGTGAAAATATATCATTTATTTGGGATCATTTTAATTTAGGCCTTTGAAGTTTTAAAATTTTGATTTAGTCTATAATTATAGGCAAAAATTTAAAAAGAAAAACTAAAAAGAATAAAAACATATTAGACATTTTTTTCTCACGTGGTTAAAATTTGTCTAATGTAAGGAAAAAATAGTTTTTATAATAAAAAAAAGAAAAAAAATAGATGATTTTGAAGAGAAATAATATATATATATATATATATATATATAAATTAAATGTACTAGACGGATATTAAATTTTCCTAATCACTTTCCATTTCATTAATAAATTTGTCTTTTGACTACAGAAACTTAATTACAATTTATTCCAATGAGTGTCACAACATTGTTAATGTATCATTCCCAATAACATCTATTAAAATCTACATTTAATTAATCCACCCAAAAAATGATGTTGCTTTAGACTGTGAGGGTCCCTTTTTGGACCGTGTCCAGGCCCAAGTTGATGTAAGAACCCTGGGCCTTTGGGTTGTTGTTTAAAGGGACTAAGCTTGGTTCATCGCAGCTAAATGAGCTGTTTACAAAACCAAGTAGTGCACAGAGCAAAAATCCTACAATACATACATACTAGCAAGAATATATATATATATATATATATATACATATATATATATTGAACAACAAGAAATAGTAAAGGAACAATGTAATAAAGAGAGAAAGCGAATATATTGTTAAGGATCCTTTAAAATACTATGAAATGTTTCATTACATTCTTTAGTTGTAAATCACTATGTGTTCACTAAGACATGTTACAAGGTTTAAATAAGTTCAAAAATTACAGACTTAGATGGCTATCTAAGCCTTTAAGACTTGCAAAGTTTGAATCCTTTTGAATCCAAGTATGTTCTATAGTGGCTGTTTTGGGATACCAGGTGATATTTCTCTTTCTTTTACTACTTTCTTTGAGTTTTGACAGAGTTTTCTTAATGATTTTGTTGTGATTCCCTATTTCTGAATGCCCCTTCAATGTTGGCAGTTTCTCCCTTTTATAGTGTCATTCTAGGATTTCGAGGTACCACTGATTCCCTTCCTCTGCTCCCCTAGGTACCAGAGCCCACATTTTGCCAACCACTCTAATGACTGGTCCTTTCCTTTTTTCTCATAGTTTTTTTCTTTTGGTGTTGTTTCCCTAAAAGTTTCTTGCTGACTTTCCATTCTGGGGTGTCCTTAGAGGGCTGACCTCTAATCTCTCTTCCCTCGAGGCTTCTAATCTTTACCTTTTTCAGACTTAGCTTTTTGGCTGTCATTCTTTTTGTCATTTTTACCAGGTGAGCCGAATCCATTCTTGCCAGGTTGAAAGTTCATCGTAGCTAAATGGGTTGTTTACAAAACCAAGTAGTGCACAGAGCAAAAATCCTACAATACATACATACTAGCAAGAATATATATATATATATATATATTGAACAGCAAGAAACAGTAAAGGAACAATGTAATAAAGAGAGAAAGCGAATATATTGTTAAGGATCCTTTAAAATACTATGAAATGTTTCATTACTTTCTTTAGTTGTAAATCACAATGTGTTCACTAAGACGTGTTACAAGATTCAAATAAGTTCAAAAATTACAGACTTAGATGGCTATCTAAGCCTCTAAGACTTGCAAAGTTCGAATCCTTTTGAATCTAGGTATGTTCTATAGTGGCTGTTTTGGGATACCAAACGATATTCCTCTTTCTTTTACTACTTTCTTTGAGTTTTGACAGAGTTTTCTTAATGATTATGTTGTGATTCCCTATTTATGAATGCCCCTTCAATGTTGGCGGTTTCTCCCTTTCATAGTGTCATTCTAGGGTTCCGAGATACCATTAATTCCCTTCCTCTGCTCCCCTGGGTACCAGAGCCCACGTTGTGCCAACCACTTTAATGATTGGTCCTTTCCTTTTTTCTCATAGTTTTCTTCTTTTGGTGCTGTTTCCCTAAAAGTTTCTTGCTGACTTTCCATTCTGGGGTGTCCTTAGAGGGTTGACCTCCAGTCTCTCTTCCCTCAAGGCTTCTAATCTTTACCTTTTTCAGACTCAGCTTTTTGGCTATCCTTCTTTTTGTCATTTTTCCCAGGTGAGCCGAATCCATTCCTGCCAGGTTGAAAGTTTTCCCGGCTACTTCTTTTTATAGTTCTTCTTTCTGGGTTGCCCGAGGTACTAGCCCCTTGTTTATGAATTTTTATTCTCCAAGCCTTCTGGTTCCTTTCTGCATCATTGGGTGATTGAGAAGGATGTATCTATCCTTCGTTCTTTGTGTTTCTTGGTACTCTTTTTGAATTGTCTCAATCTTATCCTAGCTGTGTTGCACGTCCCGAGGATCCCGAGCTCCTGGCAGCCTCTAGATATCCTGGCCCAATTCTTCCCACTAGACTTTCTTTGATTTTCTGATCTTGACAGGTTGGGCTTTTTTCTTTTCTTTCATCCATTTCATGGGCCCTAAGGCCTGTCCTTTCGTGGGTTCTGGGTTTCAAAATTTTTTTAATGGACTTGGGTCATCATTTTCTCTTGTGGTGAGCTCAACCCTTTTATATAGGGTTCACCCACTGTGCTATTTTGGACCTTGGTGTTATAACTTTTTAGACCTCAACATAGACCAATAATAGAAACGAAACCCAAAAAAAAAAAAAAATTAAGTATACTAATAGTGAAATGTGATGGATCATAATGGAATATTAATGGAGACATTGACATTGATGTAATAAGAATTAATATTGAATACATTTTAGTCTTCATATAAAATTAGCTATTGGATGGATGAGACACTACAAGTACATAATTAGAGAGACAAAATTATAAAATTGAGTTTCTAAATACTATGATGAATTAAATCATTTAATTGTATTTTTAAAACAACTGCCGCTAGATTCATAAATTCCAAAAAAAAAAAAAAAAAATGCTGCCCTTATGTACAACTCGTTTTTCTACCTTGAAAATAATAATAATAATAATAACAGAATTAGCTATTAAAAAAAAAAAAAAAAACCCTTGAAGAACTAAATGGGTTTGGGTCCCATGAGGACCTTATGATTTCTCCAAATAGAGAGTCAGGTATGGGTCCCTAGTTAATGACCCTCCTTTGCTACACGACATATTGCGTCTTCATGCTGAATCTCATCTAGATGTAGGGTCCGTTTGGTATCGCTTATTTTGCTGAAAATTGAAAACTGAAAACTAAAAACACTGTAGTAAAATAATTTTTAAATGTGTGAATAGTACCGTGAGACCCATTTTTAATGAAAATTTTGATAAAAAAAAGTGTTTGTAGGTCCTATGAATAGTGCACGGGACCCACTAGAAGTGTGTTTCAGCACTAAAACACACTTCAAAAAAAAAGAAAATGCAGACGCGCAGCTAGTGATTTTCAGCACTATCCAAACGCACACGTATATTAGAAAAATTTAATAATCCCTTTCTCTCTATTAATGATTTTAATTATTGAATCTAGTAGTAATTTAATAAATGAAGTGTCTTGTTTTCGAATAAAAAAATAAAAATATGAAGTTCCAATTCTATTTACATCAAAGAAACTAATTAGAGTCTTGCTATATAATAAAGAATAATTGTCATATAACTGACGCTATAGATTGCAACTTTTATTGTAGTGATAGGAATTGACATAATATTCATTTATTATGTTATCAAAGTTTATTAATCATATTTATTAGCGCATTAATTTTTGCATACACCTCTGTATTAAATGAGTAATATTATAGACTCATAAAAATACACAATTTTGTGCTACAACTTGTTACACGGCAAGTCGTGAGTGGTAAAAATGTATCCTTACATGACCCACCATCACACTTCCACTATTCACAACTTGTGACGTAGTAAGTTGTGGCACAAAATTATACATTTTTATGTGTCCCTAGCATTAGTCATAATAAATTTGAAATAGTTTTTTGTTTGGCTCGGCTTTTTGGGGCCAAACGCATGATTTGAAAACCAAATCCTAATATTTTGCGTTTGGTAAAAATTTTAGATGTTGCGTTTTCAGCCCCAAAACGTGGAAACCCACTTTTTTGCACTGGACTCTCGGGTCCGTTTGGATAGAACTTATTTTGCTGAAACTGAAAACTGAAAACACTGTAGCAAAATCATTTTTAAATAGATTACTAGTGTCGTGGGACCCAAGTTGCTGAAAAGTGAAATTTGTGGGTCCCGTGAACAGTGCACGGGACTCACTGATATGTTGAAAATGGCTGAAAAGTCAAAATTTCTGGCTACTGTTCATGCACAGTAGCCGAAATCCAAACAGGCACTTAGAGATCTAGAGGAGGTTTGGATACGCGTTGCGTTTGTGCGTCTGCATTTCCTGCATTTTTATCTTTTTTTTTTTTTTTTTTTTTTTTTTCTAGCTGCGGCACTCATTTCAGGGGACAACAGCTACTATTTATGTACTGTTCATGAACAGTAGCTGCAACTTTTGACTATTTTAAACTACAAATCTCACTTTTCAGCCACTTTTTCATTAAAAATAGGTCCCACGGTACTATTCACACATTTAAATTTTATTTTGTTACAGTGTTTTCAGTTTTCAGTTTCAGCAAAATAAGTTTCTATCCAATCGAACTCCTAGTGTGCATTTGGAAAGTGCGTTTTGCGCTTCCCACATCCACGTTTTGCATTTTTTTTTTTTTTTCAAGCTGTGAGTGTGGACTTTGGGGTGTGAACAAAGCACACATAGTAACTTTTTCAGCAACTTTTCAGTCACGAGACCCACAAACCTCACTTTTCAGCAACTTTTTCATTAAAAAGGGTCATACGGTACTATTTACACATTTAAAAATTATTTTGTTACAATATTTTTCAGTTTTTAACGGTATCCAAACGGATTCTTAATACGAAAATACAATTCAAATATCCTATAATGCCCTTACAATTTTTTCAAAAACCCAAATTTACCCCTTTTGCCTAACCACAAAAGACAACCCATTCTTAGAAAATCACCGTGTTGCTGGACTCACCTTGCTGTTACATTTTTCTTCTGCATTTTTGTCCAATACATTTTTCTTCACAAAGCAAATTCAAGTGAGCTTGTGAGACCCATTGATACTAGCGGTGACGAGTTGTTGATGAGGAACTGAGAGTGAGTGAGAACTAGAGAGAAGCTTTACTAGTTTGGGTTAGACAAAACAAATGAGAAAACACAAAGAAAGAACAGACAAAAATGAAGATGGAAGATAAAGGAGAAGAATGTGAAAAGTAAAGGAGTGGAGGAATCAGGAAGATACATACGTGTGTGGTGGAGAAATTTGGGAAAAAAGAAAAAAAAAAAAAAAAAGGTAGGAGTAAAACTTTTATACTTATTATGGCTGAGAAAATAAAGTGTTTGGGAAAAAATAAAATAAAGAATTAAAAAAAATTTTAAAAAGGATTTGGGTTGGGTTAGAGCATTCACATTCAGTATCTTCATGCTATTCTAGTTTACTATATCAAAAGTTACTTTATCTATTATACCATATCATTTTATAATATATCTAATATCCGAACTTTTACTTTACAATATAACAAATTAAAATAAGTGTTCCAAATGTCCAAAATTTAACATTTAGCACACAAAAAAAACAGGAAAACAAGTTACAATAGGTGTCCCAAATGCCAAAAAGTTTTAGGGTCTGTTTGCTTGAGAGGATGGAAAAGTGGGAGGATAAAATAAATTTTATTTTTTGGAGAGTGAAAAAGTAAAGAAATTGAAAACTTTTATATTTGGTTGAGAGGAAAAGTGAGAAAATAGAAAATTTAATTTATATAAATTGACTCATATGCTCTTATTAAAAAAATTATCTAGTTAAAAAAAATAAAATAAAATAAACACACCAAGTTTATTAAAACAAAAACTAGGAAAAAAAAAACTCAGTACTAGCCAAAACAACCAATCATGCCCAGTTAAAAAAAGAAAAAGAAAAAGAAAAAGCCAAATAACCCAAAAAAAAATAAAAAAAACCCAAGTTAGAAGAAAAGAAAAAGGAATTGGAGATTAAAAAAAAAAAAAATATCAGCACAGTCAGAAACAAAGGCTCACCCATGACCAGTCAGAAATATTTTTTTTTTAAAAGAGTAGGAAACAAAGGGTCGCAGCACGTAGTCACGTATACAATGGGTTAGAAAAAAATTTAAAACAAAGAATAGGAAACAGTTGCCACAAAAAAAAAAAAAGGAAAAAAGAAAAAAAAAAGAATAGGAAACAGTGGGCAGTTGCGCGGACACAGTGGCTTTGACGTGGGCATTTTTGTCCAAAATTGTTTGCACAATTTTCTCTTTCATTTTCTCTTCAATTTGAAGGGATTTTGTTTTGGTGAGATAGGGAAGAAAACTCCTAGGCCCTACCAAACACACCTTTAGTATTTGTGATGTATTATTATGATTATTTTAAAAATTATTATTATTAATAACAAGTGAAACAAATTATCTTTATATATATATATATATATATATATATATATTGTCCCTTTTGGTAATATATACCTCAAACCGCAATCTAATAAGCTCTAACCAAACACTCTACTTTTTTAAAATGCACTTTTTAACAACTTTTACTAAACGCTCTACTTTAAAAAAAAGTCTAATTTGGAATAACACTTTTTAAAAATGCCACATTTTTAAAAAGCCAAGTTATAAAAAATTGAACTAAACCCATCCTTAAATTTTTAGTACTTTTCCAAACTAAAGGAGTAAAAAGTACTTACTACTTTTCTAAATGAACACATGTGAGCAAGGACGGAGCCACTATTAGACTAGGGGCAATGGCCCCCCTAATTTTCTTTTTAAAAAATTATTATTATATATGTGTATACTAATTTTAACAATTTTATTTTATAAAATTGCATTTTACTCCCCTTAAACAATATCATTGATTCTTTTAAGAGTAATATAGGCTCACAAACTTTTTTAATTGTTTTTTGTAGTAAATTCTTATTGGTTCGCATATGGATCTACTATTTACATCATTTTTTTACCTACTAATAACCACTTATTACCTTAGCGATTTATAAAAAAAAATTAGTAACTCTAGTATTTTCATCATTTTAGTGACCATGAAAAAGATTTATAAATCTAAAATCTAAAACAAAATATACAAGCCAAAAAACAAAAAAAAAAAAATTAGCTTAACAACAAAAACTACCAATAGTGAAACTAAAAAAAATTAAGTCCAATTAACCAATTTTATATATTCAAAATAAACAACCATACCCTTTCAAAAATTCTAAACAAAAATAATTTTATTCTTACAAAAAAAAAAACACTTTTATGAGTCCCTAAAATTAGTAATAATAAATTTGTAATAGTTTTAAATTTTTAATACTTTTCCAAACTAAAAGAGTCAAAAGCATAATAATAGATGGACAAAACTTAGTTACAGTATTTAAGTACTGTTCTTTAGGTTCATTTTTTAAGATTTTACAAAGTGAATTTTTCTTTAAGGGATGAAAGTGTATTTTTTAATTAAATAATCTATATATATATAAAACCGAAACTTTTGAAGCTCCCGCAATTTTCCACGTCAGCATAATATTTAAATAATATTTAAATTAAATTAAATTTTCCACCTCATCACTTTTTTCTTTTTCCAATGCAAATTAGACTTCTAGGCAAATAAGGACACTCTCCCACCGCCTCTACTCTCTCCTATTTAAGAATTGCTTGCGTAGAAAACCTAAGCCCCAAAAACTATTCGCGGAGAAGATGATGTTTGAGGACCCTCACCACAAAGTGAATATTGAAACTGACATCTTTTTATAAAGGTTGGTCAATATCTTATATTTATATGTATGGCCGTTGGTCACCACTATTTTTTTATTATTTTTATTTTAGATTTTATGATTAGATTTGCTATTATCTTCTTTTGCCGCAACACAATTTTCTCCTTAAAACTTATTTTTTTTCAAGATTTTTTTTGAGGGCGGCTCATGCTTCACAATTCACATATTCCACTTATGTACTGGACTCCTCAAGGTTAGGGTTATTTGATTTGTTCAATAAAAATTATAGATTTGTTGGTTTTTCTTATAAGTTTGTCAATTGTTGTTTTGTTTATTTAATTGCTGGGCCTGAATCTTTTAATTAAATCTTCAAATTTTTTTAACCTTTTAAAAGTTTTAATATTTTGAATTTTAACATTTAAAAGGTAACTCATATTTCTCTAATATTTCTATGTTGTGTAGACATATTTCTCTAATAAATTCTTGGCTCAAAATCTTCTAATTTTTTGGTTTACATATGAATTTTTAAGTTCATTTTTTGCAATACATTTAATTGTCTGGCCAATTTCAATAGTAGAAAAGCTATAATCATGGATTCCCTTCTTTCTATTGTATTTCTTATTGCATAATTTTATATATATATATATATATATATATTGTTTTATTTCAATACTTTTGAAGCTTTGAATCTTCTGATTTTTTTAAATTTTTTTTTTTTGGCCTTTTGGAAGTTTTAACATCATAACTTTTGGGTTTTATTTTTTCTATTATCAGAAATTATCTAGAAGATTTCAATGAATATCCATGGATTATTCTTTTTGAGGGTAACCCATCTTTATCTTATATTTCTATTCCTAACTTTTTTTTCCTATATTTTTTCTTTAATTGTCCATGTTTACGTCTCTTTTGTTTTTCTTATTTTTACTTTCATAGCGTATGTACATGTTGTGTATGTTCTTTGATTCTTTCTTTAATGATTTTTGTGTGAGTATGTGTCATCGTATTTGGGTACTTGGCAAAATCTATAAAGACTAAAGATGCTTCTTTTTTTTTTTTCTTTTTTTCTTTTTTTGTAATGAATCCTGCGTTTTTCATGACTTTAGTGAGTCATATTCTTAATGATCGAAATGGTTTTGTTTGACGTGGATTTTGTTCATATTGGTTTCAAAGTTTATTTCTTGGCTTATATTATAGATTGTAATATATTTATTCATCAAACTGTTTAGTTGAGTTTGTTTTCGAAATTGTTTTCAGTGTTGGACATTTTCTTGAAGCATGTTGGTATCATATATTAAAATACTGTTAAGTTGATAATAATAATATAGTTTAATAAGCGTCTGAAACATATAACTGTTAACAAATGTTTTAGCTATATGATTTTATTTTACAAATTCAATTTTGGTGTTGTAGTAAAATAAACAAAGATTAAATTATATATTGTACTCAATACATTTTCCGTGCATCGCACGAATTAGCGACTAATTATATAATTAAATTTGAAGAGAAAATCTAAAAAATAGTACTTACGATACCCTATCTAAATTTTTTCTACAGCAGATATAGAAAACTACTTATACTTTTCCCCGGTTGGCGTGTCTATAAATCTATATATAGAAAGCTACTTATATAGAAAAGTAGTAAGTAGTAACCACGTAATTACATAGTTACTACTTTTCTCCGGAGGGCGAGGGCGAGTCTATAAATCTATATATAGAAAAGTAGTAACTACGTAATTACATAGTTACTACTTTTCTCCGGAGGGCGAGTCTATAAATCTATATATATACCTCATCGTCTACCCTCATAGTCATAAATGAACACTGAGCCAATTTCCAAGACTCTCCCACTCTTTACAATTGTACTTTCCAGCATGAGTACTTTTCATAAGCAATTTCACAAGCTACTTCTTGCTTCCCTGGTTTGGATTCATTATGTAATCTCGATTGCCACCCTCTTAAAACAGGTGGTTTTAAGTTCCTTTCTTTTTCATTCATTCTCCAAGCAGTATTGTGAGCATGACATGCCTGAAATCAGTGAAGAGTTGAGCAGAAACCTCTACAAGCGCAAGCCGGGGACTAGGGAAGAAGTAGAATGTGCAGTGTGTCTGTGCGAGATTGGGGAAGGAGAAGAGATTAGACAGCTGAGATGTGATCATCTTTTTCACAGAGTTTGCTTAGATAGGTGGGTTGGATACAAGCGTTTAACTTGTCCCCTTTGTCGTGGTTCTCTATTTCCATGTACAACCATTACTGAGTCTGGGGTTAGGGTAGAAGTGTTGCTTTTTAAATTTTCTTCTTTAATTTCAGGTGACCGTGAGACATGGTGGCTACGTTGAATCATAGGAAATTGCAAAATATGATGACAACTTATTCCTTGTAATACTAATACTCCTCACCCCTGTAGTAAATGTGCCAAATGCTAAAATAAATAAATAAAAAGTCCGTTTTTTATTAATTCTCTCTCATCTCTATTGATATTCTATTTTTTGGGTTGTGCTAAGTTGATTTCGTGGTTGCTAGGTTTATTTTGTGGGTCTGGTTGCTGGACTTCGTCAATAGTCGCTGAGAGACGAAGAGGAAGAGAGAAAAAGAGAGAGGGGAAGAGAAATAAAAATGAATAAATAAATTTAATAGTATATGAAAATAGAATATCAGACGTAGAGTGCATTATCAAATGTTATTAAAGTAGTAAAAATAGGTTTTTGTGCGTTAAAATAGCATTTTGATCATAGTTTTAAAAATTGGAGAAGACCAGCTGCTCCGGCCGGTTGGTGACGAGGCTGCTGTTAAACGACCTGTACAGTAGCGATAAAATAGATAAAACTACAGATAGCTTAGATTAGATAAGAAGGGTGGAGTCCGTTACTGTTTATGTACACGTGTCTGATATGATTGAAGTAGAGTTTGTTAGGTTGTTCCACACTCTATGTACACTGGTTATGGTTATATATTTGGGGTTTGTATCAGAATCACAGTAATGAAATATAAGAGAATTTCTTTTCCATCAAATCCTTTCTTCAATTCTTCTCTGTTTTTCTTTCCTTCTTCCATCTTGCATTACTTTGCTTTTCAGAAACTGGTATGGTTGAACCGGTTTTGTAGAATGCGCTGAAGCTGATGCATTTTGTAGCAAAAAGACCAAAAAAATTGCTTTTTTTTTTTCTCTCAAATTTAAAACTATAAGTATGATGATCCAAGACCGTGGGAATGCAAAAGCTTCACGAAGAGAGAGAGAGAGAGAAATTAAAATGTGATATTTGATTATTATTATTATTTTAGCTGGGTCATGGATTCCCTTAGCAGCTTCAACTTATTGAAATTTTTTTACTTTGAAATTTGCGGCAGACTTGAAAAACATGAGAGATTCTGAGACTTCAAGAGCTACCGTTTAAGACCAACTAAAAAATATATATTGAAGAAGAAATGAGAGTTTGAAAAAAGTGAGGTAGGTAGAATAGTAGAATATTCTTTTTCTTTTTCATTGTCTTGTTTCCACCTCAAAGGGCCACGTAGAACTTACTTTTACAGCTATTATGTGTGTATGGCTATTAGAATGTTAAAAGTATAAGTAAAAGTAATGGTTGAAAAAATCATGAAAGAAACGTGAGGTACTCTGGTGAGATAGTAAAAGTTCATAAATAATAAATGAAAAGAAGGTAGCTTGTGGGAATAAGGGAATGAGGTAAGTGGATGCATGCCTGGATGGTCTCAACATTTTTTTTTTTTTTAATAAGTACTAGTAGAACGTTTGATAATATTATTTTAGTAATATTATCTAAGTATTATAAAAATACATAAAGGTAAAAAAATTATAAAAAATGTATTGTATTGTTTAAATAATACAATCCAACACAAATCATTATTTATAAAAACTTAGGAAGCTAAGTAGATATATATATATTTTTTAATATATGATATGAAAATTCATATTAAAATTATTTTAAATTTTTAAATATTTTAATCATATTAATTATGACCTCACCAGTTGTCCAACTAGTTCAATCTCAGTCCAACCTGTCAACTGGTGAGATCTCAGTCCAACCAAAGAATTGGAAATTAATGTCTTTTTTTAACTCTTTGACTATTCCAGTTTTTAAAACCAAGATTTTGATACAACATCTAATGCTAGTGCTTTTATTATGTTGTTTATAATCAAGTCAAGACGTTATGTTCCTTGAAAATGCATGGTTTTGAAATCCAGTCACTACACTGGTCTAATTTTTCAAACCCTCAAAACCGAAAATTTTATTTTAGTAGGAAACCGTTCCAACCGCGGTCAAACCGTTCGGTTGTCGGAACTGTGCACAGGCTTAACGGTCTCTTTTTGCCAAATATATATATATATATTTTTCTAAAAATGCAATGGTTGTCAAGACTCAAAAGCTGAAGTTACCTCTTTTTTGCCGGATCTATTTGTTTGGGGAGAGACTGACTAGATGAATTGAAATAGATTAGAGGCTTTTCCAGATTTGCTTGTTTGTAAGAGAGATTGAGACTGGCCTGGGTTCTGATCGTGAAGTGAGGCGGAGGTAGAAAGAGAGAGAGATGATTGAGAGACAGAGGTAAAGTGAGGTTCTTTTTTGGGGAAGAGAGGCGAAACGTACTGGTGGTTTTATTTTATTTTCAAACTTTAAAAGCCATGTTGACTATTTAGCAAAAAAGAAAGAACCATGTGAAATACTGTGGAACGTTCTTTTCTATTTGTCTTGAACGATTTTTAAATAAATTAGTTTATTAAACCTTTTGAGATATTATCTATCTTGTACAAATTTGTTAAAAATTAATAAGAGAAATTCTACTTAGTCTTTACTTTTTATTATTTAATCAAGAAATATATATTAAATCTTTTTAAATATTATATTATTTTAATCAATATTACTAAATTTTGTACATTTAATTTATTTATTTTTATATTATTAATTATTAAAATAATTATAATGTTATCACGGTTCAACTTTGGTTGAACCTCGGTTCGACTCAAAAAACATTGAACCACTCTCTTTTACAGTTTAATGAATGGTCCAAGTCTGAAAACAATGTGAAAATACCTTGTTTTTTTATTTTCATTTTCTATTTTTATTGGCCCTACCACCCGAAGACATGTTTGCTTGTGTTTTTTATTTGAAAGTGTCAAACAAGATCTATTGAAAAATGAAAGAACAAATACAAAGCAATCTCACTACCAAAAAAAAAAAAAGAAGCTTATTTGTGAGAATCAAAATTCTTTGCTAAGAGCATCTCTAGAAACCACTCCAAATTTTTTTACTGTTTGGATAATGAACAAGGTAGGAGAATTTGAATTTTAGAATCTGGATACTTTTAGAAAAATCAAGAAGTATCAACTAGTTTAACTAGAATGCTTTCCGCGACATGTGGTTCTACTTTAAGAGATAACTTGATGATAATATTTTTTTTGCTTATAATTTTATATTTTGTTATTTCAAAATGAAATATTGCACATATGGACCAATTGCCCACCTGTTAGGGGGGCCAAAATAGCCCAATACCATATTTTTTTTGAACTTTTTAGCAACAAAACACTGTTTCGGAAATAAATGGGCATCTACCACTTTTTCTAGTACTCGAGCTCACCAAACTCGAGTACCCCATTTTTCTATTCCACCATGGCACGATGACATGGCATTTGGGATTTAAATATTGCGCTTAGTACTTGAACTTCATGGGCTCGAGTACTGTGTGTGGTACCTGAGTCTAGTAAACTCCGATACCAATCTGTATTGGAAAATTTATGAGCCCTGCTCTCTCCTTTTTTTTTTTATAGAAAGAAACAGGGGGTGGGCTTGGGATGATATCCCATATTTTACAAATTCAGTTTATTCAGTTTTCAAATTCTGCCTTTTTTGCATGATTTGGTTTTGAATGTTATGTTGGTCTGATATTGGTTTGGTTTTGTTAGGCATTTAGGAAAGCTTGGAAGGTGGCTTGTTCTTCTGCAAATAGCGCTCATGTGGTTCCTGCAAATAAGAACTATCATCTTAAGCCAATTACCTTCTCAGGTCCTTGCAAACCGTATTTTACAATGAAGGTGAGTCTTATCCATGCATGCATCTATAGGAACTATCATGTTAAGTCAATTATATTACTGGTTCTTAACAGATCCGATTTTATATTGAAGTTGAGTTTTATTCAAACATGCATAACGTATGAGTAATGCTAGTCACGACACAATCTTTTTCTCAATTGTTGTACACGTCTTATTATCATTGAAACAATGACCTGATATTCTCACGGCACACTTTGCTCACAGTAACCTGATATTCTTGCAAATGTCTTCTAGACCTTGGGATACCCTCCTATTCTTATATCTCCTTCAATAGTACCTCCAGTTTTCCTCCCAGAGAGGACGTCCATGAGAGTTGTTTTTCCAGCTCCACTTACGCCCATAAGTGCTGTAAGAATTCCTGGCCTAAATGCTCCTGTAATATCACGAAGCAACTGAAGCTTTTTCTGACTGAAACCCATCTCTCTCATTTCTTGTGCAGAAGGAATGTAGTAACAAGTAAGTTCTACCTTGTATACATATTCAAAATAATCATATGTGAATCATCATTTGCACTTGATTATCGGAGGGGTATCAACAAACTATTGCACATCTTTAAATGATATTGTCAAGGGCTCAAATGGCAGGACCAGCCTCCCTGTACAACCAACCACATTCTCTTGTATCATCTTAGAACCAAAAATTTATTTACTGTATTGAGAATTAATTTTTTTGTTAACTAACTTATTGGCTAACAGTTTTATCTTACCAGAATTTCTTGTTTCTGCAGTAGTTTGCAAAGATGTATCTCTAAACTTATTGATAAGTATTGAAAAAAGAAATATCCTTTTTTTTAGAATAAAAAAAAAAATCCTAATAGGTTGACATTTAAGCTTAATTAGCAAATATAATTGAAAGTTCAAATAGTGTAAAATACACTATGAACGTTTAGACCCCCAAATCAAAAATTACCAATTCAAGCTATATGACGAACACAAAGTGTGCAGAAAATGAACACAAGCTATAAATAGAATTGATAAACAATCTAAGTCAATTTAAAATCACATCCACAGCAGAAAATAAAAAGCAAAGATAAGGGAAGAGAGATGCAAACACAAGGACAACACAGCGATGTGTTATCGAAGAGGAAACCGAAGCCTTTGGCGTAAAACCTCTCTGCCGCCCTCCAAGCGATAAGTAATCCACTAGAAAATGTAGTTGGGATATATGAACAGTAATAGACCCTCCAAGCCTAATCTACTCAATATACCTAAGCCCTTTAAGCTTCTTGCTCCAACGAGGTTACGTCAAACTTATTTCTTTTCTAGCTTCCTGGATTCTGCTACTTGACCATAGCATCAACCAATGTGAAATTGGTTCCTTCCTAACTGCTTCCCAGAGCACCAAACAACCCTCTCACAGAGATGGATATGGTGAGAAAAGGTTTTGGTAATGAGCCTTTCAAGGATTTGACAATATAGAGGAAGAGAGTAGAGGAATTTGAAGAGTCTCTTAGGTAAAGATTGTGGATGAGTCAATCTTGTTTTCTCTAGGGTTTCTCTCTCAAAATTCTCTCTAGAAGCTCTCTTTAAATCGTGGGTATAAGGGTATATATATAGTAGGGTGAGATGGAATGTGAAAAGTCATATTTTGCCAAACAGGGTGTTCTGGCGGCTTGACCTCGCGACTGGGTTGAGTTGCAAGTTCAAGTCGCAAGCAAACGGCCTGGCCAGCTTGGGACTTTTGTCCTGTAGTGAATAGCTGGCGCGACGCTTCAGCTTCTGGCATGCTTAGCACGTGTGCTTCAATCTAGCGGCTTGCAGCCGCGAGCCACCCGCGAGATCCAGCCGTGAGTCCCTGCTTCTTTGCACACACTTGAGCAATTCTTCACACTCTCTCACACACTACCCTTACATGATTCCCACCTAAATACAGGGTTTCTAATTGCTAAAATACAAGCAAATTTGGCATGAAATAAAGCCAACAAGATGGTTGATTAAATTCAACCTTACAATCTCTCCCTTTGGCTATTCCATGACAAAACCCTAAAACAGACTCTAGACTTAACATGTGAGTTGGGAATAGTTGAACATAACTCACTCACACCTAATTCTTGAAACTGTGAAGCTCTTGAATCATATGAACATGAATCTGCTGAAACACGAATCTGCTGAAACACAACAATACACCATGATCATTGTATGCAGAAAAACATGAAATTCATATGAAGCAAGCATGATGTGATCAAGCAAAGATGGAGTTAAGAAACAAACCATGGCTTGATCAAACAAGCAATCACTATAAGGTAGTGATCACAATGCTCATTCACACTTGGACATACAGGCTAATAAGCTCAATGCAAATCATTTGCATACCCAACACTCAACCAATGCATAATACACTAAGTATATGCATCTAGGAACAATCCTACAAGGGCACAAGAGTGACAGTACTTAAAAGGAAAATGCATGACATTTAGTTAGAAGTACTAATTAAACAATGCATAAAGGCTGCATAAAAGCATGGTACACACCATAAAACCTACAAACAATGCATAAAACATAACCCTAAAAGCTTACAAAAGTAACATGGGTACAAACACACAAAGATGAAAACTGAATAACAACTAAAAAAAATGTTTAAACTGCTTGCTGAAATCTCCCCCTTAAATAATTTCCTCCCCCTTTGATCAAGCTAACACTCCCCTTTCATTGTATTCCACATCATCTCCCCCTTTTTGTCATGGAATAGCTACATATCCTCTTCTAGCTTCCTTTGAATCTGATCCAATTGAGTCTGTAGGGAGGTAAACTTCATATCCCATCGAGTGTTGTGATGGTGTAAAATAGATGTGAGTTCTGACATCTTGGTACTCAACTCGTGAACAGATGTCACAATGCTGTCGAGTTTTTCATCAGGGGATAATGTGCTAAAGCGCGAACCACTGTGAGATGTGGAAGTTTCCGGTTTGACTTTCTTCCGACTATGACCTATGCTTGCGTTAAATGTACGCATGTTGATTGGACACGGTTTTGTGCAGGGAGACTCATCTGCTGTTGGGAGAATTCCTTTGAGCTTCAAAATCCTAGAAATGAGACAATAGAAAGGGACACATATTCGTGACTCAGTTCGTAGAACCGTTCTGCGTAGAACGTGAAAGATATAAGCACAGATGTCAATCTCTACATCAGAGATTAGGTCATGAAGAAACAGGGCACGTCCGAGGTTCATATACCTAGTGCTGGATAAGGGGTATAAGTTGTGGAATATCACTATTGTAAGCACTCTCAGTTTAAGAGGGAGAGGGGAAACGCTGACTAAGTTTTCATTGGATGAGAATTCCAAGTCTTGTCCAAGACCATCCCTAAGCAATTCCTCATCTGGACAAAGATCATCATAAACTGGTGGGTTTTTAAGCATTGGCCGGTTGATGTGAAGTATCTCTACCAAATATGCAGGAGAGACTGAAAAACTTTTTCTTCTAACTCAGCACTTGAGTTCTTCACCTTCCACAATTGCATTGGCATAAAATTCTTTTACCAAATTCTCATAAGCTTCATCCAGATCGAAGAGAAGATAATTCCAATCCTTGTGAGCAAACCATTGTGTAATTTCAGTGTCATGAAGTGAAAATTGATCAACAGGTCTTTCCAGTAGTGGTGTAGCATCTCGGAAATAATTCTCATTAGTCTGAAAGGCAGCATAGGATCTGAACTTGTTGGGATTGAACACTCCTGATGGGGAACGAGTCATTTTTGTTTTAGGTGAGAAATCATCGACCTCAATGACAGGCTCCTTTCCTTTGGAACCACCTCCTTTCACAGCGGCTTTCTTGAATGGGGACATTTGTAGTCTGCATCATGTAACAGAAAGGAGAAAAAAAAAATACAAGAGACATCAGTAGCAATGGGGTAATGTCAACATATGGATAATGAAGAAAACCCTAACAACTGGATGGGAATGTCTAGAAAACCCTAACACATGAGTGATCATGTGTCATTAATGACCCAATGTTGTCACAATGTAAAGTATATCAGTATATAACCACTGGAAAACACACAATGAAGACACCAGACAGACAGATACCCAGCAATCTAAGTAAAAACATTTACGCACAGTATATCTCAATCCACAGAGACAACCTAACAAAAGAAAATTATTCTCAAAACATGAATAAAATCAAGTGAGACAGAGAAAATCCGTACCTTTTTCTTGAAGATTGGAGAAGGAATGATGCAAAAATGGAGATTGAGATGTGTGACATAGAGTGTTTGGGTCAGATTCAGTTGAGAGAGAAATGGGGAAGTCAGTGAACAGTCACAAAAATTCGAGGGAAAATACTGAAAAAGTTTTAAAAACTCTCTTCGAAACGCAAAACACGCGTTTTTTGCGACTGAAGTGAGTCGCCAACAAGTCGCCAGGTCTAGCCGCCAAAACACTCAAAGACAAAATTGTGAAAAAATTTCTAAGTGTTTTTCGAGACTGAAAGGTCTACCCGCGAGGGAGTTGCGAGCTGAGCCGCAAAAATCTCTGTGTACCCCTTGTGACTGGACCCTTCACTCGTGAACAAGTCGCCAAAATTAACACGCGAGCTCGTGGCTGAAGCATGCGACTTGGGTGACTCGTGATTGGGTCGCCAAAATAGGGCAACACTGTTTTTTTGAAATTTTTCAGTTTTTGTAAAAATAAAATACTTTCCAAAAACACCTAAAACACTCAAAAATCTTTTTGTGTTTGAATCAACAAAGATTGAGCATGTGAAAACACATTTTAACAAGTACAATCACACAAATGAATATGGCATTCATTGAACATAAACTTGTGTGTTGTGTGTGGATATCATCAATGAGATATTCCTTAGTCTAATGTGAAGCTTCAATAATCAATTCAACGAAGGCATACACAATTAGCACTAGATCATGTGATCCATCTCAATTATAGAAGTATGCATATATGACCTCCCACAAGACTTGATAACATAACTTGAAGCTTTACATTTGACTCCATCATTAGATCTTTTTGATCTTTTTGACACAATTACATCTCATTGTGAGAATGCCTTTTGATATTTCTCCTTGATGGGATAGCCTTTGGCCTTTTGAACAATCATACACTTTATTTTTTTTTTTTGGTCGCTTTCCCTTTTTCCTAGTCGAATACTAGTATGTGCGACAGGCTTTTGCAGCTCAATATCTCTTTTCATTTGGAGATTTACATTTGGAGAGCTCTTTTTAGCAAAAACAAAAAGAATAAAGAGTGGGAAGGTATATAGGCACAAGTCTATGCATGTCTCAAGATCAACAAAAACCATTCACTAATCATTCATGACAAATTTGAAGATCTATTTACAACAGTCACATAGATTTCAAGATTTCTTCCACAGTGATAAGAGTGCAAAGGAACAAGCTACGCTCGTAAATGCACAAAGCCATTAGCACAAAGGTACAAGGCAAAACAAGTTTTGAAACAAAACTCAACAATGTCAATCAAACTTTTGATTTTCTACTTTTTATGTGATTTTTGGATTTTTGACACAAAATAAGGAAATGATTGATCAAAAGCAACAATGTAAAGACAACAAAAACAGACAAAGCAATAATAACAACAATAATAACAACAATTGTCCAACAAAGTAGTGTGTGACCCACAAACAAAGTAACACGATATAAGCAAGTGAAGCACACATCACACAAGAGATTCAAGGGATTGTACCAACGCCAATGGTCTTACGGAGGGATTCAAACCGTGGACCATCGAACGGCTTGGTGAAGATGTCCGCCTTTTGATTGTCTGTGTGGGTAAATTCAAGACACATAACTCTTTCTTCCACTAAGTCTCAAATGAAATGGTAACGTATCTCTATGTGCTTAGATTTTGAATGTTGGACCAGGTTCTTAGAAAGATTTATGGCACTGGTATTATCACAGAAAATACACATTGTATCTTGAGGAATTCCATAGTCATGAAGTAGCTTCTTCATCCAAAGAAGTTGTGTGCAGCAACTTCTAGTAGCTATGTACTCTGCTTCAGCTGTAGAGAGAGACACTGAATTTTGTTTCTTGCTTATTCACGAGACAAGATTGTTACCATGGTAGAAGCAGCCTCCTGAAGTACTCTTTCTATCGTCCACACTACCAGCCCAGTCTGCATCTGAATACCCGGCAAGGCAAGCATTTGAGTTTTTTGAATACCACAAACCATAATCTGGAGTTTCATTAATGTATCGTATAATTTGCTTCACCGCAGTCAAGTGTGATTCCTTTGGAGCAACTTGATATCTAGCACAAACACCAACGCTGAATGCAATATCCGGTCTACTAGTTGTAAGATAAAGTAGACTCTCAATGATACTCCTATACAAGGTTGGACTCACTTCTACCTTAGAGGAATCAACATTCAGCTTGGCAGACGAGCTCATTGGAGTGAAGGCATGTTTTTTGGAGTTTAGTCCAAACCTCTTGACAATGTTTCTAGCATACTTCTCTTGGGAAACGAATATGCCTTCCTTCTTTTGTTTGACTTGAAGGCCCAAGAAAAATGTGAGCTCCCCCACCATACTCATCTCAAATTCTTTCTTCATCTCCTCAAAAAATTCTATAGCCCGATCATCGATGGTAGCCCCAAATACTATGTCATCAACATATACTTGAGCCACAAGGAAGTAAGCTTCATCATTCTTGACAAACAAAGTTCGGTCGGCATAACCCCTTTTGAATCCTCTATTTAGGAGGTAATGGGTAAGACGATCATACTAGGCTCTAGGAGCTTGTTTTAAGCCATAAAGGGCTTTCTTCAATCTCAACACATGATCAGGAAAGTGAGGATCCTCAAAGCCTTTTGGTTGTTCTACAAACACTTCTTCATTCAGGTATCTATTTAGAAATGCACATTTTACATCCATTTGGTAGAGTTTGAAGTTCATAGTGCATGCAATGGACATAAGAATTCGAATAGACTTAAGTCTTGCCACGGGAGCGAAGGATTCATCAAAATCTACTCCTTCTACTTGAGTATATCCTTGAGCTACTAACCAAGATTTATTTCGTATTATCTCTCCTTCTTCATCGGTCTTGTTTTTGAATATCCATTTAGTGCCAATGACATGAACATTTTCAGGCCTTGGAGCAAGTTCCCACATATCATTTCTCACAAATTGATTCAGCTCTTCATGCATTGACTCAACCCAATTTTCATCTTGGAGAGCATCTTCTACCCTTTTTGGCTCAAATTAAGCAAGGTAGCAATGGTATGTTACATGATTGGCCAAAAGGATGTTTCCTTTTCTAAGGCGAAGACCTTCATCTAAAGACCCTATAATGTTGCTATCCGGATGATTCTTAATCACTCTTGATGATGGCTTCTTTGATGTAGAGACTTCATCATCCTGTGAGATGAGAGGATGAATTTTCGGAGGTGTGAGAGGACTTGATGTTCTAGACATTGATCTTGTTTCCATTCTTGGGTTCATGGGAGTTTATTCTTCTACTGGTGTAGATCCTTCAACTTCTATATCAAGTGCTTTGACCTTAACATCGGGTTCTTTGGTGCTTGGCCCTTCTCCATCATTGATCATCTCTGCTTTTGTTAAGACATCATCAATTTTGACATTGATGGACTCCATTACTGTCTTAGTTCTCTTGTTGAAAACCCTATACGCCCGGTTAGTAGTGGAGTACCCAAGAAAAATACCTTCATCACTTTTTGCATCAAATTTCCCAAGGTTCTCCCGATCCTTTAGAATATAGCACTTACTTCCGAACACTTGAAAGTACTTCACTTTGGGCTTCTTTCCATTCTAAATCTCATAGGCGGTCTTCTTTGTTCCCACTCGGAAGAATATTCTATTGCCAATGTGACATGAGGTGTTCATGGCTTCTCCCCAAAACTTTTGAGGTATTTGCTTGTTTAGTAGCATAACTCTTGCCATTTCTTGAATCACCCAATTTTTTCTCTCTACCACTCCATTTTGTTGAGGAGTTTTGGGGGCTGAAAATTCCCTTTTGATTCCATTCTTTGCACAAAATGACTCAAATCTTGCATTCTCAAATTCCTTCCCATGATCACTTCTTATCTTGATAATATGAGCCCCTTTCTCGTTTTGTAGTTTCTTGCAAAGGATTTCCAACTTTTCACATGCTTCTGATTTTTCTCTAAGGAATTCAACCCAAGTGTATCTTGAGAAATCATCAACAATGACCATAATATATCTCTTTCCTCCTAGACTTTCAGTTCTTGTAGGCCCCATTAGATCAACATGAAGAAGCTCTAAACATCGTGAAGTAGCAATCACATTCACCTTGTGATGGCTTGTCTTCGTTTGCTTTCCCATTTGGCATGCACCACAAATAGTCTTCTTCACCTTTCCAAACTTTGGAAGTTCCTCAACTGCGTCAAGTTTAGATACTTTACCTACTTGTTTGAAATTCACATGCCCAAATCTGTGATGCCAAAGTTCTAACATGTCAACACGAGCACTTCTACATGAAATGGGTGTTGTAGGAACTACTCCATAGCAATTATCTGTAGTCCTATTTCCCTCCAAGACTTGAATCCCTTCTTCATTGATGATTATGCATCCCTTCTTTGAGAATTGGACAAGGAAATCCTCATCACATATTTAAGTGATGCTCAAAAGATTCACCTTCAGCCCTTTGATGTATAAGACATCTTTCAATAGAGGTAATCATGGTATCTCAATAGTCCCTTTGCCGAGAACTTGAGTATGACTTCCATCACCAAAAGTCACATAGTCACCAATCTTCTCTTTGAGTGTCTTAAACAGTGTTTTATCTCCTGTCATATGACGAGAACAACCACTGTCAAGATACCATAAGCATGAATTAAACACCTTAAATGAGGTATGTACAAATAAGCTTGCATGAGGCAAACATTTTTGACCTTCAAACATAATTTTTTCTTCTCTTTCCATGCTTCTGTTAGATTGACATTTCCTTTTCAGATTATCAACCTTCTCACTCAACACTCGATTTTTTCTTTTATACTTCTTAATCAAAGATTTAGATTCTGACATGCTATTGTGTAAGATGTAATTCTCATTTTCAAAATATTTCAGCATGTGAACAAATATCCTAGCATGCTTCTTTGTTTTTAATAACTCTAAGAGTTCATTGTTAGGACACCCTTCAATCATACTCATATAGTCATTATCACAAACACTTAGACCATAATTCAGCAAGACCTTTTTCATAGCAGCAATCAAAACAAGGGGTATAGGATCGCACTTGGGTAATCAAACCACAGCAAGTGCACCTGCTCTGATACCAATTGAAAGTTCAAATAGTGTAAAATACACTATGAACGTTTAGACTCCCAAATCAAAAATTATCAATTCAAGCTATATGACAAACACAAAGTGTGCGGAAAATGAACACAAGCTATAAACAGAATTGATAAACAATCTAAGCCAATTTAAAATCACATCCACAGAAGAAAATAAAAGGCAAAGATAAGGGAAGAGAGATGTAAACACAAGGACAACACAGCGATGTGTTATCGAAGAGGAAACCGAAGCCTTCAGCGTAAAACCTCTCCACCGCCCTCTAAGTGGTAAGTAATCCACTAGAAAATGTAGTTAGGATACATGAACAGTAATAGACCCTCCAAGCCTAATCTACCCAATGTACCTAAGCCCTCCAAGCTTCTTGCTCCAACGAGATTACGCGAACCTATTTCTTTTCTAGCTTCCTAGATTCCGCTACTTGACCATAGCATCAACCAATGTGAAATTGGTTCCTTCCTAACTGCTTCCCAGAGCACCAAACAGCCCTTTCACAGAGATGGATATGGTGAGAAAATATTTTGGTAATGAGACTCTCAAGGATTTGACAATGTAGAGGAAGAGAGTAGAGGAATTTGAAGAGTCTCTTAGGTAAAGATTGTGGATAAGTCAATCTTTTTTTTCTCTAGGGTTTCTCTCTCAAAATTCTCTCTAGAAGCTCTCTTTAAATCGTGGGTATAAGGGTATATATATAGTAGGGTGAGAAGGAATGTGAAAAGTCATAGTTTGCTAAACAGGGTGTTCTGGCGGCTTGACCTCGCGACTGGGTTGAGTCGCGAGTTCAAGTCGCGAGCAAACGGCTTGGCCAGCCTGGGACTTTTGTCTTGTAGTGAACAGCTAGCGCGACGCTTTAGCTTCTGGCATGCTTGGCACGTGTGCTTCAATCTGGCGGCTTGTAGCCGCGAGCCACCCGCGAGATCCAGCTGCGAGTCCCTGCTTCTTTACACACACTTGAGCAATTCTTCACACTCTCTCACACAGTACCCTTACATGATTCCCACCTAAATACAGGGTTTCTAATTGCTAAAATACAAGCAAATTTGGCACGGAATAAAGCCAATAAGATGGTTGATTAAATTCAACCTTACAATAATGTTTGCAATGAATTAGAAATAGGCTTACCTACCCTAGTTGTTTTTTAAAGAAGAAGATGAAGAAAACCTAGTACCTACCCCAGTTTTCAAACTTTTAAATGAATAATGTGTTGTCACCTTTTATTATCTCTCTCAGAGGGGGAAAAAATGTATGCCACTATTTACTCATTTTGGGAGATAAATTATTTGCTATGTATAATTCCAAACAATTACTATTTGAGAAAACCATTGCATAGGTGATCCTTTTCCTTTTCTGTGATATGCAAAGTTCTCATATAACATTACAACCCCTTATTGTGAACTCAAACTTTCAGCAAATCACATCACACAGCGAGAAAAATTGACTTTCTGGAGCAAACCTCCATGAACATAGGATGGCATCTTCTATAGCTAATTCTGGTCAACCAAATAGAAATTTCTACATGAGAAGAGAGACTAGCTTGCACAGATTTTGACTGTTGAAAAAAAAAAATAGATGTGCAGTGATCTCTCTTTGTCATTGACCCTTAAATTGCAATCAAAGAAATTGGAAAACCATGATTGTTGATTGCTTACTGTCATAAGTAGACTAGACCACCAACTTCCCTTTTCCATTTTTTTTAAGTAATAAAAAGACATCATCCCTAACTACCCAACTGTAGAAAAAGTGCTGGGCATGTATTAGAAATTTAGAACCAGTCAACCAGACTAGGACATGGCATTATAACAAGAATAAAACAAATACAATGGTCCTTTCTAAGAATACAGATATCTAACAAACTACACTTTTAGCAGTAGCTTCAAGCAATAGGCTAATGCTTTCATGGGATAATTAAAAACCAACAAAATCATTGTATAAAATGCAACCTACTTAAGTTTATCAAAAAAATAAAAAATAAAAAGTGCAACCTACTTAATTGTTTAATAATAAACTCTTTTTCTTTTCTTTTTTTGGGAGAGGGGGGGACTATGTGAGAATGGGGTAGATTGTGTTAGGTTCTAAAGACTTAGGTTTTATGTATTTAGAATCCTAATTTGTATTGTTGGCAAACCATGATCAAAACAATGTATTTAAGTTGTTTTAGAAGTGCTCAAAGTTGGTTCTTAGTTGTAAAGTTGGAATGAAATACTAAGCTGATTAAAAAACTGTTTCAGTACATTTCGATCGATCGAAACTTAGGCTCAATCAATCGAAAATCGTACCTGACGTTTTTTGATTAGTTTTTCCAACTCAGTCCTAAAGTGTTTTAATTGGTTTAGGTTTCTAATTTACCCTAGGTATATAAGGGAAACCCTAGCCACATCTTTGTGTTGCTCATATTGCGGTTTATGTGAATCTCTTGTGAGATCTTTGAGGAGGTTTCCTTCACATAAACTTAGGGTTTTCAAGGAGAAGATTTTTCTACACCTTGATGATCATTCCAGTTGCTGCCATTGAAGCTTAAAGAAAACACAAGCGGGTGTGCTTGTATTTGGTGGAGAATCCAAGAAAGAAGGAGTCCGTGGATTCGGAGCTTGCACGTGGTCGTGTCAGTAAGTTCTATTGATGGGGTAGCAATAAGAAGTCGAGTGTGAGGGCTTGTAAGTCTTATTGTATGAACTTCAATTCTTTCAAGATAGTGAATTCAAGTTTACCTTGAGGATAGCTAGGTTAAATCCTCCCCAGGTTTTTACCGGTTTGGTTTCCTGGGTGATCATATCTTTGTGTTCTTTATATTTTCGCTGCTATACTTGATATGATTATTTAATTGTGTTAACCTAGATTTAATTAATTTGACTAAGTAACAACTTGGCTAAATTCCTAGGTTAATCCAATTGTTTTAAGGGGTCTAAAAACCAACAGATTGAAAAATTGGCAAATTACTAAACAAGAAAGTACTGTATTACCACATTTTGAAGGCCAAAATGGCCAAATGTAGAGGAATGATTAGGCACTCACTCCTATGGATATAGGCACACTGCTGAATCATGTAGATCTTTATTTTGATTATCTCTTTTTTTCACTAAAATTTCATAAACAGAAATCTTCAACAAGAAATAACTTGATATGAGTGCACAACTACCCTGCTAATAACTACATGGAGGAAACAAGGAACCTTACTTGCTTTGCTTCCAACACCCTGATAGCGTGCTGCAAAGTCGATTGTTTCCCTCACAGTCATCTCAGCTAGGTGCAGGTCATGTTGGCTTATGTAAGCTGATGTTTTTTGTGGAATAAACTCATCTAGCCTGTAGCCATTATAAGAGATTTCCCTGCCACCTGTAGTAAGGAAAAGTTGAAGATTATTGTACAGATTATGACATCCAGATATGATTAGTTTGTAAACATGTTATGAACTATAAATAAGATTAGTTTCCTATAAGTTCATAGTAATTGAAATCCTTATGTGCATGAAAAGGCATAGAGAAATTCCATAAGTGAACAATTTTGGCCCCCTTCCCAAATCTTAGCATACTGTTCTACTTACATAACTTGGCTGACTTGGTGAGTTGGTTCTGTTAGCATTGATTTAATGTAAATTTCTAACCATATAAATTTTATGCTTTGTTGCTATGCAACGAACATATATGGCTTACCTTGATGGTTTGATGATGCTGCTGACATCTATTAAAATGTTTATCTTGGCTTCTTGAGAGTTGCACTGGATTACCTTTGTAAAAACCTGTCCAAGAGATAAATTCAGTAGAATTGTCAATCAAAAGTTGTAGCTCTTTTTGCTGATACAAAATAGGGACTTCACCATGCTAAATTTAAGTACATATCACTTCATTTTTTCAATTCTATTTTTTGTTTCAATCCAGTGGAAGATATGATTGAAAAACACTTGTAAGAAATGGGCATTAGCATTTTACACATAATTATCCAAAACATACAAAATCAACACTAGAAATAATGTAGTCATCAACACCAAGCATAAGTAGAGAAAGCCTTAGTCCCAAAACTTTGGAGTTGGCTATGCATCCTCAAGAGACTAACTGGAATGAACCACATGTACACAAGCAACGAAGATATTTTAACAAGGCAAACCAAATATTATGAATTTGATATTAAAAAAAAAAAAATTCTATAAAAAAAATGGTTATTATATAAAAAAATCATTTTTTTTTTCATTATGAATTTGATATAAACCAAATATTTATTTATTTATTTATTTTCCTTCTAATACTCCAAATGGCAATGCTAATGACTTTTTGTATGCATCCTATAGGAAAAGTAGCTTATAGTATAAATGTCATATTTCGTCCTTAAAATTTTAGCCAATATTTCTTAAGTTTTAAAAATACATAATTGAATGGCATATAGCATGCATTTTGATCTAATGGCATATATCATGCATTTTATTTCAAGTTGCATTTAGAAGAATGCCACAGTTCAAACTTAGCGTACCTAGTCTGTGAGACCACCACTCGTCGGTACCTCATTCCGCTTAGGGCATGTTCTTCGGTTATGCCCCTCTTAGTCACACAACCCGCATTGCACCTTCCTCCCCCCTCCTTCCATGGTGTGGTTCTCGGCCATTTCCCACCCTCATCCATCTCATTCTTGATTTGTGTTGAGACGGGGCGATCTTTCTCTCGAATCAATCGGGGGTTAGGGAGGACCCTTCGAGTTTCTTCAGGATCCGGCCATGATAATCTATCTTTCAACATAGGGAAAACGGGAGCATAGCTCCGGAATAGTGCATCCACGCTATAGCATGGGTCAATGTACTACTTTGTATCATGTCGATACCTAATACAAACTGCAATGACTTGTGAACATGGTATCTTGTACAGCTTCCATTTCTGACATGTGCAAGTTCTTTGCAACAAATTAACTCCATGTGTGTGATCCCCATGTCCAGCACTTGCATAAGTATGCGATGTATCTACTTGATGTGATTATTGTTGTGCGCTCAATCTAGTCACCCTATGATGCTCCGCCTTCGCCTTATTTCTCATGAAGATATCCAAGGCATATTTAGTCCATTTTTTTTCCCGAATTCAACTGTGTTATGCTCTTATTGTGACGATCATCGAAGTAAGAATTCAATTTGAACCATGTGTATTGCACCATTGTCGTAATGGGTAGGCTACGAGCACCCTTTAGAACACTATTGAAGCACTCGGAGACGTTTGTAGTCATCGCCCCATAATTGTAACTCTAGTAAAAAGTTAGAGCCCATTTCTCTTTGGGCACATCCTTCAGATAATAATGCGCATCCCGGTTGACATTCTCAATTAAATCGAAGGTGGCATTGAACTTTCGCTCTTGGGTAGCACTTGCTACCCTCCATACTAGATTCTTTAAAGTTTCATTGTTTCATCTAGTGTTGATGTTACTGCATAGATGATGAAGGCAATAATGATGTTCTGTCATAGGAGGCTGTAGGGAAAAGTCTCGATTAATGTCTCTGAAGATAGCTTGTATCCCAGGATGTCTGTTAGAAATGACACATAGGTGTCTCTAGTCGGTAACATATCTTCTTATACAAGCCAAGAACCAACCACAAGTCTTTGTGCTCTCGCTCTCGACAACGGTGAAGGCTAGTGGATAAATCTTATTATTAGCATCTGTCGCCATTGCAATCATCAATTTCCCTTTATATTTTCCATAGAGGTGGGTTGCATCAATGCTAATCATAGGCCTACACTTCTTGAACCCAACAATACATGGATGAAACGCCTAAAATACGGACTTGAATGTACAGTTTCCCCGTTCATAATTATAGTCCACTAGTAACTTATACTTTGTATCCGGACTTGCATCCTTAAATCCTGCCAAAAAACGCGGCAACTCTACATAAGACTCCTTAAAATCCCCATATATAGCTACAACGGCCTTTTGTTTGACATCCCATACCTTGTATGTGAACCATAATGATTACGTTAGAAATGAATACAAGTTAAATAATTATAGTTGAATAAAAAAAATCAAGACTTGTAAGGCTATAATATTTCTTTCTCTTTATTCCTTTTTTTCCTTTTTTTTTTTTTCAATTTTAATTTTCATAATATAAAGTATTCATGGGTTTTGGGAAAAATATCATGCTTATACTTCACAGAAGACTGATGTCTCTACGTTGTATTGAAGAAAGAATGCAAGTTAAAGAATACCTTGTAGTGAGATACTTCGTGTTTTAAGTCTGCCAAAGAAACGTGGCGTAAGTTCTTTATCTTATACGCAGGGTCTTCTCGTATATAGCGCTCAAGTACGTATGCTAGGAACACCGAATCAATCATCTGACCATTATGAGCATTCTAAATTTTGTCACACGTGTGGGGGCCCTTGCATTTTGTGATCTTCCAGATATTGTTGCTCTTGCAACAGATCGCACGGACTGACCATGGACAGGAATCATCCTCGCAACTCACCATAAGCCTTTCTGAGTCTGAATGCTCAGTTTTGAAGCTAAAATTCTCTTGCAGTGCGTACCAGGTTAACACATGTCGCACCACCAATTTAGTTGCGAATACCATCCCTTTAATTGGTTGCTCCCCAGGCATCCAACTTAATACTTCCGCTTGCGTAACCGATGATGGATCAAACATATTATCCCAAGTGTTTTTGGTGAACCATTCCGACGTAGGATCGGGACCGGGGCATGTGTCTCTATTCTCTTCTACAACCACATCATCGATATGATCAACATCCTCATGTTCACCCATGGTATCTAGGAGCTCCTCAAAGTCATCCCTAGTAACATCGATATGGGTTGCATTATCACTAAGTCCGTGATCATCTTCATTTTCAGATGTGCCCCCATGCAGCTCATCATGAGATAAATGCTATCCTTCATGCACTTGTTGGGGCCCTTCCTCTCCTCAGTCGATTTCACATGAGGAAATGTTTGCCACGCTTCACTGCCATACCCGTCTCCTATGTTCTCTGCACACCCTTGATAAGATCTTTCTGGTATTGAGTCGATGTGCTCATCTACTCTTCCATCCAAAACAGTATGTTGTGAACCCTTTCTAGCCTCTATTGTGGCGGGCTCAACAGTGACATAGAGATCTGAAGCAATGAATCCTTGAGCCACCATTTGTGCAACAATTTCCCACATCATCTTCACTTCGACACCACTTGATAACTGTAATGAATTGTAGAAAACCTGGGTTTCTACAACCTGTTGAGGTGCTCGATACACGATGGAAATGTTATGCCTACAGTGGTCTAACCCCATCGCCTTCAATATTCTTCGTTGCAACTTCATAAACCCTATCCCACGCTTCACCTTAACATATTTTTGCTTTTGGTTCGAGCCTTGGTATGACAACCCATGCAACTCATGATAATACATCTCTCCATCATAGTACACATAGAAAAAGTGAAAATCCATCACCGACCTGTTATTAACAATATAAAAGTTGTCATAATCTATAACCACTTACATAAATATGGCGTATGATAAAAACTATTTCTATTCAAACTTAACGTCCTCAACTTTGTGTATAGAGATATAAATAATTGAATCTCGATCATTCAATAAAATTTCTAGGCACACAGACATAATGTGCACTTAACCATATATATATATATATATATATATATATATTTATACACATATAAAATACTAAAAGGTCAACAATTTCAACTTTATTAAGCCAATTTCTTCGTTGAGTAATGAATTCATATTATTATGAACACCCTTATTACTGTAAAAGTCAACAAAAAGTTTGACACTTTAACCCCTCTAATAAAATAAAAAAAGTAGCCCCACTCCCACCTTAAAGAAACAGACCAAAGTCCTAACCTCATATTATTTTTGAAGTAAGTTTTTATATTGTATACACATTTATATTTTTTACCAATATCCCTATTCACAGCACCTGCCTTTCTTGCTTATCTCATAAATAGCTGAACCCATAAATGAATGATGAAATGCTGTTATTTCTTAACTTTTTTACAATTTTTAAATATGAATTTTTGTTATAAACTTAAATTTTAAATATTTAGAAGGATAGAGAAATAAATGTTGAATTTTACATATTTTAAGAAGCAATCAGACAGTAAGATATACACAACTTTACAAGATTTGCTATATTTTCAATATTTTTAGATTTCACAAAATATTATAAAAAACTTATAGTTGAATTTATTTTCTTAATTTATTTTAAGGAATCAAAGTAGATGTCTAAACTTTACGTATTTTATTCTTCTAAACAAAAAAAAAAAAAAAAAAATTATGGATTCATAGTAATCTCTCTTTCAACTATTAGTAATTATGAATTAGTTATTTTTATTTCTTTCTTTTAACAACAAGAAAAATATACTTGTAATTGCAGTTGTTTATTTACAATTTATTTTTATTAATCTCTCTATGTGCTCCATTTTGACAAAAAGATTATATATATATCTCAACAGTTGTACATGGACTTTAAAATTGCAAAAAACTCATTACATGAATTCCACCTCATGCAAAAAAAATCTCATACGAACCACACATGTAAACACAATCTAACAAAGCATTTTAACTATATTACCTCTATGTACACAATAGGTGGAACCCAAAGGTTAAATGGTTTGTCTTGAATGGACACTGACACTGAGACTTGCAGATGGTGACCCAACAATATAGCTTTTGTTTTCACTCGGGCATTCTGACTCGTCACATGGATTTGGCAAGTGCAAGACAAAACAGGCAGATAGATACTGGAAAATAGCTGGTGAGGGTGTTTTTGTTAAGAGGTACTCGAGTTCATAGAACTTGAGTACTATTCATTGTGCATTAATTCCAGTAGTTGGCGTCAGTTAAAGTAGGTGTGTAATTAAGTATGAAGGGTACTCGAGTTTCTAGGACTCAAGTACCATGTGAAGTACTCGAGTCCAACGAACTCGAGTATGGCACAGGTTTTTTTTTTTTTTTTGCAAAAAAGTGAATCAGGCTAGTACCTGAGTTTGAAGAACTCGAGTACTTAGTGTAGTACCCGAGTCCACCAAACTCGGGTATGGCTCGGGGTTGTTTTCAAAAAAGGGGTCAGGCTTTTTAAAAAAAAAAAAAATTTGCAGGTAGATTGGTACCTGAATTTGGAGAACTCAAGTAATTTGTGAAGTACCCAAGTCCACCAAACTCGGGTATGGCTCGGGGTAATTTTTTTAAAAAGGGTCAAGCTAGTCGGGCTGAAGCAGGCAAATTGGTACTCGAGTTTGGAGAACTCGGGAACTAATCTGCCTGATTGCCTTTTTGCAAAAAAATAGTGGCCCTGACCTTTAAATTTTTTTTTTTTTTTTACATTACTCAGACACAATTGGTTGGTATCTGTGAGTGTGTCATGACATTCAGAATTTAAAATTTAAATCTCTTATCTCCACATGTAAATATTGAATTAAAAAAACAAAAACACAAACTAGAGCATCAATGTATCTCTATAAAACCATTTCATGCGAGCTTAGGATTTACGTTTAGAAAACCATTTAGTTACGTTCCCATCCTAGGCACACTATCGTTTTCTTAAGTTAGCCATTCAGTTAGCATCAATCTATCCAAATAGACCCTAAGTATGGAATACGCATGATCATATTTCCTGCCAAAACAATATAATTGAGTAAACTCAAAGACTTCACTAGCTTTTTGTTATGCTTCAATTACCAAATAATATGACAAACATTCTTGGTTTCAAATACTGTAAAAGAAAAGGAAAGCTTTGTACACAAGGAAATAATAATCTGCATTTGTACATGAATTGCTGCAATGCTGTCTTAACAACTTCAGAGTTCATACATAAAGGTTTCATACAAAGCAACATTTAAATCTTAGATATTAATTGGAAGACATTGCATCTTCTTTCTCTTTCCCCTATCTATTTTATAACAATTTATCTCAAACTTACAGGCCATGGAGCCACACCAGGGGCTGGATACCACCGGTCGAATAACGGGGACCTGCCTCACAACTTAAGGCGTGCAGCACAATTCATGAATTGGGATACCTCTTGCAACTCGATAAATCAGAGGAGTTTTTGATCTCGGTCAAAAGGGATATGAATGCATAAAGCTTCCTAACTTAACAAGCCGACCTTTTCCTTGAGCAAATACAAAAATTACAATATAACAAAGAAAATGATGGAAAACAAGTAAATGACACAGTGGGTATAAAATTTATAGCATTCCACCCAAAACATAACTTTGTTTTCAGGTTCAAACTTTTCTTTTTAAATTTAGTTGACAATGATACTTTAATCTCATTCATTGACATCCAAAATACTAGATTTAGGACATGAACTCAGAAATAAAGGAATTCGTACAATTACAGGATAAGTATTGAATTGTATAATGACACAATTGTCAACAATATTTTCAGAGTTTTCACCCACACAAATATTATTGTTGTTATCCTCTAAGCACTCTCATAATCAAATATGTTTGAACCTTACCTTAATTGCTTCAATAATATCCTTATCTGCATCTTTCACGTACTACCCACTGAACTCAGAAATTTTTGTAGTAAAGCAGCCATCATCATCAACTGCCATAATTAAGTTCTCACCATACAATAGAACAAAACAAAGCAAAGGATGAAGTATCTCCAAGACAGGACAGAAAATTCAAGCATGTGTGAACAAATTTCTTGGGGAGTTTAAACATTAATGAAACCTTCCAAAAATAATGCAAAACATAGAGTGCACCAGAACAAACAAACGAGCAAAAGTAATAAAATTTCAGTTACAACATATTTGGGGGGAGGGGGTGAATATTTCAAATTGCTCATTAAACAACATAAGTAATACTACCTCCGTCCCAAATTGTTTGACCTGCTTAGAAAATCCACTTTTTAAGGAAACATCATTTAATGAGTTGTATATCAGTTAAAAGGTACACAGAACCAATCCAATATCAAAACTTTTCTTTCTGCAAGTTATCAATTGTCAAAATATTCCCCAAAGCTACAATCCAAACAAAGAAAACCACTTTGCAGGGGACCTTTGGCTTCCAAATGCTCCTCCAAGGAAAGGATAGATCACTGATAGAAGCCAAAACCTGGTAATAGCTACTAACCTCAAAACCCCTTCTATGAAAACACATACATTCAGTGGCAAATTTTTTGTAAACTGACTATCTTAAAAAACATGAAAAGCTAGATTGGGCACTTTGTAATTTTCTTACTTCACATTTTGGATCAGTTAGAATATCAGTTGAAACATTATACAAATAAACAAATTAAGATGGCATCCTATATAAGATTGTCATTAAATTTCTGATCACAACACATTTTCCGTTTAAATGGAAAAAGCCAAAAGCAAAGACTATCTAAAAAAGAAATTTGTTTCCTCTTATCCTTTAGCACTTCAATAAGACATACTTTTCTTTACTAGAGGAGCTATGAAGTATACCAAGCCACTGGCTTGCTCTCTGCTAATTGTAAATTGAACAAGCAACCAGGAAAGAACTCATAATCCACAATGAATAATAGTGTCATGAAGTTTCTGGTGACATACTTCTTTAATTTATCTAATTAATGGAAAACCATCAAATCAAGCACAATTCTAATTGACATAAATAGTAATCAACTACAATTTGTCCTTGTTTGCTAGGACACCTCTTACCACAACTACAAAATTGTCTCTAAGAGATTCCTCTTCTAACTCTTCAAAATAATGCTTAAACACTTGCAAAAACGAATACAAGTCACAACAACAAAACCCCCCCTAAAATTCACACAATTTTCTTGATGTGAAAGGAATAACAACACGTTTCGAATCAAATAAAAAACGCAATGCGGCTGGCTTACTCGCATCAACAATTCGATGCCGAAAGAGCAAGTGGCTCGCGACATTGCAATTTTGCCTCGAGGCAGACATCAAGTAAACATTACTGTGCTGTATAAACATGTAGGTCACTCCATTCATGTACACTATTAGCATAGACTTGTTCCCATAATGTGGCAGCAAGTCAAGGGGTAGTAACATTAGGCTGTTGGGGTGTGTATGAGAAAAATCAGAGTGTACTCTGTGGGGAAACATTGTAAACTCTTTGGGTTTGTAAGCCTGGGTGGCTGATCAAGCTAAGGTAGGTTTCGAGTGGGGAAAACGCCTCAAAGTTCCTTTGTACTTCCTGTAAGCTTGAGTGTGTGCATTCACTCAAGCTCAAAGTTGACTCACTTGTGATTTATTGGGTTGTTAACTAAGAGAGTAAGTCATACTTAGTGCCATCACAAGACACAAATTAGGGGTGGAAATCTGCCCTATGACAAACGCAGAAATATATATCCAAAATGCAAGTTAGATTACCATAACTTAAAAAGTGTAAGCCCCATGTACCAAAACAAAACATTAATATATTAGTTAGCTTATGGAGGAATTGAAGCGACTTTGTGGCAAACAAGCATCAGTAAGTACCACATTTACTCATGTGCTTGCAATATTCTCCTTTGTTTTTTTTCTATCTAAAATTAAATGCAAGAATTGAGCAATAGTATAATTATAAACACATCCAACTTAAATGGAACATACTTGTGAACAAAATCTGAACCCCCTCTCCATGCACTTCCTAACGCTTGCCATGCTCCAGAAGCCAAATTCTCTACAGAATTGTCAAGAACCTTCAAACCCTAAAAATATTGAAATTTAAAAAAAAAAATCTATGGTTAATGACATAGAATACAAAGTATGAGAATGATAAAAATATCAATTAAATAACACTCGTTTCTGGTGAAACTGTGTAACTAAATTAGACTAAAACTACAATATACTACAATTTTGTGATAGTATGCCATAATCAATACCTTCCACATATTTTCAAGAGTATAGCAATGTCAATAAATGATGATTCTTCATATATGAATAGAGTAGAGACAAACATGAAAAGGTTGCATTAATGCCAGCTATAGCATCAAAGAACATCTAGTGCAATGGATAAAAGAATAGAGAAATAAAACAATAAAAACAACAGAGAAGTAAAAGCTGCAGATTACATATTTACCATTGCATGTCCCATATTTGAGATGGCAAAATAATGCATACCATGGCAAAAGAATGCATTTACCTGCCATGTTTATTTTGAATGGTAAACAAGTGTGCATGTACTTTAATCCTGAGCATGAAGTTAATTACTTCTACACATAAGATGAGCTAATAACCCTATAAACTAAATTTTGTTTGCACTGTATCTTAATAAACTTAAAAAAACACTTAATCTGACATACCTTCCCATCACGAGGGGCAATGTGCCATGCAAGAGTAACAGTAAGAAGACCTGTAGCAAATAGCCATTAGCATCCCAACAAATTCATGTGTCTTCATAAATGGAAAGTTCATACAAGTTTCAGGCCATCATTAATTACCAGTTGTATCTCCTCCCCATGGCAGTTTCAGTTGGACTATATAAAATTGACCATGCTTAGAAACAAATTAATATAGCAGATAAAAGTTTTGCTGAAAACTTTCTTGAGCTACTAAACTCCAAAATATTCAAAAGTTTATAAGATCTGTAAAATGAAAATATGTCACATCAGCCATATATCTCTCAAAAACTTACATTATTACCTTGAGCAGAAGAGCTCAAAAATATCACCATGCTATGAGTGAACTGCGATGTTTTCTGTAGCAAAGTACGGGATTTTTTACAGCAGAAAATGTAAAAGCAAGAGGATCTAAGTGCAAGACACTAACCTTTAACCTTCTGACATAATTGTTGCCATAAGTTAGGGCCTTTTGACTTTCTGTATTGTTGCAATATACTACCCTTGAGAAGCCAGGTCCTCCAATCAGTGAGTGTTTAGGTTGAATTGATTCTTTTCCAGGTCTGAAGGGACGGAATCTGCGTAAATGCAGCTTCTTTCTTATACCACCAGCCATTTTCTAAGCTATCATCTCCACCCCTAATTGTTTAAATACTTCTATTCCCACACCATAGAACAATTGTGAACCTATAGAGCAAATAATTTCTGGGAATTCACCTTTCTAAGGAAGCTTATCCACCAACAAACTTTCTAAACTCAATTCCCAATTACTAATAACAAGTCTTGCCCCCTCAAAATTTAGGCTCAACTCAATGACAAAATTTAAAAAATTAATATAGAAAATGAACCAATCCAAAAAGAATGTTATATGAAGGGGTTTTTTTTCTTGAGCTGAAGTGTATCTCAGTTTTTATTATAGACCTGACTACTGGCCAAAATGGCCAAATACCACATTTTCCTAAATTTACTAGCAAAAAAACAGTTGTGCAACTAAAAAATAACTTACATAAGTTATTCTATAGGTCTGAAATGGAAATTTCTGAAGTTCATTGCCAGAATTTTGCAAGTTACGAACAAAAAATATATCAGCTTGTAAGCCCAAATCTTCAAGTTCATTGCCAAAATATATGTGCTACCAAAAATGTATCACCAAATGACAAAAAGATCCTACACATGACAAAAAGATCCTATACTATTACAAACCCAAAGCAGCACTGATTCTTGACCATTCTTGAATCATCGTCGTTTTCTTCTCCTCATCGGTTCCTTAACTGGTCTCACCCTGCCTGAAAAGAACACAACACAAGCAAATACTAATATGCAAATCATTTAACTATAAAGAGATGTATATGTAATCGGTATTGAATCAAATTATAGTACCATGTCCAGTCCCATAGTTAGGAGGATGTGTCCGTGTCCGTTGCGGCCTTCGCGACCGATCCTCAATGTGTGAAGGCTCTGGTGGGGGGGTGGGTATCTGTGTTTGGATGAACTCGGTATGCACAAACTCAAGGGGGAAAGCACTAGGGGTGGGTCGCCCAGGAGTGGGCATGAATCTCATCTCATCTCTACCATGTATAATTGCGGGGTCAGTGCCGGTAGTCAATAGGGGAGACGTACGGGTGGTGGGCAACGGAGATGAACTAGGGGATGTGGGTGGGCAGGTACCATCGCTCCTCTTGGATAGGGACCGAGATGTGTCTCCATGGGCAAATAGATGGGATGGACCCGCATCATCATGTGCCATGGAGCCTATGTCATAAGTAGTGTCCAAACGCATCTCATCTGTAGTCTGACTTGCTTCCTCCATGGTGTGGTCATGCACGGGTGCTTGGCGCCGACTAGATGTAGGCACGGGTGTGTGACGTGGACCAGATGTGGGACGCCAACTAGATGTGGGCACGAGTGTGTGACGCTAACCAGATGTGGGACGCCGACTAGATGTATGACGCTGACTAGATTGACGGCCTCCATGCTTTTAACGTCCACCTACTTGCCAACCACGCCCTACAGCCAGTTCACTTGTGTTGCCCACATCGTGTGCATGGTCTAAGGTCAACTGACCGATCTCTTCAACAAATTGCAAGGCATTAATACAGTTGGTGTAGATCTCAAACCATGGTTCACACTTCGCCATAATCCTCAACTGCGATTCAACCTGTCACAAATATACAAGAGTAGTGTTAGTAGGTTGAACTAAACTATGCGAAGCAAGGTACATTTATAACAAAACAGTCTTTGTAAACTTACCAAAGTGTCCCAGTATGAAGTCTCTTTTGTAATATGGCGAATAGTGCGGGGACGAAACCACAACATATACTCGTCATTGTAGCTCATCTCCCCATGAAAGGGAGGTGCATCGGCAATTGTAACATGCGTAGCCCATTTAGCAATATGCGGGGCATGTACTTCGGCCCAGTTTTTATGCTGCTTGCCTTGGAGTGTTATCTTGTGAAGTTCAGTTGAAGTATCAACATCGACTGGTATGCCTTGCTTCATCCCAAACTGTTAGAGAACACGTTTGGGATGATGGCCTTCAACCACCCAAAAATGTATGAGTGGCATCATAGACCTCCATATGTGTTGGCCTGCTGTACAATATGCAGGCAGGGAACCCAAATAATTTCTGTACGACTCCCAGACAATCTGTAATGATCCAACAGATGCAAACAACCATATTAACAATATAATTAGAAAAAATTTGTAACGCATGTGAACAATACATGTAACTCTGAAATAAAAAATGTTTATTCATTCCAAAGTGAATTGTAAGTATAAAAACTACATGCCAAAGCGGTTCCCATTTGTAAGACACGATACCTGATTTGGCCGTAGTGAAGCAAGCGACACACGATAGGCACGTAGGACGTGCATTGAATATTCAGTTGTTATCTTAGCCCCTTTCCATCTAGCAAACAACACAAACATAACCTTCATATTAGTTACTTACATAATTCCCATGCGAAAAAAGTTAATGTGGAAATGTAAAACGGTAACTATCTAAGATGTTACATACGTGATAGCAAGTGGACCTGGGGGCAGTGCCTGGTGTGGATGCCTCATCACAGGACATATGTGTGGAAACCTCGCCCGCGCCCACAACTGCACCAATAGCAGTGCACCACCGATCTGCTTGGCTATCTTCTCTGATGCCTTACAGAGGTGTCTATAGAGCCAACTTAGTGCTGCACTACCCCAACTATAATTCTTTCCGTTGCTGATTGGATTGAAAAATTGCAGATACATAATTGAGATCCGTTCACTAGACTTGTCCATAAACAGCGTACCACCTAACATCTCCAGTATGTAAAACCGAGCATACTGCTACACAAGCTCCTTAGGGGTGTTAATTGGGAGAGGGTTGCTAAACCGATCCTCAAGCCATTTCGCTTTTACCCTCGCCCTTTCCATCACTGCAGTGTTCTTATTACCACTAAGTTCTCTATCTGGCAGCCTATGCCCTAGCAAGTTGCCGCAGAGTTCGCCCCAATTGAGCATCTCGGTATATCCCATCAGCGACAAGCCATCTACAGGTACCCCCATTATAACCTCCATATCTTATAGTGTGATGGTCATCTCACCGTGGGGCAAGTAGAATGAGTGCGTCTCTAGCCGCTATCTCTCCGCCAACGCTGTGATCAATGCGTGGTCAAGGTCCATATGTGGGGCCCGAAGTAGCCTATCTAACCCCGCATCAGTGATATAAGTGGCAATTCGTGGATCTAACCCATCTAACCCACCTTCAAGCAGACCTTTGTCTCGGTGACGACAAGTCAGTACACCTGGCACTTCCTGCAAATAGAGCAGCTTAGTATTAATAATAATTAGAGTAGCACATAATAATTACGCTTTAAACTTAAATTCCAAAAATCTTTTTACTACATATATTGAACAAGTGCATACCTCGCCTTCCAAACGAGCATCCCAAAGCAAACTTGAACGATGCACATCCTGCCTCTTCAACAAAGTCTGTATAGAGGGTCCCGCTCCATGTGGGTCCATATCTGGCATTTGGTGACAACAGCAAGATAGTCTTATTTATTTATTTTTAATTATAAACATATTTGACTGAAAATGGCAATAATATATATCTAATGCAGCCTTCACTGATTTCATAAAAAAAAAAAAAAAAAAAAAAAAAAAAAAAAAAAAAAACTTTAGAATGTTAAGTAGATTACAACATATTCAGCTAATAGAAATAGAATACATCAGCATACAAGATAAAACATTTTCACCCCTAAATAAATAAATGAGAAAGCCACAACTTTTAGATGGAAGAAATTTCTAAAATGAAAGTCTCTCTATTAAAAAAATTACACCACAAAATACCCACATATACCCACAAATACCCACATCATATTAATTTTGATTTTGAAAATTACAAACTAAAATGAGAGATCATATTTCTTGTGTTGTAAATGCCCATTATTAACAGTATTCTCTATCATAGCAATCCAATCTAGTTCTATCATTACTAATGTCATTATTAATGTTAAGTAAATGCCCATTATTAATGTATAGTTTTAGATCTGCATTGTCTGAGCTGATTTTATGTTGAGTGGTGTTGGTTAATCTAGGCTGGAGTAGGTTAAATGGCATTGTATAGACTAGTCTTGGTTGGTTTACTACACTTAGGGTTAGGGTTAATTCATGCAAACATTTTTCCTTTTAAGAAAGAAAACAAAGAAGAGTAGCTTGATTCTATAGGTCTAGGGCTCTAGATGTTATGATCTTTCGAGAAATTGGTGTCACTTTCTGGTTTTTATCGAAGTTCTGGACTTTTCCTTGATGTCTTATTGCGTTGAACCTTTGCCTGATGCTTCAGAGGATAGTATTGTTTGTTGGAAGCATCAAGTTTAACAAAATGTGGAATTTTTACCTGTAATTTTAACACTAATAATGGTTAAAGACCCTAGTTACTTGTGCATCGGCTTCTCCATGGGGCATACTTACAAACCAATTACTATGTTAATGAAAATAGCATATAAGCTCACTCAACCATAAACACCAGTGTTGCTGTCCCTCTCATGTTAATGAAAATAGCATGTTGCTTATGCAATATCAACTAGCATTGCACAAAGATTCAATCACCAACAACCACTTCAAAGTTCAAGTTTGGAAGTTCCTACTAGACCATGCAACCCCTTTCTATTAGTTTTGTTGATAAATTACACGCATATTTAGTGCATCTTGAACATACAACCTTTATCTCATTATTATTCAAGGATGAAGTGTCATTTCAGCTATAGGGCTCATTGGCGCTCAATCCCCATTATTTAGGACTGGGCAAAAACCAAAAACTTAGTTATAGTTTCTTAGATATTGTTCATGAATTAAATTTAACCACATTGATCAATGCAATACAAACTATATTATCTTTCCTAAGAAGAATTCAATTCAACCATGCCACTTATTGGCCAATACAACCATATAATTGAATTTAATTAGGGAACTTAAGAAACTATACCACTATACACCCTTAAGTTCTAGTTCTATCCTTTAGTTAAGTTCTAGTTCTATCCTTTAGAAGTTAGAATCACATACATCCATTACATTCCATACAAGCAAAGGAAATGCCATTCGAATTCGAGCTCAGCAGCCAAAACTGCATTCATTGAGAATAAAAAAACTACACAATCTCAAACGAACTCTACAAGAATTAGGTCTAAAAATTGCACAATACAGATCCAATCTACATACAAGTCTAGAAAATTTAGGTCTACAAATTGCACAATTCAAATCAAAACCCTATCTCATTTGCCCAAAATTTCCCAAGCATATGAAAAATGAACCTTGTCAGTAACAGTGTTTCAATTTCACAATAATCATTGTGAAATAACTAACCTCCCTCCCCTTAGACACGTGCGGCGACAGGAGCGATGGCCGTGGCGGCAGAAAAGGAAAATGACGGTGGTGAGGAAAACGACGACGATGGTTAAGAGCGAGAGACCGAGAAGGCTGATTGGACGGTTGGAAAAGGTAGAGGAAAGTCCACGCGGCGACCGAGACCGAGAGGGAGACTGAGAATGAGAGCGGCAGCGACATTGAGAATGAGAGCGACAGTGACACTGAGAGGGAGATTCAGAGCATGTGGGAGAGTTAGAGTGAGATGTAGCGAGATTGAGAGAGTGAGAGGGAGACTCAGAAAGTGAGGGATGAAAGTTTAAACTGTGGGTAACAGGGGTTCTCGGAGTTTAATGGGAATAGACTAGAACAGTACTCGAGCTCGTGAAGCTCGAGTACTAAGCACAATATTTAAATCCCAGATGCCATGTCATCGTGCCATGGTGGAACAGAAAAATGGGGTACTCGAGTTTGGTGAGCTCGAGTACTAGAATAAGTGGTAAATGCCCATTTATTTCCGAAATAGTGTTTTGTTGCTAAAAAGCTCAAAAAAAGGTGGTATTGGGCCATTTTGGCCTGATAGGGGCCTAAATTAGAGAATGAGTGGACATGGGCCCATGCACCATGGGCTGGAAACTATTTGATTCCTACATTCTTCTATAACCCATTTGATTCTCAACTATTCGAACCATTCTAGGATTCTCTTTAATGTAGAGTACCCTTCCAGCCATGCGGACTTAAACTCTTTTGGGTTGTGTTTATTACACACAAATTATTACTTACATCCTATTTTTGATCTAAAATTGTGAAGTTACAATTTCAAACTTGAAAATTGTGATTTCAAATTACAATTTCAATGGTGTAAAAACTTATATGTAGCAAAGTATTACCCTACTTGTTTTTTTTTTTTTTTTTTTTTTTTTTTTTTTTGAGAGAGAGTTTTAATCTATAGCGTCCACTCTTGATAATAACTCTTCATCATCAGACCAAGATACTAATTAGTTTTTGGTGTATGCGGAAATTGAACTCCAATTCTCTTTCCTTCTAGCTATAAATTGTTGGAAATGTCGTCCTTACCATTTTTGTCATCTTTTCTCCCTTCCACTGACAACTTTCTACAATAATCTCATATTCAAAACTGTCTCAGAACGTAGAATACCCAAGTCTTGGCAACATTTTTTGAGAAAAACAATTGCCCACTGGCTAGCTTGTCTTTGAGAAATTCATAATGCTCTTTATACTTATCCCTCAAACTCTTTGTAAACACTGGAAACATCTCTCTTAAATCGGCTACAGATACGAGAGAATGAAGAAAAATTGAACATAAATTTTATAGCTTTGAGGTGTGTTGAATCAATGTCCGTGTTTTAAGGTGATATTTGCCCCCACTTTACGGGAGTTTGCTAAGGGTTCCTACTGAATCATCTCCAGGATATAACAAAGCATGGAGTGAATTCTACATATAGTGAATTCTTGAACTGCATCTTATCATTGTACAGATGCACTATTGAGCTAGAACTGAAATACCAATCAGAAGTGTTAAAAAAAAAAAAAAAAAAAAAAGACCCATCGGTTGTTTTAAAGAGGAATTAATCAAATTATTAAATCAACTAGTTATGGGTTCAAATTGATTGCCAGCTTAATTATCAGAATTGAAGAAAAACAAGAAAACATGCAGTATAACAATGGTGGAATGAGAGAACAGAGAGTAAAATCTATGAGGTTGAATATTAGCTACACTAACTGAATAATACAATGGGTACACATGTGATTAATGTGCTCTTAACAGAAAAATATCTAGTTACAGGAAAAATATCTCAACTGGTGTAGCTTTAATGAGACATGGTGTCGTTTTGTTGCTGAGGAAGAATATGACCGTTAACTAAAAGCTAGCCGTTAGGCCTAGGCTCTGAATCTTCTATTCATCTATCAAGAATAACATACCCCATATGAAAAACAATAAACAATCACACAAATAACATATCATATGGTGTGACACATTGAAAACTAATGAAAAAACCATTTTCAAAAGAAAATATATTGCAAGGCCCTAACCAACAACCCCAGAGGCAAAATAGATCCATTTCCACTAATAGATTGCATGAAGTTTGTTTGTTTTTTTGTTTTGTGTTTTTTTTTTTTTTTTTGTTTCTAAACTTTAAAAAGTTATTTTTTCATAGTTAATATTGAAAACATTACACATTCTTTTAAGGAGTTGCTATTGTTGTTGTCGTCGTCGTTATTTATTTATTATTTTTTCAATAGTTTAGGGGAAAAACTAGGAGGGAAAAAAACATTTTCAATAGTTTAGGAGTGAAAAAGGATATTTTTAAAATTTAATGACAAAAAGTGTAACGTTTTCAATAAATTAAAATGAAACTGAACTATTTTAAATTTAGGGATGAAAATCAATTCAAACTTTAAAAATGGGAAAAAAATATTTTAGCCAATATTATATGTTTGTATATATACATGTATAAAGATATACTTTTATAGATTCGAGGTTGGATTATATAAGTTTATAAATAAGATCATAAAATTTCAAAGTATTATTTGTAATTTATTGATAACATAAATAGTCTATACCATAGTAAATTTATATAATTCTTTTTACAATATAAAGTCAATAAATCTAATTTTTATAAGTTTATTAAAAAAATCATTTTATCTAATTAATTCAAAGAATATAATTTCAATTATACTTTAGTTATTAATTATTATCATAGTCTCAAAAATATTTATTAACATAGATTTGTGAAGATGTTAAAAATGTTGGTAATTGTTTTCACTATATATGGATGAAGAATTAACTCATATATCATCCATTGTTCTCCTTGGAGGTTTGGTTTGCAGTTATAGCAAATATCATCCATTGTTCTCTCTCTCACGTGCGTGCACACACACACACTTTCTCCATTTTCCTTTTTTTTTTTGTTATCATTTTTGACTCTCTCTCACTTTATAACTCTCATCTCGGTATTCTTAATTCTTACTTTTCTCTCACCAATCACTTTTTGCTTGTTCATTTTATTAGAATAAAGAAATGACAAAACTTCATATATTTGCGTGTTATTTTTTGTAAAGTCAATATATTCAAATTTATTTTTTATTAGAGCCCCAACTACTTGAGATATGATTGTATAACTTTATGTACAAATTCATAAGATCTCAAATTATAATTGGTAATTTATTGACATTATAAACAGTCTATTTTATAATTAAAAAAAATATAAACAATTTGTGGTTGATGAATCTAATTGTTAAATGAAAATCATTCTATCTAATTAACTCAAATAATATCATTTCAATTATAATTTAGTTATTAATTACTAACATATATTTGTGAAAGGGTTCAAAATTATAAATCTTTGTGTTTACAATGTTTGAGCAAAAAAAGTAAGGTAATTAAGTACATAAAATTTAAATAATTAAGTAAACAAATTTAGTCATTGGTTTTAGGCGCAGCATTTTTTCTAAATTATGTATTTTTTTTCTTTCTAAACATGCTCTTTGAAAGTTATTTAGTGAAATACTTGACTTTTAAGAAAATACACGCTAACGTGGCATTTTTAATATTTTACAAAAAAAAAAAAAGGTAACATTATTTTGCAATTTTGACCCTGCAGGCTTTTACAATATTTTAGTTAATTACTTAACTCATATAAAAATTTAGCTCCAGTATTTTTCTTTTCCGGATATGAAAATTACTTAACACATATTCTATCTTCTGAAACAAAGTTATATAAATATTTTTAAAGTTTTAATGTGGATTTAGTTCAGGTGGTTCACAGCCGCTTGGCGTAGTAGATGCTTTCTCTATCACAATCATTGTTGTAGCTATTTAACTAGCATTATCTTACAATCTTGTCGTTATAATATTCACCACACATTTAGCTATTACGATTCTGACCACGTATGAGGGTGGAGCCAACACTTATCATGTGGAGGGGAGGACTCACGTATTTAACATATGATATACCTCCTTATTGTGAATGGACCGAATAATAAAAATCTGAAAAGGACAACAGGGAATCCTTACAAAATTGTGCTAGGGAGGAAGTTATTTATGCAAAAGTGACAAATCACTTGTCGGAAACGTTTTTTAAACCATGTAAAACACAATTTTTTTTTTTAAATGAACCATCCTTGATTTTTTTTTCTTGTCAGTTCTTTGCAAAGGGACCATCCGTGATTTTTTTTTTGTCCTGTGAAGTCAAGTTGTAAGTGAACCAAATCATTTATAAACAATTCAGGCTTAACTCAAAAAAACTCATACAAATTTATTTGTTATAAACAAGTCAAGTTTAAACCTTAATTTTACCCTTGTTTAATAAATGAGTCAAGCCTAAGCAAAAAATATTGTTCATAAATAAACTCATAAACATTAAGGTTTGATAAACAATAAGTTGAGTCTAGACTTGTTTATGGACTTGATAATATGTTTAATATGAGCTTGACTAATAAATTAATGTATATCTTATTAAGACTTTAATTAATTAAAAGTTGGAACCATTCGTCCAAAACAAAATAGGCTTGATATGTTGTGTTGGATCTCATATGCCAAAGTTTCATATTAAACTCAAGTTTGAGTTTGATACTGAGTGTTTACTTTGACTTAATAATGAATTAACCTGAGCTTAAGCTTTTAGACTTTTTGACAAGCTTGAACTCGAACATTATTTGAGATGATTCAAAATTGATTGGATATTGATTTAGTGTGGGTGTGTGATCAATCCCTAGTTGGAAATATATTGGGTTGATCGTGGATTTATTAACAACTATAAGAAGCCTTACTTGTGACTAGACTAGTCCTTTTGGAGTATAAGCACAGATATTTTTAACCCCGTGCGAGCTTGGAGGCACATCCCCACAAAGTAGGTCCTAATGAGGACTTTAGGGATTTAAATAGGGAAAGTTGTGATACCCCAAATTTGATTAGGTATTGATTAAGGTGTGTGACTAGTCCCACATTGGGTAGATACTAGATTGATATTGCCTTTATTAACAACTATGAGATGCTTTATTTGTGATTAAACTAGTCCTGCTAAGGTATAACTATAGATGCGGCTAACTCTTGTGAGAGTGCCTTTTTCTTCAGCACAGTGGCCCAAGGATCCTAGGCCAAATAATTGTGGTTTGGTGGACTGGGCTTGATTCACCGCAACTAAGGAGCTGTTTAGGAATCAAGTGGTGCACAGGGCAAGCTTCCTACAATACAAATAAACTAACAAGCAAGGATATCTGCATTGAATAACAACAAAAGTAGCAAAGAAAATGCAAAGCAGTTAAGAAAAATTAGAATAGAACAATGGTTAGGGGTCCAAGATTAATGAGAAAAACTTTATTAATTTTCTTGGATTATTTTACAGTATGCTCACTAAGACGTGATACAAGGTTTAAATGAGCTCAAAAATTACAGACTTTAATGGCTATTCGAGCCTCTAAGCCTTGCAAAGTTTGAATTTCTTTAAATCCGAGTATGTGCTATAGTGGCTATTTTTCTGGGATACCAGGGAGAAGTTCCTCTTTTTTTTCTTAAATTTTACAGAGTTCTAATGGCTCTGTTATGGTATTCTTCCTACCAAAAATCTGATCCCTTCAACCTGGGTTTTCTCTTCCTTTTATAGTGTGTTTCTAGGGCTCCGAGGTACTAGTAATTTTTCTCTTTTGTCCCTCAGAGCTCGTGTTGTGACAGTTGCCCAGGGGCTAGTCTTTTCCTTCTTTCTCATAATTTTCTCCTTTTGGTGCGACCAAGCTGAAAGTCTCTAGCTGGCTTTCTATTCCAAGATCCCCTCAGGCTGCTGATCTTAGCTATTTGGTCTTCTTCACCTTTTCAGCTTTTTGGCTGCCCTCCATCCTTGTCATTTTTCCCAAATAGTTGGAATCTTTTACTGCTAGGTTGAAAGTTCCCTTCCAGCCGCTTCTACTTATGATTTTCTCATCTTTGGTTCCTTATGGTACAGCTCCCTTGTTCATGAATGTTTGTTTTATATTTTCTGATTCCTCACTGCATGACTGGGCGCTTGAGACCCATTCGTCCTTCTTAGCCGTTGTGATCTTATTTAGGCTGTGTTATGCGTCCCAGGGATCCTCGGGCTTTGGCATTCTCTGGGATCCCAGCCCAGTTCTCTCTATTGGGCCTCTTTTTGGCTTACTGACTTTGGCTGACTAGGCCTTTCTTTTGCTTCATGGAATTTAAAGCACTTTCCCTTCATGGGTCTTTGGATCCCAATTCTTTGGACTTCTCATCCTTTTCTTCTTTTCTTTTCCTTTCTTCATTATAGGATAGCCCAATGTGTTATTTTTTTTTTTTTTGGGCCTTGGGCTGTGATTAATTTTGAACCTCAACAACTCTTTTCTTCGGGCCATTGCATATTAATTTTGTTGTTGAGCTATGGACTTGAGCATTCACTACTAAAAAAACCAGGAATCTTTACAAAATGGTGCTAGGGAAGAAGTTGATTTTGAAGCAATGACAAAGAGCTACGTACAAAAAATTGTGGTCCAAAAGTATATACGATAAAAAAAATTATTTGACAACTAATGATATTTGTGGTCCTAATACCCATAATGAATAATGAACTCAAAATTAATTTTTTTTAATAGTTTATTTGACAACTAAACAAACAAATTTTGGTAATGTTATCTAGTTTGACCATGAATTTAAGTTTGGCTTGTGATTGGAATAAAATTAAGGGTAAATTGCAAATTACACCCTTGAAGTTTGGGGTTAACTGGATTTTACACCAGGAAGTTTGCTTCCGTTAGCAATTCATCCCCCTTAGTTAGTTTTTGTTGTTAAATGACACATCACCATGCTGACATGTTTTATTTTTGCCAAATCAACCCAAAACTATGTAGTTTCAATTAAAAATAAAAGGTAGCTAAACCTAAATAGACCTTCAGCTCACCTTGTGAGCCCAGGCAGTGGCAGCGCCGAAGAATCTAGGTGATGGCAATGGCGATGGCGATGAAGAACTCAGACCTCTCTCTTTGCTTCATATCTTGGTCACTGCCAGTGAGGTGTGTAAATATTCAATCATATATGTGTTGATTTTTTCAATGACATTTTGGGCTGTGGTTTTTTGGTTTTTCATGTTGGTTGTTGTTCGGGGGCCTTCTTCAGTTGCCTAGCCACATGTTATCCATTGGATTAGTGACCTTGCTAGGCCTGGGTTTTGTTTGGAGAGTTGCATCCAGAACTCAACATAGGGCCATGTGGTCCAATGGCTACTGGTGTATTTTTTAAGCCTATAAAACCATTAAAGCCAAAATCTAAGAATCATGATAATGGTCATATAAATATACAATATACGTTTGATATGATAGCTTTGATTAGTAGTTATAATAACAGTTGAAATAAATTAGTATTTATTTAGAGATAAAGTAATCATGTATTCAATGATGTAAATCTAAAGATATGGAAGTAAAGTCACTTATCTCTGTATGGTTTGAAGCCTTAGTTGTATAGCGTTAGTGAGCTGACAGGATTCCAGCAGAATGACTCCAGCGGTAGAGAGGCAGTTTGCCATGATGACTTCAAGATTGAAGGGGAAAAATGGGTGCAATTGGAGGGAGAGAGAGTATGCCTAGTTGTGTGTAAGGGTTGGTTAAGCTTGCTCCTCTTATTATGCACTTAAATGAGTTTTCCCTTTGACAATGCTCTTTTAGTTGTTTTGAAGTTATGAATAGTGTTGCCTTCCATGAGAAGGGCTTTTGTATGGAGTACTTGTGCCTTCTAAGAGAAGGGTCTTATATAAGATGGATTTGTGCCTTCCATGAGAAGAGTTTTGATATGAGATCTTGGTGCCTTCTAAGAAAAGGACTTTAGTTTTAGAAGCTTATGCCTTCCATAAGATGGGCTTTTAGTATGAGTGTTTGATATCTCTTGAGAAGTGTGGAGATGGTAAAAGATATAGATGTTTTGTGGGATGTAGTATGTATGATATATGGAAGTATGATAAATACGGTGGTTAAAGATAGTAAAAATATGATATTATAACTGGTCAAAAAGTTGTAGAGATTGCTTTCCAAGAGGAGAGATTTTGTAAGAGAAGACTATGGAGATGTGTTTAGGTATTTGGAGATAGGAGCAGTAAGATAGACGAATTTTCTGGATATGGAGAGTAAGAGAATGAGTACAAGAGAATAATGGTGTTGTAGTGCGTTTAGCAAAGTTGCTGGGATTTTCTTATGGGATGTATAGGGGCTTATGAAGGGCATTTCTGAGTTAAGGGTTGAAGAGTTTAGTTCTTAATTTGGAAACTAAAAAAACTCAGAAGTTCAGCACTTCATTAAGAGCTTAGGAAGATAATTAAAGGGAGAAAGAATAGGGAAGTTTATGAGAGAGTTCCCCTCCATTGGTGTCCCCACTTGAGGTGTTGATGGGGGGTTCTATTTAGAGCTGAGTTTATGGGGGGTATTTTAGCAAAGAATATCAGCAAAAATCTGTCCCAACTAGCAATGAATGTTCAGAAAATCCATCCTAAAATTTGGCCAAAAATGGTATGTTTAGGTTTAAGGTGTTTTTGCTGTTTTGGGTAAAAGCTGTTGGGGAAAGAATTGTAGAAAATGAAGGCATTTTAGCAAGAAAGAGATAGTTACTTTAATTGGTTTTGGTTTTAGCCAAATGTGGCAAATCAATAATGCTAAGGCTGCTGAGTCAATTGTTACATCTGTTCTGAAATAGTTGTCTTATCTGTCAGGAAAAGCTGTGACGGTTATCATGAAACAGTTGTTGCTTCGGGTAGAAGCATATGAGGTTAGTTGAGGTGATTTCAGACTGTTGGAGAGGACATTCAACATTTATATCATGGATTTGGCTGAAAATGGTAAGATCTTTTTCAAGGGTATCTTGCTATTTTAGGTATAGCAGCTGGTTGCTGGGATTTCAGCATTAAATGGCTGATGATATTACTTCCAGCCAGGTGTCAAGTGCTGAATACACTGTTAGGGTTCTGCTAGAAATGTTTCCTTTTTTTGGGTGTTTGTGTTTTTGGTCCAAGGTTTTATTACAACACATTTTTAGCAAGTAATAGAAGGATTGGTTGAAAGTTAATGAAGCTTTAGAGATTTAGTCGAGGCCTCATTGTGTTGTGACATAATCTTGGTGAGCAAGAAGAGTATTTAATGCTCTGCTCTGGTAGCTGGCAGAAAAATATTTGATTTGATTATGGTAGACAACAGCTGGGTATTAGAGATATCATGAATATTTTGAATATAGTTGGAGATTAAAGATAGCTAACCAGATTGGGCCATGTGTTTGAGTTGGATTTTAGCTGAAAGCAGTAATAAGATTTATGTAGAATAATATAATGAAATTTCTAAATTTGTATAGTAACAACTGGGGATTAAATGAACAATTATTTTTTCAGCAGTTAGATGGCTGGAGATATTGAGTATTTGTCATATGATGAATGTTAAGTTTTACGAAAAGAGCAATGGGGAGTCTTATCATTTTAAGTGCTATGTGATAAGAGATGCTTACCATATGTTACCCACTACACACGAACTTGTTAGCGTTCAGGGAGTTGAAGAAGACACGCCAAACAACATGTCTTTTTTATCAACTTTAAACCACTGGAGCTTTACTGAACATACATCTTGGCCCTCCAAACCACGACTCCCAAAGTTTCCCAAAGAGACTTATGAGCTTGGATCATAAGCCGAAGATGAGATGACGTACCTCGGGTTTTGTTGTCATCTTGTGTAAATATGGGCTCTTGTTTAAGAAGCCACTTGCCATGAGTGTAAGAGTGGTAATATGGGCCGTGAGTTTTGATTCATTGTGTAAGCCCGATCCATATGTTGATGTTGATAATATCATGGGTTATGATCCCAATTGATGAAAAGGAAATGTAGACTATGAATCCACCTCTTGAAGTAAGGATCTCACGGGCCATGTGAGCCAAATCCATGTAGTTGAATGAAATATGAGTTTATTTTGGGCTTTAAATAGATTTGCCCATAAAATTAATAATATGTTGATGTGGCATGAGTTGCCAATGAAATATAGTGCCATGTAGGGCAAAAAAAGAGTCCTCAACAGCTATTAAAATGAATTCCTATTATTTGGGAAGATGACTGGAATACAACAAACCTGAACTCATAACAATTGACTCGACTTAACTTGTTTATAGTCTTAGAAAAGGTCACTGTCTACTGTCTTAGAAAAGATCAATAAAATACTTCTAAAATATCTTTAGATTCATAATTAAATAAGCCAACAAATTTTTTACTTTGCGTTGCAGTGAGCAAGATAGGACTATTCTTAGACCAGAGGGAGAGGGGGGACATGCGTCCAAGAATTTTAATTTGCCTCTGCACGAAACGGACAAACCCAGCGCCATTAACTGTGATGAGTCAGGGCCTCACGCATCTGGGCAGAACCATACACCATGGAAAATGGTTCAGACCAGACGGAACCGACCACGTGGCAACCAACCTGAACGTTCCCAACGTAGTACACCTATCCCACGTGACGTCCCCACCTTGCTTCCTCAAGCCACGAGCACCGCTTCACCAAGGGTCCAGCTGTTGCAACCCCATGCAACTGAGTCGGTGAAGAAATATTACCTTAACACGTCAAAGGTAATTGCTGGATTTCACAGTGAAGACGTGGACACGCTAGGTAAAATGAAAGATTCACAACGCCCACGTATTTACATGCAAAACATGCAGTCCCATTCTTCGTCCAGCTGTCCGCAACCAACTGAAAATCCATCAAGCAAACACGGGTCCATGCATGCTGAATCACATACTACTCCCACGGACACACCTGAACATACATTCACTCGCACCTCTCCTATCCATGGCCCCCTCAACGGACCAAAACTCATCCACCCACCGGTCAGACAACGGGATGCTCAGATGAGCTCCTCGAGCGTGGACTCATCGGACCCACTGCCCGCAGCCATTTTCCGGTTCCTGGAACTCGGAGAAGTAAACATAGCTCTACAGGAGAACGAGGTAGGGCTATACATAATAATGTGCTCAAGGCTAAGCCTACCATTCGTCGTGTCCGCCACATATTGGGCACGGCTAGGCGAACTCGAACCTCTGTACCGAATCAAGACCACCTCAGCACAACATCAGTGGCCCACTCTACCTGTAGCGAGAACCCCGAGGACCTCGGAGGTTCCATATGACTCCCTGTATCCCCATTCTCCATCAATGAAAATGATTGCTTGGAACTGCCAGGGTGCAGGCAGTGATTCTTTTCGCACCCATGCCTACGAACTTCATCGTTGGCATCATCCTGACATTTTGATCATAGTTGAACCCCGCATAGCGGAAGGAAGGGCTCAAGCTGTCATAGATACTCTTCCCTACACTCGTTCAAGGAAGGTGGATCCTACGGGATTTTCTGGAGGCATTTGGCTTCTTTGGAATGAGAGCTCCTCTTTCAATATTGAAATTATCACCCACAGTGATCATAGCTTGCATGCTCTTGTGAAGGTAAAATCTCCATCCACTACCTTTGTTCTTACTGCTGTTTATGCTTCTCCTAATTTTGCTAAGCGTAAAATTTTTTGGAATTATTTAGAAAACTTGGCAACCACTATTAACCTACCTTGGGTTCTTTTGGGAGACTTTAATGACATGATATCTGAAGACGAAAAGATGGGTGGTCTGCCTTTAAATAAAACTAGAATAGCGGCCTTTAGAAACTGTTTGGACAAATGTGGCCTTATGGACCTCGGATGCCAAGGTCCTCGTTTTACCTGGACCAATAAAAGCTCGGCCTGTAATGGCCCCATTCAAGAGCGGTTGGACCGTGGGCTAGGAAATGCTGAATGGAAGTTGACTTTTCCTAAGACTGAAATTCACCACCTCCCTAGGGTTAAATCTGATCATTGCCCCATTATGCTCTTAACTGACCCTTGTGAGCGGAACCCCCCCAAACCCTTTAGGTTTGAGCAAATGTGGCTTACAGACCCGTCCTTTCCCTCCATTGTTGAGCAGGGCTGGAAAGCATCAGAGGCCGTTCCGTCTGCCTCTTCCTCTCTTTCCAGGTTCCCTCACCGCCTCGATTTCTTGACTAACCACCTCCGCTCCTGGAATAAATCCAACTTTGGGAATTTATTTCAAAGAAAAAACCGTCTCTTAGCCCGGCTTAGGGGCCTCCAGATAGCTTTAACTACCAAACCTTCAGCTTTCCTGTACTCTCTGGAGCACCAACTAACCCTAGACTACAACACGCTCCTACACCAAGAATATCTTTTTTGGCGGTTAAAATCCCGCATCACGTGGCTCAATTATGGCGATGCTAACTCCAAATTCTTCCATCTTACTACCCTCCATCGTCGAAGCCAATCACGGATTATGACCCTAAAAGATACCACGGGTTTATGGCTCACTGGGGACCCACTGCTTGCCCATATAAATGATACTTTCCATAAGTTGTTCCAAGCTACCTCGGCGTATCATCGTACCTCCCTGTACAGTGATCCTAGTGTGTGTGCGACTAGTCCTTTCCTCAAGCATTCCCATCAGTTGTCTTCCATTCCCCTTCCTGATGAAATTCTTAACACCCTCCGATGCCTCCCTCCTTTGAAGGCACCGGGGCCGGACGGATTTCACGCGCTCTTTTTTCAAACTAATTGGCACATCTTGGGCCAGAGCATAATTCAGATTATTCAGGATATTTTTGAGCATCTTCATATCCCAACATCGTGGGGCCATACAAACGTGGTCCTTATCCCTAAAGTGGCTCACCCTGAAAACATCACCCAATTTCGCCCAATTAGTCTTTATAATACCCTCTACAAACTGCTGTCCCGTATCCTGGTCCGTCGCCTTAAACCCTACATAGCTGAAATCATCAACCCTTGCCAGGCTGGATTTGTGCCGGGTCGCAGAACCAGTGATAACATTATTTTTGTTCAAGAGGTTATTCGCACCCTTAGATATCGGAAAGGTAGAACTGGATACGTGGCCATTAAACTAGATCTTGAAAAGGCTTATAACCGTCTTGAGTGGAGTTTCATCTAGGATACTCTTAATTTCTTCCAATTTTCTCCCAACCTCATTACCCTCATCATGAATATGATATCTTCCACTCGATTCCACATCCTCTGGAATGGAACGCCTCTCCCGGAAATAATTCCTACCAGAGGCGTGAGGCAGGGCGACCCTTTGTCCCCATACCTTTTCATCCTCTGTTTAGAGAGATTATCGCTCAAACTGGAAGAAGCAGTGAGGGACAAACTCCTTCACCCCATTAGCTTCCGCGGTCAGGTGCGCCTCTCACACCTATTTTTCGCTGATGACATCTTTTTGTTCACCCATGCAAAAGCTAAGGACTGCACTCAACTTAACCATATCCTCCACCAATTCTGTGCTGCTTCGGGACAACTTGTTAGTGCCTCTAAATCCCGCCTTTGGTTTTCCCCCAATACGTCCCGCCACTACAAAGAACAAGTGACGGGTATTTTGAGTATACCCACCACGAATCATATAGGCACCTATCTTGGGACACCCATCTTCAACTTATTGAAATTTTTTACTTTGAAATTTGCAGCAGACCTGAAAAACATGAGAGATTCTGAGACTTCAAGAGCTACCGTTTAAAACCAACTAAGAAAAAGATATGAAAGAAGAAATGAGAGTTTGAAAAAAGTGCGGTGGGTAGGATAGTAGAATATTCTTTTTTCTTTTTCATTGTCTTGTTTCCACCTCCAAGGGCCACGTAGAGCTTACTTTTACAGCTATTATGTGTGTATGGCTATAAGAATGTTAAAAGTATAAGTAAAAGTAATGTTTGAAAAAATCTAGAAAGAAACGTGTGGTACTCTGGTGAGATAGTAAAAGTTAAAAAATAATAAATGAAAGAAGGTAACTTGTGGGACCAAGGGAATGAGGTATTGTGTGTTTCAGTTAGTTTAATTGGTAAAATTTTTTATGGTTGTATAAGATATTTGAGATTTAATTCTTACCTATACCAAAAATTGATTGGTGTTTTAATCTGATGATAAAGAATTATTATCAAGAAGTTAAAACTCTTAAAAAAAAAAAAAAAAAAAAAAAAGGAAAAGGAAGTAAGTGGATTCATGCCTAGACGGTCTTAACTTTTTTTTTTCTTTTTTAAATAAATATTAGTAGAACGTTTGATAATATTATTCTAATAATATTATTTAAGTAAAAATATGTGAAGGTAAAAAAATATTATAAAAATATGTATTATATTATTTAAATAATAGATTTAAATAATACAATCAACCAGCTCTTTAAATTTTAAAGTTTACAAACCATTATTTATAAAAACTCACGAAGCTAAATAGATCATTTTTTTTAATATATGATATGCAAATTCATATTAAAATTATTTTAAATTTTTAAATATTTTAATTATATTAATTATGACCTCACCAGTTGTCCAACTGATTCAATCTTAGTCCAACCAAAGAATTAGAAATTAATGTCTTTTTTTTACTCTTTGACCACACTAGTTTTTAAAACCAAGATTTTGATGCAACATCTAATGCTAGTGCTTTTATTATGTTGCTTATAATCAAGTCAAGACGTTATGTTTGGTTCCTTGAAAATGCATGGTTTTGAAATCCAGTCACTAGTCTGATTTTTTAAACCCTCAAAACCGAAAATTTTATTTTAGTAAGAAACCGTTTCAACCGCGGTCAAATCGTTCGGTTGTCGGAACCGTGCACAGGCTTGCCAGTTTCTTTTGCCAATTTTTTTGGTTCTAAAAATGCAATGGTTGTCAAGACTCAAAAGCTGAAGTTACCTCTTTTTTGATGGATCTATTTGTTTGGGGAGAGACTGACTAGATGAATTGAAATAGATTAGAGGCTTTTCTAGATTTGCTTGTTTGTAGGGTGAATAGAAGTGAAGTAAGAGAGATTGAGATAGGCCTGGGTTCTGATTGAGAAGTGAGAGCTGAGAGGAACTGAAAGAGAGAGAGAGAGAGAGAGAGAGAGAGAGAGAGAGAGAGAGAGAGAGAGAGAGAGAGAGAGGGTGAGTGAGAGACAGAGGTAAAGTGAGGTTCTTTTTTGGGGACGAAAGGCGAAACGTACTGGTGGCTTTATTTTATTTTAAAACTTAAAAAGCCATGTTGACTATTTAGCAAAAAGGAAAGAACCATGTGGAATATTGTGGAATGTTCGGGGGAATGAGTAGACTAACCTAGTTCAGCATTTCTATGTAGTAAGTTAGGCAACGTTTGAAAAAATTATGGAAAGTAGCATATCGAGTTTTAGAAACTCGAGATCCATATTAAAACTCGAGTCCGAAAGACTCACTTTGCAAATGTGAAAATGCCACATAGATCTCGAGTCTTTAAGACTCGATTTTTATGCAAAAAATATTTCACCTATAGTGGCATTTTTAAGCCTTACAATGACGTTTTAAAGCCCTGCGGCGTTTTCCTGCAAAAAAAAAATTTATAAGTACCAGGTTTGGGGCCCTATAGCGGCGTTTTTAAGCTTTATAGTGACGTTTTTCTACAATTTATGAAAATCGAGTCTTTAAAACTCGATTTTCACGTGAATTTTTTCCCATATTACGGCCATCCTCTTACAAGTCAAGACTTAAAAACTCGATTTTTATCTTGGAACTTGAGTTTTAGACACTTGAGATGCTAGTTTTCAACATTGTTTTGAAACGTGATAACTAACTAAATTTTTTTATATTTATTATTATTTGACAAGGACGATCGGAATGTTCTTTTCTATTTGTATTGAACGATTTTTAAATAAATTAGTTTATTAAACCTTTTGAGATATTATCTATATCTTGTACAAATTTGTTAAAAATTAATAAGAGAAATTCTACTTAGTCTTTACTTTTTATTATTTAATCAAGATATATATATATATATATATTAAATCTTTTTAAACATTATATTATTTTAATCAATATTGCTAAATTTTGTACATTTAATTTATTTATTTTTATATTATTAATTATTAAATAAATTATTATGTCATCACGGTTCAACTTTGGTTGAACTTTGGTTCGACTTCAAAAATTTTGAACCACTTTCTTTTACAGTTCAATAAATTGTCCGAGTCTGAAAACAATGTGAAAATACCTTGTTTTTTTATTTTCATTTTCTATTTTTATGGGCCCTACCACCCAAAGACATGTTTGCTTGTGTTTTTTGGTTGAAAGTGTCAAAAACAAGATCTATTGAAAAATGAAAGAACAAATACAAAGCAATCTCACTACCAAAAAAAAAAAAAAAAAAAAAAAAAGGAAGCTTATTTGCGATGATCAAAATTCTTTGTTAAGAGCATCTCTAGTAACCACTTCAAATTTTTGTACTGTTTGGACAGTGAACAAAGTAGGGGGATTTGAATTTTTGAATCTAGATGTTTTTAGAAAGATCAAGAAGTGTCAACTAGTTTAACTAAAATGCCCTCTGCGACCTATGGTTCTACTTTAAGAGATGACTTGATGATAATATTCTTTTTGCTTATAATTTTATATTTTGTTATTTCAAAATGAAATATTGCACATATGGACCAATTGCCCACCTGATAGGGGCCTAAATTAGAGAATGAGTGGACATGGGCCTATGCATCATGGGCTGGAAACTATTTGATTCCTACATTCTTCTATAACCCATTTGATTCCCAACCATTCGGACCATTCTAGGATTCTCTTTAATGCAGAGTACCCTTCCAGCCATGCAGACTTAAACTCTTTTGGGCTGTGTTTATTACATACATCCTATTTTTGATTTAAAATTGTGAAGTTACAATTTCAAAGATGTAAAAACTTATATGCAGCAAAGTATTAATTTTTTTATTTTTTTATTTTTAGAGAGTTTTAACATATGACGTTCACTCCTGATGATAACCCTTTATCATCAGACTAGAATACCAATCAGTTTTTGATGTAGGTGGGAATTGAATCTCAAATCTCTTTCCTTCTGGCTATAAATTGTTGGAAATAACGTCCTTACCATTTTCGTCAACTTTTCTCCCTTCCACCGAAAACTTTCTACAATAATCTCATATTCAAAACTGTCTCAGAACGTAGAATACCCAAGTCTTGGCAACATTTTTTGAGAAAAACAATAGCCCTCTGGCTAGCTTGTCTTTGAGAAATTCATAATACTCTTTAAACTTATCCCTCAAAATCTCTGTAAACACTGGAAACATCTCTCTTAAATCGGCTACAGATACGAGAGAATGAAGAAAAATCGAACATAAATTTTATAGCTTTGAGGTGTGTTGAATCAATGTCCGTATTTTAAGGTGATATTTGCCCCCATTTTATGGGAGTTTGCTAAGGGTTCCTACTGAATCATCTCCAGGATATAACAAAGCATGGAGTGAATTCTATATATAGTGAATTCTTGAACTGCATCTTATCATTGTACAGATGCACTATTGAGCTAGAACTTAAATACCAATCAAAAGTGTTAAAAAAATTTAGACCCATCGGTTGTTTTAAAGAGGAATCAATCAATTTATTAAATTAACTAGTTATGAGTTCAGATTGATTGCCAAATTAATTATCAGAACTGAAGAAAAACAAGAAAACATGCAGTATAACAATGGCGGAATTGAGAGAATAGAGAGTAAAATCTATGAGGTTGAATATTAGCAACACTAACTGAATAATACACTCTGTACAAATGTGATTAATGTGCTCTTAACAGTAAAATATCTAGTTACAGGAAAAATATCTCAGCTGATAATCTCAGTAGAAGAAGCTTTGAAGCTCGGAGAGGAAGACAAGCCAAGATGACTAAACGACATTGTGTAGCTTTACTAGAATATTCTTTCTAAAAGCAAAATGTCACCGTTTGTATTAATGAGATATGGTGCCGTTTTGTTGCTGAGGAATAATATGATAGTTAACTAAAAACTAGCCGTTAGGCTTAAGCTCTGAATCTTCTATCCTTCTATCAAGAATAACATACCCCATATGAAAAACAATAAACAATCACACAAATAACATATCATATGGTGTGACACATTGAAAACTAATGATGAAAAAACCATTTTCAAAAGAAAACATATTGCAAGGCCTTAACCAACAACCCCAGAGGCAAAATAGATCCATTTCCACTAATAGATTGCATGAAGTTTGTTTATTTCTTTGTTTTGTTTTGTTTTTTGTTTCTAAACTTTAAAAATTTATTTTATCATTCCTAAACTATTGACAACATTACACCTTCTTTTAAGGAGTTGCTATTGTTGTTGTCGTTGTTGTTATTTATTTATTATTTTTTCAACAGTTTAGGGAGAAAACTAAGGGGAAAATAACCTTTTCAATAGTTTAGGAGTGAACAAAGATATTTTTAAAATTTAAAGACAAAAAGTGTAACATTTTTAATAATTTAAAATGAAAAATGAACTATTTTAAATTTAGGGATGAAAATCAATTCAAACTTTAAAAATGGGAAAAAATATTTTAGCCAATATTATATGTTTGTATGTATACAAGTATAAAGATATACTTATATAGATTCAAGGTTGGATTATATAAGTTTATAAATAGGATCATAAAATTTCAAAGTATTATTTGTAATTTATTGATAACATAAATAGTCTATATCAGAGTAAATTTATATATATATTTTTTAACAATATAAGGTCAATAAATCTAATTTTTATAAGTTCATTAAAAATTCAAATAATGTAATTTCATCTATACTTTAGTTATTAATTATTAGCATAGTCTTAAAAATATATATTAACATAGATTTGTGAAGATGTTAAAAATGTTGGTAATTGTTTTCACTATATATGGGTGAAGAATTAAATAATCAAGTAATTTGTAAACACGAGTAAGTTTGATTGACAAGAAAATGCACCAAGTTGAATCTAACTTGATAATGAGCTCAAAATTGACTGATATTTGAAACAAACTTTAGTAAAAAAGTTAAAAGCATTTATACTTGTAAGGTTGAATTTAATCAACCATCTTGTTGGCTTTATTCCATGCCAAATTTGCTTGTATTTTAGCAATTAGTAACCCTGTATTTATGTGGGAATTATGTAAAGGCAGTGTGTGAGAGAGTGTGAAGAATTGCTCAAGTTTGTGCAAAGAAGCAGGGACTCGCGGCTGGATCTCGCGGATGGCTCGCAGCTGAAAGCCGCCAGAATGATGCACAGGTGCCAAGCATGCCAGAAGCTGAAGCGTCACGCTAGCTGTTGCACTACAGGACAAAAGTCCTAGGCTGGCCAGGCCGTTTGCTCATGGCTTGAACTCGCGACTCAACCCAGTCGTGAGGTCAAGTTGCCAGAACACCCTGTTTGGGAAAATCTGACTTTTTACATTCCTTCTCACTCTACTATATATATACCCTTATACCCATGATTTAGAGAGAGCTTGGAGAGAGAATTTTGAGAGAGAAACCCTAGAGAAAACAAGATTGACTCATCCATAATCTTTACCTAAGAGACTCTTCAAATTCCTTTACTCTCTTCCTTTCCATTATCAAATCCTTGAGAGGCTCATTACTAAAACCTTTTCTTACCATATCCATTTTTTTGAGAGGGTTGTTTGGTATGGTCAAGTAGCGGAATCTAGGAAGCTAGAAAAGAAATAGGTTCGGCGCAATCTCGTTGGAGTAAGAAGCTTGGAGGGCTTAGGTACATTGGGTAAATTAGGCTTGGAGGGTCTATTACTATTCATGTATCCCAACTACATTTTCTAGTGGATTACTTACCGCTTGGAGGGCGGTGGAGAGGTTTTATGCTGAGGGCTTCAGTTTCCTCTTCGATAACACATCATTGTGTTGTCCTTGTGTTTGCATCTCTCTTCCTTTATCTCTGCTTTTTATTTTCTGATGTGGATGTGATTTTAAATTGGTTTAGATTATTTATTAATTCTGTTTATAACTTGTGTTCATTTTTCTCACACTTTGTGTTTGTCATAAAGCTTGAATTGGTAATTTTATTTTGGGGGTCTAAACGTTCATAGTGTATTTTACACTATTTGAACTTTCAATTAGTATCAGAGCGGGTGCACTCTTTGTGGTTTAAACACCTTAGTGCGATCCTTGACCCCGTATTGAGATGGACTAGTCTCAATCTTTGAATGTTCCACCAATTTTTGATGGAAACAATTATACCTTTTGGAAAGTCCAGATGAGGGCACTCTTATGTTCAATTGATGATACTGTTTGAGATGCTGTAGAAGTAGGTTGGACTAGGCCAGAGGATGCTAAATCCACTTGGGATAAAACAACCCTTGCAGTAGCTAATGCTAACAGTAAAGCCTCGAATGCAATTTTCTGTGGTGTTTCTCCAGATGAGTTCCACAGGATTTCACACGTTACCGTTGCCAAAGAAGCATGAGAGATATTGGAAACCACCTATGAAGGAACGAAGAAAGTGAAAGACACCAAGTTGCAAATGCTGACCACTCGGTTCGAGGAGCTCAAAATGAGTGAGGATGAGTCATTTGACTCTTTCTATAGCAAGCTAAATGAAGTAGTTGTCAGCAAATTCAATTTAGGGGAGAAAACGGAGGATTCTAAAATAGTAAGGAAGATCCTTCGGTCATTTTCGGAAAGCTTTCGTGTCAAGGTGACAGCGATTGAAGAGAGCAAGGACCTTAATGATATCAAATTCCAAGAACTGATTGGTTCTCTTCAGACCTACGAATTGTCATTGCCCAATCAAAGAAAGAGCAAATCCCTTACTCTCAAGACTGTAAATGAAAGGGTGGATGTTCATGACTCTTCGGATGATGATGCAGTCAAGAAGGACGTTGCCTATCTTGCAAAGAATTTCTGAAAATTTTTGAAATTCAAGAATGTTAGGTTCTAAAGACTTAGGTTTTATGTATTTAGAATCCTAATGTCTATTGTTGGCAAAACATGATCAAAACAATGTATTTAAGTTGTTTTAGAAGTGCTCAAAGTTGGTTATTTGTTGCAAAGTTGGAATAAATTACTAAGCTAATTAAAAAACTGTTTAAGTACATTTTGATCGATCGAAGCTTAGGCTCGATCAATCGAAAATCGTACTTGAAGTTTTTTTATTAGATTTTCCAACTCAACCCTAAAGTGTTTTAATTGGTTTAGGTTTCTAATTTACCCTAGGTATATAAGGGAAACCCTAGCCACGTTTTTGTGTTACTCATATTGCAGTTTATGTGAATCTCTTGTGAGATCTTTGAGGAGTTTTCCTTCACATAAACTTAGGGTTTTCAAGGAGAAGATTTTTCTACACCTTGATGATCATTCCAGTTACTGCCATTGAAGTTTAAAGAAAACACAAGCGGGTGTGCTTGTATTTGGTGGAGAATCCAAGAAAGGAGTCCATGGATTCGGAGCTTGCACGTGGTCTTGTCAGTAAGTTCTACTGGTGGGTAGCAATAAGAAGTTGAGCGTAGAGGCTTGTAAGTCTTATTGTATGAACTTCGATTCTTTCAAGATAGTGGATTCAAGTTTACCTTGAGGATAGCTAGGTTAAATCCTCCCCAGGTTTTTATCGGTTTGGTTTCCTAGGTGATCATATCTTTGTGTTATTTATATTTCCGTTGCTATACTTGATATGATTATTTGATTGTGTTAACCTAGATTTAATTAATTTGACTAAGTAACAACTTGGCTAAATTCCTAGGTTAATCCAATTGTGTTTTAAGGGGTCTAAAAACCAACAAGTGGTATCAAAGCAGGTAGCTCTTCTGTTTTAGATTTTTTGATCTAAGAGCTGATCCTTGACCCCTGTTGTCATGGATAATTTGAAGTGTTTTTTTTATCATGTTTCTACTCATGCTTCTGTTGATTTTATTGATGCCTGTGAAACTCTCCGTAAATAATTATTGAAATCTATGAAAATTGTTAAGAAATTCAAGGAAGAGTTAAAATTGGCTAATCTTGAAAAAGATGAATTGGTTGTTAGATTAGACGAATCTAATAAAAATAATGAATTCTTGAGAAATCAAATCTCCTCTCAAGATGAGAAGATGAAAAGCTTGGAATAAGAATTAGTTGAATCTAAATCTAAAATTGAAAATTTGACTTGTACCAAGTCTGCTGTTGATAATAGAAGTGTTTCTGTCTCTCTTAAGCCTAAAACTGAGAAAGTTTATAGCCCTTCTTTTAAGAGGAATAATAAAGAAAAGGCTTATTTTGCTAGGTTAGACAAAGGTAAAAATTCTAATGTAGACGCTGATGTTTCTAAACCTAAGTCTAAACCTACTATTAGAGAGCATAATAAATCTGTTTTTGTGCCTATCTGTCACCTTTGTGGTGTTGTTGGTCATATTAGACCAAATTGTTCTTTGTTAAGGCAAAAACCAAAATCTGAGATTAGATGTGCTGTTAGGAATACTGATGTTCCTAAATTTGTTTCTGTTTGCCACTTTTGTGGTGTCCATGGTCACATTCGTCCTAATTGTTATAAATTGAAATTTAAAAATTATGTATTTCAATCTAGGATATTTGATGATATTTCTTCTGCCATAAGTCCATATAAATTGTTTCATATTCTTTTGAAAAATTTGAGTTTGTTGGCTTGTGAAAGAAATTTGCAGGATTTTAGTTTTTCTCAGAAGATTGGTGTAATTCCTCAAATACACTCTGCTTCATATGGATTTTCACCTACAAAGCCAAAGACTCGTGCTATATGGGTGAGAAAAGATTCTCCAAGATAAGTATTGTTGACTTGTCCGTGATTTAATTATTTCAATTGTTTGTGGACATGTCTTGATTCTATTTTTTGGTTGTTTTGTTTTTTAGGTTGTTTTTTTATTAAAAAAAAATCCAAAAACATTGAAAAATTTCAAAAAGACAAAAATATTTTATTTTGTGTCTAGTTTTATTTTTCTTGAGGATTACATGAATTATGATATCTCTCTTGATTTAGAACATGCTTGACATTGTGGAGAAACTTGAATAGTATGCTATGCTATTTCTGATTGTGTGTCTTGAGTATATTCCTACTGAGTGTCAGAATGCCAAATTTTTCACCAAACCTCTTGATAGAAGTAAGTTTGAAACCCTTCGTCAAGTAATTGGTGTAATTCTGTGTCCCTGATCTGTCTTGTTTTCTTGGTCCTTGTGCTTCATTGTTTTTCCTTGGTGACCATTGTTTTTTGTTCCTTGGCTTTTGTGTTTTTCTCTTCTGACTCTAGGAGTTTCATTGCATTACATTCATGCATTTCATTTCAGGTGTTTTTTTTTTTTTAATTCTATATATATATATTAAAAAAAAAAAAGGAAGGAAAAAGGAAGCACATTATTATTCTTGCATTATTCTCTTTGTTTTTGAAAACAAGGTTGGTCAATTTATTTTCACATGACATGTCTATTGTACTTTGTTTAGCTTTGATGAGCTTATTTATTGCACTTCACTAGTGGAAGCTTTGTAGAACATGTTGTGTGGGAAAGATGTTTATGGTGTTTATCACTTTGTCTTTATCTTGAAGTCACATGTTATTTGACTGTCGGACTTGATCCTTTTGAGAAATGCATAAATAACCATCTCACCACTGTGCACTAGCCAATCATGAACATCTTAGTGCATATCATAAGATTTTGTGCTCGAGAAAGTGTAACACATGCACAAAAAGAACATAAGGTGAAGCCTTGGTTTAAATGATAAATCTCTTACATTAAAAATTGGTGTGTACTATTAGGTTGAATGCCAAATCACTTGAATTAAAAATTGGTGTGTATATTATGAGGCAAAATTTAAGAAACTTACATGATTGCAAGCTTATGTTCTAGGAGATGTGAGAGTTATATGATGTAACTCTTTAGGTGATAGTCTCTTTTAAATTCTATGTGATGAATTTTGTAAACTTTGTGGTTGATTTCTGTTCACATATCACCTCACATGTATCTCAGGCTTTTGCTAGTTGCACACACAACACAAGTTACTCTTTGCTAAACTTTGTACATATAAGTATGTGTGTTTATGGTCTGACCAACCACGTTTGAAAAATACCTTGAATTTTATGCAAAACTGTTTTGTTGCTTTAAAAATGGGGGAGATTGTTTAAAATCTAAATTTTTGAAAAATTGGGTTTAAACTTGTGTTTTAGGAGAGCATTTTATCTCATACTCATGCATTTTTTTTCTTAGATTCAATTCTTTGAGGTAAGATTTGAAAAAATCAGGTTTTTTTTTCTCAAAAACTGTTTTTTTCCAGAATTTCGATTGATCCAATCTAATTTTTGATCAATCGAAATCTTCCTTTAAAAATTCTGTGAGCCTCTGCCTGGTTCGATTAATCGAACCTGTTTTTCGATCAATCGAACATGGTATTTCAAGTTTTTTAAAACAGTTCTTTGACTGTTTCAAAACATCCTTTTCAAAAAGTTTTTCAACTTTTCTTCTCTCTCCGACTTGGCAAGGCAGCACTACGATTTTTTTGTCGTTTTCTTCCTCAATTTTTGCAAGGTTTTCCTCCCTCAAAGCCAGTAATACCATTTTATCCTTCTTTTTGGTTTTATTTTCTTGTTTTCATGCATTTAAAGGGTATTTTCGGACCTCCTTAGATTTGGGATTTTTGTTGATTCTAGGCTGTTCTTCTGAAATTGATCATTGGGTTTTATTGGGATATTGTTATATTCATGATTGTTGTTGGTTAATTTGATCAATTTGGGGTTTTATGAAGAATTGAAAATTCTAAGGTTTATGTTGGATCTGATTTGGGGATTTTGTTCAATTGGGTTGAAATTGATGAAATTGATCATTCTAATCAGTTTTCTAGCTTGTCTAATGATCAATTAGTTAATTTATTTTGAAAAATTAACAAGTGGTTTAAATTTTTTTTTGGGGTTTTAGTTAGAAAGTCTATGCTCAAGCCAATTTTGTGAGTTTGAATTTATTTTGAACTTAATTTATTGCCTTAGCTCATGCATCATGTCATTTAACCTGTTCATGCGTCATATAGTTCTTCTTGTTCTATATTTTTTATGCTAACTTGCAGTCTGCCCTTGGTTTTTGTTTTTGTTTCTTTTTCCTATTTTTTTGTTGTGTTCTCTTGTTCCTTATTCTAACACCATGCCTAGGAAGACTAGAGCTAATAGGGTTTCCTCTACCCGTTCTGTGTCTCCTTCTAGGGTTCAGTTGTTTAGGAATGAGCGTGCACGTGAGGCTTATGAGAAACTTAATAGTAAACGTAAGATTTGGGCTGAGCGTTCTGTGATTCTAGATGAGGTCGATCCAGCCATTAAGGCTAATCTTGAGTTTAGAGGTTGGTTGTCCCTCTTAGAGATAGATCATCCACCCCCAATCGCTTTGATTAGAGAGTTCTTCTCTAACCTCTCATGTCACATCTATGATTCTAACACCGTTGTTTCGGAGTTGGACACGAGATGCTGAGTTCACCATTACCCCTAGGGTAGTGGCTGAGGCTCTTGGGGTTCCGATTGTCACTGATTCGGCCTATCCTTATGATGAGTCACCTCCTATTGATGAGGTCATGTCACACATCACTGGATCATCTATCCAGTGGGGTTCTGATCCTCGGATCACATCTTCTGCGCTTTCTGAGACCGCATATTTGTTTCTTAGAGTTGCGTGTCATTCCTTATGGCCCATTTCTCATCTCCACACCATCCCTCTGGAGCGATGTGTGTTTTTATATGCGTTTATGTCTGGTGCCTCTATCAGTTTTCCTCACTTGTTTCTTCGTTCTTTGAACGAAGTTCATAGGAGTTCTGCCATAGGACATGCGCTTATATATCCTATTTTTATTCATAGGATTCTCTTATTTCTAGGTCTAGCTGATTTTCCTTCTAGTGAGCCTGTCCATGTTGTTGGTCCCCTAGGTGCTACTTTCCTTCGACAGAGGGCTACTCATTTGAGAGCTGATCCTTCAGTTTCTCGAGGTGCATCCTAGTAGTGTCTCCCCTCCTCCCTCTTCTACAGGTGCTGCTGAGACTTCTGGTGCTGCTGCTGCTACTGATGTTCCTCCATCGACTACTTCGGATGATTCAGACATTCGACGTACATTGGATCATGTCTTGACCGTTCAGGCGGTTCAAGGACAGATTTTGGTGGACATTCTAGATGAGATTAGAGGATTGCGAGCAGATTTGGTACGATTTCGGAGTTCTTCATCGTCACCTCCTTTTGATGATGGATTTTGATTGCCCTTTGGCATTCCGTCACAAAAAGGGGGAGTACATATGAGATGATTTTTGCATACTTGTACCTATTTTTGTTTTTAGGGGGAGAGTTTAGTTTTGATTGGTTGGAGCTTGTGGAGTTGTTTAGATTGTATCTAGGTGCTTCACTGTGTACTTTACTTTTTTAGCTCTTGCCATATTGTTTTTACCTTATTGGGTTATTCATGTTAGGGGGAGTATATTTTTTGTTTCTTGTTTCAAACTTCTTGTTGATTTATGATTATGAGTTCTTCATTGTTATATGTCTTTATTGTGTGTTGTTTGAAATCAAGATTTTATTTTTCTTTACTTGTATTTTTTTCCACACATGCGGTTATGCATTTTGTTTAAGTGTTTCAGGAAATATACAGGTTGATTCAATTAAGTTGCTGTCTACTCTTGTAACTGATGGATAGTAGTTATGATTGAATTTGTGTTTATGAGCATTATTTTGTAAAGGGCTTTTACTTGTAAACTTTGAGCTATTTAAGTTGTGTTTTGTCACGGATTGCCAAAGGGGGAGTTTGTTAGGTTCTAAAGACTTAGATTTTATGTATTTAGAATCCTAATGTGTATTGTTGGCAAACCATGATCAAAACAATGTATTTAATTTGTTTTAGAAGTGCTCAAAGTTGGTTCTTTGTTGTAAAGTTGGAATAAATTACTAAGCTAATTAAAAAACTGTTTAAGTACATTTTGATCGATTGAAGCTTAGGCTCGATCAATCGAAAATCGTACCTGACGTTTTTTTTATTATATTTTCCAACTCAGCCCTAAAGTATTTTAATTGGTTTAGGTTTCTAATTTACCCTAGATATATAAAGGAAACCCTAGCCACGTTTTTGTATTGCTCATATTACGGTTTATGTGAATCTCTTGTGAGATCTTTGAGGAGCTTTCCTTCACATAAACTTAGGGTTTTCAAGGAGAAGTTTTTTCTACACCTTGATGATCATTCCAGTTGCTGCCATTGAAGTTTAAAGAAAACACAAGCGAGTGTGCTTGTATTTGGTAGAGAATCCAAGAAAGAAGAAGTCCGTGGATTCGAAGCCTGCACGTGGTCATGTCAGTAAGTTCTACTGGTGGGTAGCAATAAGAAGTCGAGCGTGGGGACTTGTAAGTCTTATTGTATGAACTTCGATTCTTTCAAGATAGTGGATTCAAGTTTACCTTGAGGATAGCTAGGTTAAATCCTCTCCAGGTTTTTACCGATTTGGTTTCCTAGGTGATCATATCTTTGTGTTATTTATATTTCTGCTACTATACTTGATATGATTATTTGATTGTGTTAACCTAGATTTAATTAATTTGACTAAGTAACAACTTGGCTAAATTCCTAGGTTAATCCAATTGTGTTTTAAGGAGTCTAAAAACCAACAAACAACAGTGGTAAATTTGGTGATAAAGGGAAATTCCAAAGTCCAGGAAGGGAGAAAAGGGAATTCAAAAAGAAAGATGGAAAAGAATCCCAATCTACACAAGGTGTCACTTGTTTAGAATGCAACGGGCATGGACACTTTAAGAAAGAATGTTCGAATTATTTGAAATCGAAAGGCAAGGTGTATGCCACAACACTTAATGACTCAGACTCTTCAAATTCTGATTCTGATGAGAGCTGTGACGGAGAAGGAAATTACTCCGCATTTATGACTATTGCTCATGTCGAGTCTTCAAAGGACTTGAATTTGCTTGTGGAAGAACTTGGGGAACATAGTGATGAAGAATCCATAGGAATTGTGGAAGAGTCAGATGTTGAAGAAGACAAGAATGTAGCCCATCTTCAAGAGAATTATAATTCTCTTCTTGAAAAATCAGGAGAGTATGCATGTGTGGCCAAGGTGGCTATGAAGAAGATGAAGAAAGCCGATGAGGACTATAGGAGTCTTCTAATGCGTCATAAGGAAGCTAAGTGTGAGATAGAGAAGCTGAATGGTGAGCTATCAGAAGCTTACACAAAAGTGAGATTTCTTGAGCAAGAGGTTGTGCAAGCCAATGCCAAGATAGAGAGGATCTCCGTTAAGAAGCTAAATGATGTCATTTCATCTCAAAAACAGTTCTCAGATAAGTCCGAGTTGGGCTATATCGGAGAAAGTAGTTCATCGGGCAGTGTCACCAAAGAAGTGAAGCTTATAAAGGCCAAAGAGCAAATTGAAGTTAGTCCTACTGTTGAGAAGCCCAAGATGGAGGAAAAGAGGAATGTGGATGACAAACGGATGTTGAACAACTCTCATAAGCAATCTGTGGGCAGGTCTGAATCCCAAGCCAAGTCTCGTCCTCGATCACAAAGAGGTCCTAGATCAAACTATGTGTGTCACCACTGCGGTCTTTAAGGGCACACTCGACCAAATTGTCAAAAGTTAAGAGCAATGAATAGTGCAAATGCTCCAAGGTCTCGAGGACTTAGAAATGACAGGCAAAATTGGGCTGGTGAACCGTCAAAAGGTCGAAATGGTGATCCTGGAATGATGGACGTGATGAAGATGATTGGTGCATTCACCAACTGCTTGGAAAGCTTCACACGAAGGTTTGAAAGCCCTAACTCCTGTACCCAATCCTACAAGGATATCACTCCAAACGCAAGTGATGTGTGGGTGAAAAAGGGTATTCTTGCATAAGCATTACAACATGTCCATGCATCAATACTTCCTATGCTTTGTGACTTTATTTAGTTGTTTGCTTATTGATTATATGATTTGAAATTTGTTTGTTTGTTTTTGCATTCTTTCATACAAATTGTTTTCACTATTGCTTTTGATCAATCTTTTCATTCTTATGTGTCAAAAATCCAAAAACCACATAAAAAGTAGAAAATCAAAAGTTTGATTGACATTATTGAGTTGTTGTCTCAAAACTTGTTTTGCCTTGTAGCTTTGTGCTAATGGCTTTGTGCATTTACGAGCTTAGCTTGTTCCTTTGCACTCTTATCATTATGGAAGAACTCTTGAAATATATGTGACTGTTGTAAATAGATCTTCAAACTTGTCATGAATGATTTTGTTAATCTTGAGACATGCATAGACTTGTGCTTATATATCTTCCCACTCTTTATTTTTTTGTTTTTGCTAAAAAGAGCTCTTCAAATGAAAATCTCCAAATGAAAAGAGAGATTAAGCTACAAAAGTCTGTCGTACATACTAGTATTCGACTAGGAAAAAGGGAAAGCGACCAAAAAATAAAGTGTATGATTCTTCAAAAGGCCAAAGGCTATCCCATCGAGGAGAAATATCAAAAGTCATTCTCACAATGAGATGTAATTGTTTCAAAAAGATCAAAAAGATCTAATGTTATGACTAAAAAAAAAAAAATGAAGTCAAATGTAAAGCTCCAACTTATGTTATCAAGTCTTATGGGAGGTCATATATGCATACTTCTATAATTGAGATGAGTCACATGATCTAGTACTAATTGTGTATGCCTTGGTTGAATTGATCATTGAAGTTTCACATTAGACTAAGGACTATCTCATTGTTGATATCCACACACAACACACAAGTTTATGTTAAATGAATGCTATATTCATTTGTGTGATTGTACTTGTTAAAATGTGTTTTCACATGCTCAGTCTTTGTTGATTCAAACACAAAAAGATTTTTGAGTGTTTTAGGTATTTTTGGAAAGTATTTTGTTTTTACAAAAAATGAAAAATTTCAAAAAACAGTGTTGCCATATTTTGGCGACTCAGTCGCGGGTCATCCAAGTCGCATGCTACAACTGTGAGCTCGCGTGTTGATTTTGGCGACTTGTTCGCGAGTGAAAGGTCCAGTCACGAGGGGTACATAGAGATTTTTGCGGCTCAGCTTGCAACTCCCTCGCGGGTAGACCTTCCAGTCGCGAAAAACATTTAGAAAATTTTTCCACAATTTTGTCTTTGAGTGTTTTGGCGGCTTGCCCTGGCGATTTGTTGGCGACTCACCCCAGTCACGAAAAACGCGTGTTTGGCAAAAAGTGGGCCAGTTTTTAAACCTTTTTAGTTTTCTCTCAAACTTTTTATGACTATTCACTTTTTCTCTCAACTGAAACTCATCCAAACACTTCGTGTCACTTTCTACAAACTCCATTTTTGCACTTGTTCACCTCCAAATCTTCAAGAAAAAGGTATGAGTTCTTATTTCCTCATCTCATATCTCGTGTTTTGAGCTTCATTTTTGTGAATATTTGTGTTGGTGTTTTGTTTTTGTTGTTATGGGTTTGTTTCAATGTTTTTGGGATTGTCTTTGTTTGGATTGTTGAGGTATTGTTTCTATGCGAACTTGTTTCGGTTGAAAGATTCATGTATTATCCTGTGTTGGTTTTCTTAAGATAATTTGTTGCCTAATTTGTGATTCATGTATTATCATATGTTGGTTTCTCTTACCCATTTTGTTTGAACCTAATTCGTGTGGGTCTTTTGAGCTCTCTGTTATTTCATTTGTGATGAATCTGGTTTGAAGTTATTGACTGCTATGTGATTAAAGCTGCTCATTATTAGTTGCATTTAGCCCTGTCTCATTGACATGTGTGTATGACTATTCTTGTGTGGTATACACTTTTTGTGGGGTTAGTGTGGTAGGTATCATAATATTGTAGTTGCATAATATTGTCTCTATTATACTTTGATCATGTTTATGTTATGTGGTATCTGTTTCACTAAATTGCTCATCTGCTATTTACAATGCCAATGACATGATCACTAATGTTTATAATTCTATCTATTGTGCTATTTGTTTGTTGTGGCTTCTTCTGCTTGATTACAGATGGCTCCCTCACCTTCGAAGAAGAAAACTCCTGCAAAGAAGGCTGACAAAAGATTGAAAATAGACTATGATTTGTTTAGGTCCGTTCAATACTTTGAGAGATACAAAGATTCTTTCATGAAGGGAACTATAATTCAGGAGAGATTTGTAGATCTAGTGGACTTAAAAGACACATTTATTCCCACTTATTTTGAGGGTAGAGGTTGGGAAAAGTTGTTAAATGGTTTACCTGGAGTGTGTGAGTCACTGATAAGAGAGTTTTACCCTAATGTTAAGATTAAAGAGGATGAGCTAGATTGTTGGGTAAGAGGGCATGAGTTCACTCTAGATGCCCATGATATTGATGAGGTCCTTGGTCTTAAGGGTTTAGAGGAGTATGAGTTTACCAACTACAAAGACAGGATGTTGTCATTAGAAACTGTCCAAAATCGCATTGATGGACAGAGAGAAGGGAAATGTCTCAATACCACAGCTTTTCCAGTTGACATGAGGTGCCTCACCATCATCATGATGAATAACTTGTATCCTGTGAAGAAGCTCACTACAATTAACATTGCCAGAGCCATTTTTCTTATGGAACTCAAGGAGAAAACATTCATTGATATTATCTCTCATATATTTGATACAATAATAGATGAGACCAGAACAACTTCACGAGCAAAGCTGGTTTTTCCTAGCCTTCTCATGTGGATTTTCAGAGCAAAATGTATTCCAATTCCTCAAGACCTCAGCCTAATGCCTACACCCTCAGCTATTAACGAGTAAACCATCATACGGATACAAGTACGTCTTCCGGGTGATGTAGATGAAGAAGGGACTAAACAAGAAGAAGGTGATCCAATGGATAATGAAGCAGAGGCTGCAGGACAGACTTCCACATCCAAAAGCAGAGCCAAGAGGAACAGGGCTTCTACCTCATCAGCTGCACCTCTAGATGCATTCCACATCATCTTGGAAAGGATTGATGGCCTCAGAGAGGTTCAAAATCAGCATACTGAAATGCAGGATCAACTTGATGTACTTTCAGCCAAGTTTGACAGCATCTACACCAACCAGGAGCACTGACCCTTTGGCCATTCCGGTCAAAAAGGGGGAGATAATTTTTATAGGGTAGCAGCACCTGAGGGGGAGTGCCTGTTTGAGGGGGAGAAGTTTCAGAAACTGTTTAAGTTTTTATTTTATGTTATTTTTGTTTATGTTTTGGATAATTGTTGATTGGCTTTGATACACTGTGGTTATGGTTAATGTCTGTTTTAAACTCATAACTCATGGATGGTTTTGAAACTTTGGCAGAGTTTATATATTGATGATGTTTTTCAGTATATAATGCGGTTTGTACCCATGTTACTTTTGTAAGCTTTTAGGGTTTTGTTTTTATGCATTGTTTTTTCGGTACTTCTAACTAAATGTCATGCATTTTCCTTTTAAGTACTGTCACTCTTGTGCCCTTGTAGGATTGTTCTTAGATGCATATACTTAGTGTATTATGCATTGGTTGAGTGTTGGGCATGCAATTGATTTGCATTGAGCTTATTACCTTGTATGTCCAAGTGTTCATTCCAAGTATGAATGAGCATTGTGGTCACTACCTTGTAGTGATTGCTTGTTTGATCAAGCCATGGTTTGTTTCTTAACTCCATCTATGCTTAATCTTATGATGCTTGCTTCATATGCATTTCATGCTTTTCTGCATACAATGATCATGGTGTATTGTTGTGTTTCAGGAGATTCATGTTCATATGATTCAAGAGCTTCACAGTTTCTAAAATTAGGTGTGAGTGAGTTATGTTCAACTGTTTCCAACTCACATATTAAGTCTAGAGTCTGTTTTGGGGTTTTGTCATGGAATAGCTAAAGGGGGAGATTGTAAGGTTGAATTTAATCAATCATCTTATTCCGTGCCAAATTTGCTTGTATTTTAGCAATTAGTAACTCTGTATTTAGGTGGGAATCATGTAAGGGTAGTGTGTGAGAGAGTGTGAAGAATTGCTCAAGTTTGTGCAAAGAAGCAGGGAGTCGGGTTGGATCTCGCGGGTGGCTAGCAACTAAAAACCGCCAGAATGATGCACATGTGCCAAGCATGCCAGAATCTGAAGCGTCGCGCCAGCTGTTGCATTACAGGATAGAAGTCCTAGGCTGGTCAGACCGTTTGCTCGCGGCTTGAACTCGAAACTCAACCCAATCGCGAGGTCAAGTCGCCAAAACACCCTGTTTGGGAAAATCTGACTTTTCACATTCCTTCTCACCCTATTATATATATACCCTTATATCCACGATTCAGAGAGAGTTTGGAGAGAGAATTTTGAGAGAGAAACCTTAGAGAAAACAAGATTGACTCATCCACAATCTTTACCTAAGAGACTCTTCAAATTCTTCTACTCTCTTCCTCTCCATTGTCAAATCCTTAAGATACTCATTACCAAAACCTTTTCTCACCATATCTATTTCTGTAAGAGGGCTGTTTGGTGCTTTGGGAAGCAGTTAGGAAGGAACCAATTTCACATTGGTTGATGCTATGGTCAAGTAGCAGAATCTGGAAGTTAGAAAAGAAATAGGTTCGTTGCAACCTCGTTGGAGCAAGAAGCTTGGAGGACTTAGGTACATTGGGTAGATTAGGTTTAGAGGGTCTATTGCTGTTCATGTATCCCAACTACATTTTCTAGTGGATTACTTACCGCTTGGAGGGCGGCGGAGAGGTTTTATGCTGAGGGCTTCGGTTTCCTCTTCGATAACACATCGTTGTGTTATCCTTGTGTTTGCATTTCTCTTTCCTTATCTTTGCCTTTTATTTTCTGCTGTGGATGTGATTTTAAATTGGTTTAGATTGTTTATCAATTCTATTTATAGCTTGTGTTCATTTTCCGCACACTTTGTGTTTGTCATAAAACTTGAATTGATAATTTTATTTTGGAGGTCTAAACATTCATAGTGTATTTTACACTATTTGAACTTTCAATACTCAACTTGGCTTGATGTTTAGAACTTACAAAAGGCTAATAAAATTCTTCTAAAAGATGGTTCAAAATAGAGAGACAACTTGACCTTGTATCATTATTTTATTATATGGTAAAGCTACGTTAACCAAGTTTTTCTTACCCTTACCTGGCTGCATATATAGGTTAGGAAAAGTTATATTATTAGAGCAAGTACTCTAGAGTCTAATTCGATGGGAAGAAAAATCATGCATGGTCTGTACATACATTTTGAACGTGTAAAGAGTGTATTACATCGTTTTAATCGTGACCCATAATTGAAATAAAAGCTGTCTTTTGAACATCTTCATAATTTAATTACCTCCTTCACTTTTATCCTTTCGTAAAAATTCTCTGTTATCCTTTTTGATGATGCCGAAAAGTTCACCAGTGAGATGCACGATCCTTGCGCTCGTAGCCGTTGCCTGCAAGAGAGAACAACACAGAAAAACCTTCAAAAGGTTCCGGTGTGGAGCCGGCCAAACACCCTCCGAAGGTTAAGTCAGAAATGTTTTTACAACTCTAGAGTGCTAGAGAGGAGTTAGTCACGCGTACCTTTTTATGAGGATGTTGGGGCTTTTTATAGTAGTGAGGTCTTGCCTCCTTTCCTTATAGAGTAAGTCTTCTCCTTGCAGAGGGGGTCTTCTCCTTGCAGAGCAAGTCTTCCCCTTGTGGAGCAAGTCTTCTCCTTGTAGAGCAAGTTTTCAAGAATCTGAAACTTGGTGGGCAAGCCTGGGCCTTCGTTCTGTCAGGGGCCCATTCAAAGAATGGGCTCTACCTTCTTTGGGCCTGTGGACATGGGCCTGTTGGGCTCGCCAAGCCTTTTCTCATATTTTATCCTCTTCAGCTGCCCCCTTCACCCCATTTGGTCCGTCGCTTTCGTGCAAACGGTCAATTGGGGTGACGGTCAAAACAAACAATAATGATGGTCCTGTACTCATGGGGGTGACGGATAGGCGCAAATGAACAGTAACAAAGAACTAGGACGGTGATCGTAAAGACCGAATGGTTGGTGACGGAGTCAAAGTGGTGACGGTCAGAACTTAACGGATGATGGTGACGAGGGCCCTTGGAGGGAGGTTGACAGAGCACGACGCCGTCAGGTCCGTGGAGGTCTGACAAGCTGCAGAGGCATTTAAGGCAATGACACGTGTTATTCGTAGATTGGTCCGTATCTTGGATCGAAGTGCCGCTTCGTCTTCCGTGCACTCCATCTATAAAAACCAGCACCTCTCCTTCATTTCTTTTACTTTGCGCAGAAACTACATTGTCAGAGCGAGTCTGTCACCTGTCAGAGCGAGTCTGTCACCTGTCAGAGCTTACCCGTTCACATCCTTCGGCAACGACTCTTACCCGCTCACTCCTTTCCTCGGTAAGTGATCCTATCCGTTCACTTCGATGTACCTTCAGTTTTTATACTTGTCACAGTAGAAGCATTAAATTTCTTGCATTCGTCTCTTCCCTTTTTTCATTTTAGACCGTCAGTCTTAGGCTTTGTCACTCCATTGTAGGCAATGTCTAGTGCGTCGAGTAACCAGTCGTTCGTCTGCGACGGGGCGGGTTACAAGGAATTGTACCCGTCGGGTTGCAGAGATCCGGACGAACTGAGCGAGAGGACTCCGTCCGCCACTTCACCGTCCTCAACAAATGAGGATATGGAGTTGGCCGAACCAGAGGAAGGTTCTGACGGCGGTGGTGAAGGACCTAAATCCGTAGTTGGGGCTGACGGACTTAGGGAGTTCGTCATGCTACCTGAGTGGACGGTGAACAAATTCGGGTCCACAATTAAGGAGGTTCACTTCAAAACAATTAGGGCAATTTACCAAATACCCGACCACATCCCAATCCGTCTACCCCACAAATCCGAGAAATGTTATTACGATGGAGTGGGCGACCTAGGGGTGTTCAAACAAGCACTAAAGGCTGGACTTAGATTCCCTCTGAACAGATTAAAACGAGAACTCCTCCAGCACTTAGGTCTGTCCGTCAGCCAGATATCCCCCAATGCCTGGAGGGTTTTCATTGCAATGGAGGTCCTGTACGGAGCCATGTCTAATGGTTCCAGATCGTTGACCGTACGGGAGTTCCTCCACTGTTACCGTCCAGACGAGATAGACAAGTCAAGGGGAATGTACAGCTTCGTCCCTAGGAAGTCCGTTTTGAAAGTCATCTACGAGACTCCGGACTCCAATCGAGACTGGAAGAGTCCCTATTTCTTCCTGGAAGGTGACGGTTGGATGTGTCACCCGGGGGAGACGGACTTCATGCCCGTCGACAGCACATGGGGGATCTTGGACCCGTCTGGTATAGTTCAGTCCGTCGTGTCACGAAGGTAATTTTTCTTTAACTCTTTAATGACCGTCCTGAGTGTTTTCCTTCTTTTATTTTTCAGTGCGACAACGTCCACAAGTTGATCTAGAGGAGTACCATTTTTTGGAAAAGATTTTTTCGAAGACGAAGCCAGAGGAACGGACGTGGGCGAAGCTGGTTAACCTCAACACCGTCCACTGGTATTGCGACGGACCCGAGCCCTCTATAGCGGCGATAAAGTACGAGGAACGCACCCGTCAGCGTAAGTCCGTCACTCCTTTTCTTAACTACCTTGACTTGTCGCTTTGAGTTTACCCGTCTAGCCTTGTTTTTACAGAGATGGACGACGCGAAGAGAAGGGCTACCATTAAAAGCAAAGCCGCGAAGAACAAGGAGACAGACATGGGTACGATGGGTACCGGCTCGAGCAGGCCCCTGGCGAAGAGACCGATGCCTAAGGTCGACCGTGCACCCAAGAAACAGAAAGTTTCGACGGAGCCCGTCATAGGCCTTATGGCGGAGGGTAAGAAGACGGTGACCCCGGCCAGACCTGGGGGTGGCAAAGGCCTGATGGTTCCCCCTCCGGGCAGTCAGAAGAAACCGCCCGTCCTACTCCGTGAAGACCCAAAGTATGCTTTGGGGAAGATCTCTTCTATCATAGGGAGTGAGGACTATGAGGACCTGGGCAACCACTCGACGGAGGCCATGGGGGAGACGGGCCTCTTCAGCATTGCCCAAGTAAGAACCCGTCGCCATTCATCTTTCTATTTTCTGTTGTTATCATTTTTAACTAAGCCCCATCTTGTCGTCAGGCTATGCTCATGACGAAGGGTCTTATGGACCAGGCTCTTCACCATGAGACAGCGCTGGAGAGGGTTCGTGACAAGGCCAGGCTGGTGGAAGAGGAGCTGCTCGAGCTCAAAAACTGGAAGGTGGTGACGGATAAGAAGCTTAAACTGGCGGAGCAAGCGAGGGACGAGTACCAGAGGATGATGGAGGAACTCAAGACCGACCTGGAGGATAAGGAGGACGAGCTTCGTCTAGCCAAAGAGAAGGCCGTCCAGGAGTATCGTGACTCCGACGCTCTCTTAACGGAGCTCAGAACTTCATATACTGATGGTTTTGACGATGCCCTCCGTCAAGCCAAAGCTCTATATCCCAAGTTTGACTTCTCGGCCGTCAACATCAACGTCGCGGAGGGTATGTCCGTCCAGCCCGACGCTTCTGATGACACAGCTGACCTTTTCGCAGAGGAAAGGCCCGTCACCGTCGTCCCTGAGCTTCAAGCGGAAGAAGGAAAAACTCCAGAAGCCAAAGACCCCGTCGTCCCTGATGTGTAGTCGTTCACTACTATATTTTTTATTTTGAAAACACTTTGGGTTTTTTGCCCGTTGTATGTAGGGCCGTTTTGTATCCGTTGTATTTGACATTTAACTCATTTATTTAAATGCTTCTTTTATTACTGTGTTTGATAATTGTGGTGTGTGCTCTGTCTTGATGCTTTAATGCTTGCTTAATTTGATCCGTCCACGTCGTGGACCTTCATATTTTTTGCGATCCCAGTTGGGTCCGTTCATTCTGTTAGAGGTGGTTGCGACCCCTGATGGCTGTCCAGATGATGGACTTGTATAATTTTACGAACTAGTTGGGTCCGTCCACTTTGTAGACTTCTATAAATTTAAGCCATGGTGGGGTCCGTCCATTTTGTGAATTTATAAGTTTTTAACCCATGGTGGGGTCCGTCCACTTTGTGGACTTGTGTATTTTTAACCCATGGTGGGGTCCGTCCACTTTGTGGACTTCTATAAATTTAAGCCATGGTGGGGTCCGTCCATTTTGTGAATTTATAAGTTTTTAACCCATGGTGGGGTCCATCCACTTTGTGGATTTGTGTATTTTTAACCCATGGTGGGGTCCGTCCACTTTGTGGACTTGTATATTTTTAACCCATGGTGGGGTCCGTCCACTTTGTGGACTTGTAATCTTTTAGTAGTAAGGACACGCAGCAAGGTCTTGAATGTTTCTTCATTAAATTCAAAGTTGTAGAAGAAAGTACCTGCCCCTTCTTGGGCCTAAAAAGGTACTGAGGAAGCAGTTTTTCAAAAAGCCAAAAACAATCAAAAGACTACTAGCAAGTGCCTCAAAAATAATCGAAGACTAGCAAATATACATGGGGAAATTAAACGTTATCTCTACTGGTAGTATTTCCGAAGGTGCTCCGTATTCCATGGGTGTTGAAGCTTCCTTCCGTCCATGGTTTTGAGGTGGTATGTGCCCTTCCTTTGCCATGATGTGATTCTATACGGCCTTTCCCAATTTGGCCCGAGCTTCCCCTGTGTAGGGTCTTTAGCGGCGCCCATGATCTTTCGTAGTACCAGGTCGCCGATCTGAAAATCTCTGTGCCTTACGCTTGTGTTGTAGTGCTTCGACATGAGGTTCTAGTATCGTGCCAACCTCTGTTCTGCTATTGTTCGGACCTTGTCCACCAAGTCTAGTTGAAGGCGCATAGCTTCTTCGTTTTTGTCCTCCGTGTAGCTCTGTACGCGATAGCTGGTGAGGCCGATCTCTGCTGGGATGACTGCATCGGCTCCGTATGCAAGTCGAAACGGGGTCTCCCCTGTGGGTGTCCTTGCAGTCGTCCGGTATGCCCATAAGACGTTTGGCAGTTCGTCTGGCCAGATACCCTTTGCCCTCTCGAGCCGGGTTTTGATGATTTTCAGCAGTGTCCGGTTAGTGACTTCTACCTGTCCGTTTGCCTGCGGGTGTGCTGGTGATGAGTAATAATTCCGAATGCCTAGCTCTGAGCAGAAACTCTTGAACGCGCTGTTGTCGAACTGTTTTCCATTGTCAGAGTCAAGCACCCTCGGAATCCTGTATCTACATACGATGTTTTTCCACACGAAAGCACAGATGTTTTTCTCTGTGATAGTGGCAAGGGGTTTTGCTTCCACCCACTTGGTGAAGTAGTCGATACCGACTACCAGGAACTTTAGCTGTCTTAAGGCTGTTGGGAAAGGGCCGATGATGTCTAAACCCCATTGCGCGAACGGCCAAGGGGCCGTCATAGGTGAGAGTTCTTCTGATGGTTGCCTGATTAGATTACCAAACCTCTGGCACTTATCGCAAGCCTTCACGTACGATTGGGCGTCCCTGAGCATAGTGGGCCAGTAGTATCCGACTCGGATAAGTTTGTGCACCAAAGACCGTGCTCCAAAGTGATTCCCGCAAATCCCCTCGTGGACTTCCCTCATCACATACTCTGCTTCGCCGTGGCTTAGACACATTAGGTAAGGTCGAGAGAAACCTCTTTTGTACAAGGTGTCCTTGATCAATACGAATCGCGAAGCCTGGACTTTTAATCTTCTTGCAGCGTCCTTCTCGTCCGGCAGAGAGCCCGACTATAGATATTCTCTTAGGGGTACGGTCCAATCCTCTTCAACATCTATCTCCTGTATCTTCCTCCCGTCATCAATAAGTGAGCAAGTTTGGACAAAGGATAATACCTGTTTAGGCGCATTCATGAATTCTGTGGAGGCTGCTTTTGCCAAACGGTCGGCGCACTCGTTTTCCTCCCTTGGGATCTGAACGAATTTGACCTCGAGGCCGGCGATTCGACCCTTCACTTCCTCCAGGTACTTCTTCATCCTCTCGTTTCTACACTCAAAATCGCCATTGATCTGACTAATTATCACCTGGGAGTCACAATGCATGATCATGTTCTCGGCGCTCGCGGCCTTTGCGAGATCCAAGCCAGCTACCAAGGCTTCATACTCCGCCTCGTTGTTGGTTGTAGGGAAATCTAGTCTTATCATGCACTCGATCTTATCCCCTTCTGGTGTTCGCATAACTACACCGGCTCCTCCTGAGTGTTGATTTGATGACCCGTCCGTGTGGATGATCCACGGTTTCTGTCCTTCAGCCCCTTCGTCTCCCGGCTGGGTGTACTCGGCTATGAAATCCGCCACTACTTGCCCCTTCATTGAAGTTCGTGGACGGTACCGTACGTCGAATTCGCTTAGCTCAATTGCCCACAAGGCCATTCTTCCTGCCGCCTCCGGGCTGCTTATTGCTTTCTTCAAAGGCTGGTCCGTCAGGACTATGATTATATGAGCTTGGAAATATGGTTTGAGTTTCCGCGCAGCGGTCATGAGGGCAAGAGCCAATTTCTCCATCCGGGGATACCTTTCTTCTGCTCCTCGAAACGCCCTGCTTACAAAATAGACGGGTCGTTGGGAGCGTCCGTCGTTCCGTACCAAGGCCGCGCTAACTGCTGCTTGCGAGACCGTGATGTAGAGGTACAGCTCTTCTCTTGGCACGGACGGGCTAAGAAGTGGTGGGGACGATAGGTACTTCTTCAAGTCCTCGAATGCCTTCTGACATTCGTCCGTCCACTCGAATGATTTCTTCAGTACTCGGAAGAAAGGCAAACACTTATCTGTCGCTTTGGAGATGAATCTGTTCAGGGCCGCAACTTTTCCGTTCAAGCTCTGAACTGCCTTCACTGTCTTCGAGGGCTCTAACTCCATTATGGCTCGCACTTTCTCTGGGTTGACTTCTATACCCCTTTGGGACACCATGAATCCCAAGAATTTCCCGGCCGTAACCCCGAACACGCACTTGTTTGGGTTCAGCTTCATGTTGTACGACCGAAGGGTGTCGAATGTCTCCTGAAGGTCGCTGAGATGGTCGTTCTCACACACGCTCTTCACCAACATGTCGTCGACATAGACTTGTACGTTCCTACCGAGCTGGTGCGCGAACATCTTGTTCATTAACCTTTGATATGTAGCCCCCGCGTTTTTGAGTCCGAATGGCATCACCTTGTAGTAGAAAAGTCCCTGGCTAGTTACAAAAGAGGTCTTCTCCTGATCCTCCTCCTTCATTCTAATCTGGTTATAGCCTGAGAAGGCGTCCATGAAACTCAAGAGTTCGTGTCTGGCTGTTGAGTCTACCAGGGTGTCTATCCTTGGGAGTGGATAGCTATCTTTTGGGCATGCCCTGTTAAGGTCCGTGAAGTCGACGCACATTCTCCACTTTCCACTGTTCTTTCTCACCATGACCACATTTGCTAGCCAGTTGGGGTAGTAGACTTCTCGGATGAACCCCGCCTCCAGCAGTTTTCTAACTTCTTCCGCCACTGCTTTATCCCGTTCCTGCGCGAATATCCGCTTCTTCTGCCGGACTGGGGGGGAGTCCGGGTTGACATTCAGCTTATGGACTATCACTAACGGATCGATTCCTGGCATATCTTCGTGGCTCCACGCGAATATGTCCTGATTCCTCCTCAGAAAGATTGCCAGGTCTTGCCTTATCGTCGGGCTGGCCAGGGTGCCCATTCTTGTCGTCCGTCCGGGTCTCGATTCATCGAGCATGACTTCTTCCAACTCTTCTACCGGCTCTGCGATGGTCCGCTGCTCGCCAATGCACAAGGTCTGCTGGTGATCCTCCATTTCCAGCATGGCGACGTAGCATTCCCGGGCGGCCACCTGATCTCCTCGCAACTCTCCAATTCCGTACTCCGTAGGGAACTTGATCATCAGGTGGTATGTTGAGGTCGCTGCTTTCCAAGAGTTCAGTGTAGGTCGCCCTATTATACCGTTGTACGCGGATGAATAGTCGACCACTAAGAAGGTCACGTTCTGAGTGATTTGCTGCGGATAGTCACCGACCGTCACTGAGAGGGTGATTGCTCCTAATGGGAGTATCCTCGTTCCTCCAAAGCCGACCAACGGGGCATGCGTTGGTGTTAGTCGTGCTCTATTTATTCCCATCTGCTGGAATGCTGGGTAGTATAGGATGTCTGCCGAGCTGCCATTGTCGACCAGCATCCAGTGTACGTTGTAATCTCCTACCCTTAAACTGACGACAAGGACGTCATCGTGTGGATGGTAGAGGCGTCTCGCGTCGTCCTCTGAGAATCCAATGATCGGACTTTCTCTCCGTGCTATCTTGGGTATAGAACCCGTTGTCTGCACATTTTGGACCGTCTTGAGGTAGGTCTTTCGGGCCTTTTTGGATGATCCCGTTGCTATCGTGCCCCCTATTATCATCCTTATGTCCCCAACAGGGGGTCTCGGATGGTCGTTCTCCCGTCGGGGAGCCTGTTCCCGTGCATGAACATCCGTCCTTTCCTTACTGACGAATTTCTGCAGTTTTCCTTCTCTGATGAGGGCCTCAATTTGCTGTTTCAGATCGTAGCAATCCGCAGTATCATGACCGTGATCGCGGTGGAAACGGCAATACTTGTTTCTGGATCGCTTGGCCGGATCGCTCTTTAGCTTCCTTGGGAACGTCAGGGATCGTCTTTGATCTGCATCAGCACTTGGTCTAGTGGAGCGTTCAGAGGGGTGAATCTTGTGAATCTTCCTCCTGGGGGCTTAGAATGCTTATCCTCGCGTCTGTCACCCGTTCTTGGTTTTTTCTTTCCATGGTCCTGCCTGGCATCTTCCGGTCTCTCTCTCTTCCTGGGCTTGTCTTCCCTGACCGATAGTGCGTCCTCCGCATTCATGTATTTCGTGGCCCTATAGAGTACTTCAGACATGGTTTTCGGATCATTTTTGTACAGGGAGAACAGGAATTTTCCCTTCCGTAGGCCATTGGTGAAGGCTGCCACCAAAATCTTGTCGTCGGCCTCATCAATGGAGAGTGCTTCCTTGTTGAAGCGAGTTATGTATAATCGCATCGTCTCGTCCTCCCACTGCCTGATGCTCATTAAGCATGCCGTAGACTTCTTGTACCTGTGCCCCCCGATGAAGTGCGAGGTGAATTGGGCACTTAGCTCCTTGAAGGTGTTGATCGAATTTGGCGTCAATCTGCTGAACCAGATCCTTGCTGCGCCCCTCAGTGTTGTAGGGAAGGCCCTACACATGATCTCGTCCGGTACTCCCTGGAGGTGCATCATGGTCTTGAAGGTTTCCAGATGATCTAACGGGTCCTTGACCCCGTCGTAGCTCTCAACCTGCGGCATCTGGAACTTCTGTGGCAGGGGACAGGAGTTGACTGGTGCGGTGAACGGCGAGTTCGTTCTATTCACTAGATCGTCGAGGTCGCTGGAGACGCGTCCCTTGAGGGCGTTCATCATGACCTCCATCTGCTCTTTCATCACCTGCATCTCTGCGAGGATGGGTGGTGGGGTCGCATTCGTGAGGGAGGGCATGCTCGAATTCCGCCTCTTCGTTCTACTGGGCTCATTACTGCCCTCTTGCTTCTCAAGCCCCCTTCTTTCGGAGCTGTCCCCCTGGTTCTCCTCCTGACCGTTATGTCCCGGGTTCTTCTGTCGCAGCTGTTCCTCTAGGTCATGATTCTGTTTCGTGAGGCATTCTACTGCAGCCGCGAGGGTCTGAACCTGTCTTTCTAATGCGGTGGGCCTTGGCGGCTCGTCACCTTGAACGTTGTTGGTGGTGGCCATCGAGCGTGTGAGTACCATGCAACTCTTGTGTCCGGGAGGCGACGATGGCTTAAGCTGTCACGATCAACCTTCCCACAGACGACGCCAACTGATGATGCCGAAAAGTTCACCAGTGAGATGCACGATCCTTGCGCTCGTAGCCGTTGGCTGCAAGAGAGAACAACACAGAAAAACCTTCAAAGGGCTCCGGTGTGGAGCCGGCCAAACACCCTCCGAATGTTAAGTCAGAAATGTTTTTACAACTCTAGAGTGCTAGAGAGGAGTTAGTCATGCGTACCTTTTTATGAGGATGTTGGGGCTTTTTATAGTAGTGAGGTCTTGCCTCCTTTCCTTGTAGAGCAAGTCTCATCCTTGCAGAGCAAGTCTTCTCCTTGCAGAGCAAGTCTTCAAGAATCTGAAACTTGGTGGGCAAGCCTGGGCCTTCGTTCTGTCAGGGGCCCACTCAAAGAATGGGCTCTACCTTCTTTGGGCCTGTGGACATGGGCCTGTTGGGCTCGCTAAGCCTTTTCTCATATTTTATCCTCTTCACTTTTCATATTTTTATCATTTGGGGCTTATCTATGTGCAGGAGGCCTGCTGCATGGGGTAATTAGTAATTACCACCGGTTCTTGGTGTGTACTGTGGAGTGTCATGAAGAATTGGTAGAGTTATTTTAGGATCATAATCAATTCCACACCTATTTTATGACTGTGTTGACTACCTGTCTTCACATTAATCCACAATTGTTTTTCCTCAAAATATGCCCCAATAATCCATGTTGCAGCTCAAGTACTGGCTTCTGTGGAGGCACGAAGCCTTATTGCGGCCCCAGCTGCCAGAGCAATTGCCACCTACCAGGTAATATCAGCAATCTCATTAACCAGACCACGTTTGATGAAATATTGTTTAAGCACCGCTCTGATGCTTCGTGCGACGGCTCCACCTTCTACACCTACGATGTTGTGTTTGTGGGGTTAAGATATGTTGTCCACACCTGCCGAAAAAAAGGTCATCATATCTTGACCCCTTTTTATTTTTTTATTTTGGTCGTTCAAGAGAGAAATATGTGGCTGGCAGTTTGCTTCAACAACAGAAAGAAAATTTTCAAAATTAAAATTGATAAAATCTTAATTAATATCAACAATGTCACAAAAAAATTTAATGGTTTAGCCATATTATTTATTAAAAAAAATGGTACATCATCTAAAATAAAGAGAAGAATAGATTTTATTATTTTAGGTAAAAAAAATTATTTAAGTATTATTTAAATATTTAAATATATAAATGACTTTATTTTAATTTTGATCTTAGGCCCTAAAATGCATAGAGCGATCCTGATCATGACAATAAAGGGGAAAAGTCGTTGCGTTCATAGTAGATTATTTAAAATGTGCCCAATTTAAATAACAATATCTTCTGGAGAAATGTTATGATCAAAATATTTTTATAATACTTTTACAACAAATTTTAAGTGGAAATTTGTTATTGGTTGTTATTGGTGGGAAAAAATATAATTTTAGTGATTAGTTGAAATTAAAACTAGTAATAACTTATCACCTAAAATTTGTTGAGAAAGTTTTGTGAAAGAGTTGTGGAGGATCACTTTTCTCTATATCTTTGGACTTTAGCTGAAGAAAAAGTTAAATATTATTACATTGTTTAAAACGAGGTTGTCCCTTCTTCTTCTTCTTCTTCCCTTTCCTTTTTTTTTTTTTTGTGTGTGTGTGTGTGTGTGTGTGCGGGCGCGCGCGCGCGCACGTGTGCACATGCGCTGAAGTTTAAATCGAGGTTGTCAATTTAAGGAATTGGTCCTTGTTCATAATTGCCTTCTTCCCTAAGTCCAAACATTACCATTATTTTGTAAAGATTCTCTATTTTTAACATCAACCCACAGCCATAGGCCCAAAGGATGGTAAGAATTATGGTTGTCAAAATCTCGATCTGCATTCTATGATTTTACGATTTTACGATTCCACCTACCTAAAACAATCTAGATCTTTGAAGGATCTTTGCAATTGTTCAAGATCGGTAGGATCTTTAACTTAATAGAAGGCTCAGTTGGACCACTACAACAAAATGTATTTTCAGTGACGAATTTTAGTGAGGACAATTTTTTCATTACTAAAAAGTACCATTTATTGACGAAATTTATATTTCGTCACTATTTATAAAAAAAATTAGTAAAATTTAGTGATGAAAAATAAATTTTGTCGCTATATTTTGGGTCGAACTAAAGGCGCCAAATGAAAATGTAGGCACCAAACAAAATTCATCTAGGGTGACGAAATGTAAATTTTGTCACAATAAGTTTTACACTTAAAATTATATTCAACCCTTTTTGTTTTGTTATTTCACTTCCTCACTCGCCTGACTCTCACTCTCTCAAAAAAAGTTCCAAACCCAGTCATCGATACATTTCACCTCACTGTCGCCGATCTATCGTCGCCTTACTGACACCGATTCGCTTCTCGTCAGTCCGTCGCGACGCTTCAGCTTGCAACGGTTTAGCTCGCAACGGTTTGTGCCTCACTGTTGCCGATTCAATCCTTTGCACTATCTGCGATGATTACAGCAACACTTTAGTCCTTCGCACCATCGGTGATGCTTTCGGCGACTCTTCGCCTTCCACCCAGTCAGCAACTTTTCGCCTACCATCCAATCAGCGACTCTTCGCCTTTTGGTTTTTTTTTTTTTTTTTTTTTTTGAGTTAATTTTTTTGTTAATTTTTGTCTAATGATTCTAGTTCCTTTGGGTATTTTTGTTTAATGATTCTAAATGCTTGATGTTAATTTGTTTAATGATTCTTGTTCTCTGGGTATTTTTTTTGTTTCATACAGTAATGGGTATATGCATAATGGGTTTTTTTTTTTTTTTTTTCTTTTCCTTTTGAGTTAATTTTTTGTTAATTTTTGTTTAATGATTCTAGTTCCTTTGGGTATTTTTGTTTAATGATTCTAAATGCTTGATGTTAATTTTTTTGTTTAATGATTCTTGTTCTTTGATATTTACTATGTAATGGTTGCGGAGAAATGGGTATATGCATTTTTGTTTAGTTTGGGTATTTGATATTTACTATGTAATGGTTGTGGAGAAAGTTTCTTATATATGTACTTATCAATTACTGTAATTCTTTTAGATTTCTATGGTTCTTATTGTTTGGATGATTCTAGATCCTCACCCTCTTGGTTTGGTTTCCACATTGATACCGGTGTTAGATATATGTAGTGTATAAGTGAAGGTGTAAACATTGTTGAAGAATTTTAATCAAAATGGGAACCATAAGAATTTAACACTAGTATCGATGAGGATTTGGGCATATATGTACTCAACATAAAAGTTTAAAATTGATGCATAATAGGTGTAATTTGAGCTTCCCATCTTGATTGAAAGGTACTATGAGATTTGGTTACAGTTTGAAATTTATCTAGATAAATGAAAAGTTATAGATTTAGGTAATATACATGTACCCCCACATGGGTGTTCATTGTCATATATCATTAAGAGCTTTTATTAAATTGATTCCTAGGATTAGGTTCTGGTATTTAATGAGCTTTTACAAGCTTTTCTTTAACTTTTGTACTTATAAATTTAATTTTTTTTTGAAGACTAAATACACATTGTTTGCAGTAACTTTGGATTTTTTCTGAAAGTTGTAAACTTAGCTTGACCAAAGTAAGTAAATTCTAGTTAAAAACTTGTAACACTTTATACTTGTGATGTTGGAAATTGGTTTTGTGGTGGTATGTTGTGTTGGAGCAAGCGAGTGGCTTGCATGGTGTTATAAGGTGGCTTAAACTAATATTGGGCGTGTTTTTCATTTATTGCAAATGTGAATGAGTATTGTTGATTAGATGTGATGAATAGTATTTTATTTCATTTCAATACTTGTAAAACTCTATACTTGTGATGTTGGAAATTGGTTTTGTGGTGGTATGTTGTGTTGGAACAAGCAGGTGGCTTGCATGGTGTTATAAGGTGGCTTAAACTAATATTGAGAGTGTTTTTTCATTTATTGCAAATGTGAATGAGTATTGTTGATTAGATGTGATAAATAGTATTTTATTTCATTTCAATACTTGTAAAACTTTATACTTGTGATGTTGGTGATTGGTTTTGTGGTGGTATGTTATGTTGGAGCAAGTTGATGGCTTGCATGGTGTTATAAGGTGGCTTAAACTAATATTGGAAGTGTTTTTTCATTTATTGCAAATGTGAATGAGTATTGTTGATTAGATGTGATGAATAGTATTTTATTTCATTTCAATACTTGTAAAACTCTATACTTGTGATGTTGGTGATTGGTTTTGTGGTGGTATGTTGTGTTTGAGCAAGCGGGTGGCTTGCATGGTGTTATAAGGTGGTTTAAACTAATATTGGGGGTGTTTAAGTATTAATATAGACTTGTGCATTCATGAATGAGATAGAACTTTATCTAAGTAGCATATAGACTTAGATGTTAGAATACATTATGCATGAGTTGTTCTTGAAGGTGGAACTTCAAGAGATGCTAATCAAAATAAAGAGCATGACATACCTGATGTTGATCTTGATATGGATTATAATATGTAAAGTTCATAACAATTGTCTTAAATGTTGTGTGCTTGTCTTAAAGTTTTATGCTTATCTAAGTAGGAATTGTTTTGTACTTATCTTGAACTTGATATGAATATTGATGTTGTCATTTGTTGTGTTGAGTTAGTAGTAATTGTATTCAAATTTAGCACTTGTGAATTGCTTAATATAGATAATGGTGTAGACTATGATATGTAAAGTTAGTATATCCAACGGTTAGAAAATGAGATAATTGAGCTCAAAGAGGCAAGAGCTAGGGACCAAGAGGAGCGAACTAAGGACGATTTGGAGCAAGCTAGGGACCAAGAGGCACAAACTAAGCAAGAAGAGGTCCAAAAGAATATTTTTAACTTTTTGAGGAAGGGTTATGATGATGCTCTTACCTATGGGGGTGGTTCAATTTCAAGTTAAAACACTTTTTGGTTAGTACTTTATTTTAGCAATTGACCCACACTACATAGTGTGATTACTTTTTTTGATGCATTATTTGAAACTAATTGTATTATATTACACTTGAAAATCTATATTTACTTTCTACAACTTATACATTAGGAGTTGTGATTTTAATTTATTGGTGTGGCTACTCTTAATGCATTGTTAGAAATGTTTCTTATAACTTAGTTAATGTTTTTACTTTACTATTTTAATGTAGTGTTTTTATATTTGTGCAGATTTCTTATTGGTGGCTTTTAGGGGATTTACTTTTGGCATTACTTAAAGACATATGAGGACATCTATCGTTAGTTCTAATTATATTATGCTACCTTTTTTGTATTGTTATAAAACATCTTGAGTTATTGTATGTATTGCATACAATTATTGTATGGAATGAGTTTGAATTGGATACTTGTTTTATTTTTTACTTGTGGAAGGTATGGATATTTTTTTATAAATGTGTTGTTGAAATAAATATGTTATTCAAATGTGAGGTTTTAATAATGTAAAGACAGGTTATAGGTTAATATCAAAGCCATGAAAAAAATAAAAATAGAAAATAAGTTTTAGTGATGAATTTTTTCGTCACAAATATAGCAACAAAAAATTATTTTAGTGACAAAATATTTCGTCACTAAATGTAGCAAAATTTTGTAAGAAATGGTTTTAGTGACGAAAATTTTCATCGCTATATGTGCCTGGACTTTCTTAAAAATAGTTTCAGTGACGAACTTTTTCATCACTATATGTACCCAAACATAGTTTTAGTGGTGAAATTATTCGTCACTAAATATGATTTAATAACTAAAGTGTTTTTAGTGAAGAAATATTTTCTTCACTGAATAGTGTTTTTAATGAGGAAAACATTTAGTGATGAAACGTTTTCGTCGCTAAAAGTTTTTTTTCTTTAAAATCAAATCAGACTTTTAGTGACGAAATATTTTGTCACTAGGACTTTTAGTGACGGGGTTTCAGTGACGAAATGAGTTTCGTCACTAAAAGACCTTAGTGACAAAAAACTGGACTTTTAGTGACGAATTTTTTCGTCATTGAAAATACATTTTTTTGTAGACCTAAATGAAAAATAACATTAGTATAAATCAAGTTTTTCTATTCTAATGTAGAGAGATAGAGTGACAGTTGGACCAAAATAAAAAATAGCATCCCAATAGAGTGTTATGTTTTGAGAATTTTGGTTTCTTTGAATGATGCCTACAAATGGATGTAATGATGTATGGTAATTACATTAAATAGATGCAAATTTTTTGTTTTTTTATAAATAAATGTATAATTTATGTGATTATTTAACATACCAATATATATTTTCTATTTTTTTCTCAAATTATGTACGATTTTATAATCCATGATCCTACTTACCTCCCACGATCTACGTAGGATTCCAATTTTGACAACTTTAGTAAGAATGTACCTTATATTGTGGTACTTTTACTGCACCAAAAAAAAAAAAAAAAAAAAAGATATTGTGGTACGATAATGCTAATTAGCAACGATAATAAGAATAATATAGAGGTGTTAGAGCATTCACATTAAAGATGTGAAAAGTGCTAAAATGCTATTTTATAATTCAAAACACAAAACCATGCTTTACATCAAAAGTGCCAAATCTCAAATGTTTTAGCAACTTGCGATAGTAAGCAATGTTTTCAGACTCTGACAGTTCATTGAATCATAAAAGGGAGAGGTTCAAGGTTTTTGAGGTTGAACCGAGGTCGAACTGGAGTCGAATCGTGATGACGTCATAATTAATTTAATAATTAATTAAAGCCTAAATATAGATATTAAATTTATAAAACTAGCAAAATTGACAAATATCTATATATGTGAGGGAAATTTAATGATTTTCAAGCATATATTTAATAATTAAATAAGAAAGTTAATAAAATAAAATAATAACCATGAAAACATTAAAATTTATGATTAATTTTTGAAGTAAAGTTGAATATCTTTGAAGGATTTTAATTATAATTTTTTTTATTCCTTGTAAGAGATGGATAATTTAATTAAGTAGAATAAAATTGTGTTAAGTTGTTTTTATTTTTATTTTTTAAAAAAATGCTAAGGGGTTCACGGTTCTTGCCACCAGTTCGTGCGGTCCAATCTCGGTTTTAGGGGTTTAGGGGTTCACGGAATTAACAAAAAATCTTGTTCTTTATGCTTAAAAAACCAGTTTTCATCCCGGTTTTCGATTTTCCCGGTCCGACCACCCGGTCCGGTTCGGGTCTAAAAACCTTGATAGTAAGGTGCTACAACTAACATCTTACTGTTGTAAGTTGCTTTATTTATTTTTAATTATTTTTTCTTTCTTTCTCACTCTCTCTTTCCAGGTCTCTCGTTCTTTTTCTTTCTCTTTGCCTCTCTGACCCTTTTTCTTTTCTTCTTTTTTTACGCTGCACTTTGTTCTTCTTCTTCTTACTCTCATTTCTTTTTTCGTCCTCTCAACTCAAACGATCCTCTCAAGTGAAATCGTGGCTCACAAGGCTTCACCGGATTGTGGTGTGTGATTTTTGTTTTGTTTTGTTTTTGTTTTTGTTTTTTGATTTTTGTTTTTTGTTTTTTGTTTTTTTTTTTGTTTTTGTTTTTGTTTTTTTGTTATTTTTTTGAGATTATGAAGCAAATAGTTTTTATATTTTGCTTGCCCTTTATATCTTACTTAAAATTTTATTTTAAAAAATTGGGCTTTGGGAAATACCATTTTTTTGGCTTTTCTTTTAGTTTATCAATCTTGCTTGTGGTGTGTGTTTGATTAATTTGGATCAAAAATTAGTTTAACAAGATGATTCTTCTTCTAAAATATAATAACAAAACCAATATATATATATATTTTTTTTCTTTTTTTAATAGTGGGTTCACTTTCAATGTTTTCATTTTGAGGGTGGTAAGGGTGGTGACATTGAGTGGGTGGCGGTTGACGGTGGTAAGGGTGGGTTGGTTGTTTTAACTTGGAGAAGAGAGACACACAGAGAAAGAGAGAGAAAGAGATGCGGAGAATAAAAATGAATTAAAAATAATAAATAAATAATATTTTAATGAAATGATAAAAAAGATAAAATCTTTGATGTTAGTGGAGTGTTAAAATAGATACTTTAAGATACTAAATGCTATATTTTTTAACATGTTTAATGTGAATGCTCTTACAAAATGGTGTCCATGAAGTGATTCGAACTGAATCTAAAAATTTAAAATAATTTATTTAATGTCATTTCAAATATTGGGCTCAAATCTCCAGAATCAAACCACACGAACACAACATCAATTCAACTGCTATGTTTTCTCAGTTGCTAGTTGTTATAGTAATTGTGGACAAAAGAAGAGAATGAATGGTATTTAAAGAGAAGCAATTAAAAAAATTAAGAAAAATTGATATTTTAATGAACAATAGTATAAAATAGATAATTTGATGTAGAAAATTTTGAAAAGTAAATATGTAAAATAAAAAAAAGTAAGTTCTTATATTAAAATAGGCATAAAGTTTTGCACAAATGTGAATAATCAATTACAGAGAGTCAGTTTCTCAAAAAAAAAAAAAATTAAATAAATAAATAATAATAATAATTACAAAGAGTCTAATTATTCGAGAAGAAAAATCATGCATGGTTTGCGCGTACATCCTGAATGCGTAAAGAGTGTATTACTTCATTTAAAACATGGCCGACAATTTAAATAATACTCTCTTTGGCACATTTTCATAATAAATCTTCTTCCAAATAATTATTCTTTTATCTTTTTGTAATGATTCTCTGTTATTATCCTTCTCATATTTTTGTCATTAGCCAATTCATACAAGATTTGGCTCAGTGGCAACTCCCCGTACAGGTTAAGGTGTTCCAAGGAACAATTTGACCAAAAAAAAAAAAAAAAAAAATTATATTTAACATGTATTTGGAACACCCTAAAAAAAAAAAAAAAAAATTGAACTAAAATCTGAAAAAAAAAAAAAAAAAAAATAAAAAAATAACAAAGCCAAGCCCACGGCGAGCCCAACAACAGATTTAAGAAGTAGAAAACCCACAAATTCTCAAAAAAAAGAAAAAAAAGCCAACACAAAGAATCAGAAATCAAACCCATGGTCACGTTGCTGGCAGAGAAAACCAAACCCCAATACAATCTATACAGAGCAAAAGCAAAACAAACTCCAATACAGAGGTGTTTATCAAAAAAAAAAAAAAACCCAATACAGAGCAAACCAAAACCAAACCCAATACAGAGGAAACCAAACCCACGGTTACGTCACTTGCAGCTCGCTCGTCGTCATCGTCAATCGCTCGCTCGCGCCTCGTTTTTGTCGCTCGTCGCTTACCCCTCATCGCAGATCGCAGATCGATTTGCTCTGGTGCTCGGTGCTCCCTCCCTCAAGGTATTTCTCTCTCTCTCTCTCTCTCTCTCTCTCTGAATCTGAAATGAAAACTATGAAATGAAAAATGCCACTGAGAGTGTCTTTATTCTTTAACTCTCTCTCTTTTGAACTAGTCTGTGATTGGCTGGCCTTTACACTTTAGCTTTATTAATATTTGGCTGTTTACCTTTTTTTTTACTTTTTAAATTTGGCTTTATCTTATTCTTATCCGTTGGTGTTGGTCAATGTGTGTTGGTATTGGTGTTGGTATTGGTGAGATATTGATTGTCTTTTAGTGTAATGTGCTGCACATTACGCTGTTTTAATTATTGTGCTACACATGGGATGTAGCACAATAATTAACCAATACATTAAATTAACCAATACATTATAAAAGACAAATAAATTAAATTATATTAGACTAAATAATAATTAATAATTTTATAATTAGTAAAACAACAATATAACAAATTATAGTTTATAAAAGACACAAATTAATGAAACAACTAAACAACAATAATTAATAATTTTATTAATATTTCAAATGAACTTATAGTTTATTGTTTATTCTTTTGCTAGAATTATGGACAAATATTTGATAAGGAAAAGTTGATACGTCTAGCTAAGTTCTATCCCTCTGATTTTCTTGGGACAGATATTTTGACACTTGACTCTCAACTACAGAATTACATTTTTGATATGCGTAGTAATGACTTCTTTTTAAAGCTTCAAGGAGTTAGTGAACTTGCTGAAAAGTTAGTGAGCACAAGGAAGCATGAGACTTATCCATTAGTCTACTTCCTTGTGAAGTTAGCTTTGACCCTTCCGGTTGCTACTGTAATAGTAGAAAGAAGTTTTTCAACAATGAAATATATAAAGAATGAATTGTGCAATCGAATGGGAGATCAGTGAATGAACGATTGCTTGGTTGTGTATATTGAAAAAGATGTAGCTTGTAGCATTGATAATGAGACTATCATGCAACAATTTCAAAATATGAAAACTTGTAGAAGGCAATTGTAAATTTTATGTATTTTCGTGTTTTTTGATTGTTGTAGTTGTCAATATATAAAATTTTCTTTTTATTAGATTGTGTAATTTATACTTGTTGAGAAACACCCTGAAAAAATTTCTTGGAATCGCCACTGATTTGGCTTATCCATGTGAAGCCACGGCTGTGTTTTGTCTACTTGGAGTTTTATCCTTCTGAATTTTAAGGTGGCGATAATACTAAAATTGCTATTAATTTCACATCCAGTGATAGTAAGAATGCAATGTAGGCAGGGTGGCTCAACAACTTTGGGGGCCTTACGAGAAAATTTTAAGTAAAGCGTTTTTTATTTAAATATTAATCAAATAATATATATTGAATTTTTTTATTTAAAAACTATTTTTCTTACTTTTTGAGATGCAAAATTACTAATTAAGTTTTTGTATTTAAGTTCTTCTAACATTTCTTGTTCAATTGATAATATAATTAATCCACTTAATCTTTCTTGTGATATAGTAGACCTTAAATAAGATTTTTTTAATTTTAATTTTGAAAAACTTCTTTCTGCAAATGCAACCGTAACAGGTATTGTTAGTAATATTTTATAAGCAATATATGCACTTGGAAAAGAATCTAGTCTTTTTAAATAATTAATTACATTAATTGGAATATTTTCATCTATTTGAATAACTTCTTTTAAAACTATTAGTTCTGAAAATAAATCTAAACCATCAATATCATAATAAACATCATGTTTCAGAAAACTTTCGAGATTAAGACAATATTTTTTCAAACTTTTATCATCTAGTGCTTTTAGTTTTTCAAAATTAAATAAAAAACAAAAAATATCCTCATATATTTGAAATTGTTCAAACCTACTTTCAATTGATGAAATAGCTTGATCTACTGTATATACAAAATAATTAATTCTAAAAGATTCTTCAGCAGATTGAGATTCAATTTGTTTTTCAATTTTTCTCTTTTTTTGAAGTTTTTCATATCCGGATAAATATTTTCTAGTAGACATTTATAATGAGAAAATATTTATAGATAAATAAAACACAATTTATAATTAAAAATGATAATTTAACTAAAAATAAAATTTAAGGCATAGAATAATAGAACCTGGTTATTGCAATTTTTCTAAAGCCGTGACTACTTTAGAGTCTAAACCTGTACAAATAAAAATTAATTTATTATATAGTTTAATAAATTAGTGTCATTATAATACAAATGAGTTGATATGATACACATCAAATTATTAATTGATATAATAATTTATAATAGTTGATAAAGTGAGCAAAATGTGTTGTCTTATAACTGTGGGCTGCATTGTGCAGTGCAACCTGTGTTGTTGTGGGGTGTGCTTGTGCAATGCAGATGTGAGATGTCCAGCCTGTACTCCTTTGGCTAAGTGTAAAAGCAAAAAACGTGTCCTACCATAGCAGAAAAGGGTCCAATTAAGAGAGGGGCAAAATTTTATATTAATATTTTCCAAGCTTGTCCTATGACTAAAAACCAGGGCCGACTTGTGGCTTGTGCATTGAAATAAATAAATGTGTCCCATTGCCATCAATGGCTTGTGCAGTGAAATACGAGAGGGGCAGAAAAGGGTCCTATCATAGTAAAAACGTGTCCCATCATTCAATTGTGCAGTGAAATAAACTGAAAATATATATAATTTAAATTAAATAATCATCTTCATTTTTGGAAATATAAAGAGGGGATGAAGATTACCTCTGGTTCTGGTACACTTCTCCTTTTCAATTTTGAATTTGCTGTGAATAGAAGGGAATCAACAAAGAAAATTTTTAAGTTAGACTAAGTTTATGAAAAAAGATCAAGAATCAAGATAAAGAGGAAGAAAATAAAGGTAAGAATATAGATGGAGAGGTAGAGAGATAGAGAGATGAGAGATTTTTCTTTTGTTTTTGAAATTTATAATCTCTATTTTTAGCAAATTTCAAGACAATTGTGTTGTGTTATTAATGAATTTGTCTCATATTAATTTTGATTTTAGCATATTTCAAGAATGAGTTAATAAATTTGTCTCCTAAAATTTAATTTTGTTAGCTAAAGTTTGACTATTTTTGTTTTTTCCCTTTTTAATCTTCTGCATTTTAGGATATAATGGGGGCATTTTTAATGCATTTTATTGACTAATAAAAGTGCTTAATTTTTTTTAATTAAAATATATAGATAAATATATTATATATATATATATATATATATATATTTTTTTTTTTTTTACAAGTGAGGTCTACTTTTACAAGTGGGGGTCTTAAGTGATTGCATCAATTGCATCATCTATTAAGCCGGCCCTGCCACAAAGTCCCCACTGAATATAGGACTTATACTTGGAATCATAAAAACTTACTCCATGTGGTACAGCTATAAATGAAAATACACAAAAAGGATCCAAACGAAAAATAAGAACATGAATCAAATCTGTTGCAAGATAGCACCTAATAATAAATTATTAGGAATGTTGTGAAATTATTTTGAATTTTTGTTGTGTGATTGTGTCACTAGCTTTATTGCTATATAATTCCATAAACAATAGAATAATAATAAATTCATAATACTAAAATATATAGTTTCATATACAAACACAATCATAATTAATGTCTATTAATAGCTACAATAATTTTCATATTGAGACAATTTTTTTTTAAAAGAAAAAGATAAATTTTTTTAATATGTTAAATTTATTCATACATTGTATGGGCTATCAACTAGTAAAGAACAATTATCAAAGATATATGTATGTATGTGTGTATGTATGAATGTATGTATAATCATATAATTTTTCATAATTGTTAAACATGATTTATAGCGAATGATACATAATAAAAGTGATATTATAGTTGTAGATTCAGGTAAAAGTGATATTATTGTCATAATAAGCACAAAATATTGTCTTATGCCAAAAGCCATGTTTTATTAGAGTAACAATGCATTTGGTTGGGATGAAAATTGGGGGGATAGAAAATGAGGAAGATATTTTCTGCACCGAGCTTATGGGTATATAAACTCAACGCATATGAAAATTTCCCATAAAGAAAAGAGAATGTGAGAGCCGGCTCTAGATTTAGGCGAGTTAGGTGACTGCGTAAGGCCTCCAAGTGAAAAAATACCCCTAAATTTTAACCAATTAGGTTAGTTATTTGATTCAAAAAAAAAAAAAAAAAGTTCTATAAAATGTATTAATTAAACCCCAAATTATAACGAATAAATAAATTAAAAAAATCAGGAAAGAAGGCCTAATGTAGGAGGTAATAAATTACACCCAATATATTAACATGTTTTTAAAAAAGATTAATTCTTTTCGCAGACTGGGAGAGCAAAGTCGTCGAGGATAACTCACGGCCATAGTATCTCTTGTAGTACCCTATTTTAGGAAAAATCAAATCAGGAATTATTATACGAAATGAATTGAACGAGTTATAAATCTAAATTATTAATTTTTTTTTTTTTTTTTTTTGTTTTGTTTTTGAATGAGCTTTTTGTTAAATTTTTTTTTTTCATTTATTGTTGTTTGCCTTAATCTTGTTCTTGTTTAGGTTATTTTTACTGTTATTTGGGCTAATGTTATCGTTGTTATTATTTGTTTATTTTTTTAAAAGGGTAAAGGATTATGTTTCATAGGCCTATATTATTTTTATGAGTAATGCTAGGAACATAACAAAATGTCACAACATTCCTAAACTAGCATACCAAAAACTATAAATTAGAGATTGTGGTATGCTAATTTAAAAATATTGTGTCCCTATAGCTAGGATCCCTCTTATTTTTGTTGTTAGAGTGTTCAATATTTTTTTAGGGTAGAAAAAACAAGTTATTTTAAAATTTTATATATATATATATATATATATAATACCAAAATAAGAGGGATCCTAGCTATAGGGACACAATATTTTTTTAGGGTAGAAAAAACAAGTTATTTTAAAATTATATATATATATATATATATATATATATATATATATATATATATATATATAATACCAATACATTTGAGCGCCTTTAAGAAGTTGTCAATAGTTAGCTTAGGAGACTAAGCATAGTTGTTAAAACATGAATAATATCATGAATCGATTATTTAATTATTTATTTATTTTTGTATCGTGTAACGTAAGATTCACAAATACTTAATAAAATTTATTAAAATAAATTATAAATGTACATATATAAAGGGTATGTTTATTATAAATTCATAACGTATTCAACTAATGACTAATTTAATATCACTTATGTAATAATATTTAACAAGCTAACTAAATAATTCAAATTAACATGTGTTCATATACATATTCAAATTAATAAAAATAAAAATTATAATAAATAAAAAATAACCCAAAATAATAATTTATTTTAATAATATTCATCATCTTGCATAGAGGTGTCCAACCCACCCGCCTGAACTGATCTGTAACCACTTAATTCGATTGCTCCAACAGTCAGACTCAGGTCCCAACGTCAAAAACCCAACGCCAGCGGTTCGATTTTAGATCTTCTCCTCCAAAACCCATGAAAACTGACCCACCCGAGGACCATCAACTTCGGAAATTTTTCTAAATTTTCGACCACTTTTTTAGCTAAATCCAACGATTTTTGGCATGATATACACCAGATTAGGCCGAATCTAGCAATTTCTCCGCATGATTTGGTAAAAATCTAGCCGGATCCAACGAGATCTCATTGGATCTTGGATGGATTTGGCAAGATCTCACTGCGTTTTGGCAGATTCTGGTTGTTTTCAGTTTCACTCGAAACCGACAACCTCGTTATTGTTACAGGTCAGTTGTGGGTTGGGAAACTACCCACCCAATCATCACGTTCATCATTTTGCAAATTTATTTATTCATTAAAATTTTCTTTATCATCATCAACATTTACTATCTCTTCTTGTTCTTTTATTTTAATAATTTTTTTTAATATTTCTTCTTGGCATTCTAGCCTCTTAGACTTATAATAATAATGAAAAAAATAATTATATTGATAGTTAATACATTATTCACGGTATAGAAAAGAAATTTGCAAATATAAAGTGGTGGGCAAAAAAAAACTTATGTACATGTTATTTTATTGGGCTAAATTAATTAACCTAATAATTTTGTATTAAAAAAAGTTTAACAACTTGTTGGATTTAAATAAAAGCACAAATTTTAACCCAAAAAAAAAACCTCATTTTGAAGCACATGTCTATGTATACGTCCTTAAAATATAAAACTTTTTATGCATCATACGAAATTGACAACCATGTTTGAGTATGCAAGTTAAAATGCTGAAAGGAAAGAGATACACGGAGCACAATCATTTAGATGGAAAACCACTTGATTTTGTGGTGAAAAACCATGGTGGAGCAATTGTTGAATCCATTGGTCCTAAGAATGATTTATTTATTTATTTATTTATTTTTAATGAGAAAAATGCTGAGAATGATTTTATAAAGCAAAATGAGATTGTTTTGTAGCTATAATTACATACATCATAGGCCTTTTTTGAATATATATAATTTTTGTTTCTATTGCAGTTAGTTATATGTAACTAGCTACTCTGGTGTGGTTTGCTCCTTTTTTTATTTTATTTTTTTAATTTTTTTTTCTCACTCTACAAGAAAAACAAAAATTCTGAATTTCAACCATTTATAACTTGAATGAAACTTACAAAATACACATTTGTATTTGAGAAGAGTTTATTAGCCAAAAAAACTCTCATATATAACTACCCCTAAAGGGAGAAAGGACGAACACATGCATCAAATTTTTAGTATTTTTTTTATATAGTTTTATTTTTCCATCAACATTAGGTTATCAACTTCCAAAATTAAACCATAATTCTTAATCCTTTATAGTCAGCATAAATATTAGGGCAACATTATGCTCTACTGAATCTCTTTTGGCGTTTGATAATGTTCTCTTGAAGAGCCCCACCATCAAACCCACTTATTATATCCTCCATTTAAGAAAAGAACATATGCATGATCATTCTGAAGCCAATTCTTTCATAATACTATTTGTATTCTTTTAGGATCAACATACTGCAAAAGAATATAGAGAAAATTAGTAAATAATTATAGGGCAAACATGTCAGGCTGCTAGAAAAGGGTGTCTAGACTTCCATTTTCATACAACTTTTTAGCCATTACAAAAAGAAAATCAATTCTGAACAATTATTTGAGAAACCATGCACATTTACTCTAGATAAAATCAAATAATCTATGAAGAACAACATGATTTAGGTGATGTATTTGATACTCTGATAACACATATTGTAAGGACTATGATCTGAACTTAAGCCCACCAAAAATAGTGGATGATAGCCCAACAAGCTCAAAACAATATATTTGTTAAAGAATGAGTTTTACAAGAAAACTTCCTAGCAGGTTAATTATGGGCCAAAAAGAATAGGATTCATGCCAATAAGGTTGAAGAATACGAATTATTAGAAATGACGCCCCTCAATTAAGTCCGAGAATGAGATGTTCTTATATTTAATCAAATTTATCTGAATACAGTGTATTCTCCTTTCTTTTCTTCCCTCCTAGATTAAATGCCCCATTTTTGTGGTGTCTATTCCCTTATATAGTCCCTCACTTCTCTATCTCAGCCCTCCACCTATTGATTTCTTAAGAAATCCTTTGGATGCTTGTCCCATCAAGATCTCCCTTCCCTTTATTTATTTATTTATTTATTTTTAACGATAAAACCCATTTCTGAGCTTCCAAGTGAGAAGTATGTAATACGGCAAAAATCATGCCTTTTATAATTTTTTCCCTTTCTGGGAAGCAAAGAGTTGATGATATACATTGGAAAAGAGGATTTCTGAATCAATATTTCTTACCACATGGAGGACCACTCTTTTGTTGCTAGAAGTTTCCTGATGTCAAAGTCTTCTGGAATACAATTAAAGAAGCTGCAATTGTAACACTTTGAGCTACATATCTTAAAAAGCGACCTAATTAGTTACTTTGCTAGGTGTGCTACAGAGGTTGTCCATGGCTCATCTATGCAGTTTAGCTTTCTAATGCTCCTACCTTGACAGTAAAACGCCTTGTAGGGACACATGCGCCCTTTGGGAGAAATGCACAAAACACAGGCACCATCAGGCTTTTATAGATAAAATTGTGAGTTTATAGAGGAATGGCTTAATTACAAACCAAAGGTTAATAGGTTACACCGCATGACATCCATAACATGCAAAGAAAAGGCACCACTGGAATTATATTAGCAAATAAGATGCAGCTAACCAACTAAAAAATTCAACCACAACAAAACTGTTTCAAAGCAAAGAAGTAGCAAAATGCTAGATAACATCATAAAGAATGTTGATCTATGATTCTACATACACAAAATTCACAGCCAAAAAGAACCATATATGACCAAATTTATTAAAAACCATGGAAACCCAAAAACTCTTATCAACTACATATACATAAAAAATCACATGAAGCACAATGGTCCTGCAATATGACAATCATGCAGATTACAAATCCTTCAAAAGATTGAACTTCAGCACCTTAATAAACCAACAAAAAATGAACCCAAATATTTAGATGTTACAACTTTCAAATGGTCAAAAAAATTAAAGAATCAAAACTCAAATTATTGAAACAAAAGAAAACAAAAAATATAAGAGGAAATGAGGGTTACCATTGAAAGAAGAATCCATGGCCATAGCTCTTGAAAATAAAGAAACCAATTAGCCTAGCACATCACCACAAAAAACCCAACTTAACTGAACCTGAAAAAGAGATGGAAATCCTCCTCAAGATACCACCACATAGAATAGAAGAACCAAAGACCGGATTACGAATCCAAGTTTCACGTGTTTATGCACAAGCCTATATTAAAGAAGAATTATGGAACTTTTACTACATCACCTATGCCTCGTTCTTCCTCTTTGGAATGCATTGGCCAAGGATCTCCTTTTGTGTTTTTTCCCCCTATATCAATTTCACATGCCCCCCCCCCCCCAAAAAAAAAAAAAAAAAAAAAAAAAAAAAATCAAATTGAAGTTTATATGATTTCGCAAAACATTATTTCACTAATCCAATCAATCCTTCCACCAAAGGAAAGATGGAATCGAATTCATCTACCTTTCTGGTTTGCAGAATTTTTCTCTAGTGAACGATGGAGGAATAAATGCATTGCTAGTTTTTATGAAACAAAATCCTATTATCGTTTGGTCACAACCTCCAATCAACTCATAAAAACGACCACCACACTCAAAAAATTAAAACCTTGCGAACTTTTCAACCACAAAGTCCCCATAGAATTTAGGACCTAAACTTGGAATCATAAAAACTTATTCCATGTGGTACAACTATAAATGAAATTATACAAAAAAGAAACAAACGAAAAATAAGAACATGAATTAATTAAATTTGTTGCAAGATAGCTCCTAACATGAATGAGGTTGTTGTTGTTGCAAGAAGAGAGAGAGAGAGAGAGAGAGAGAGAGAGAGCTCTTCGAGGAAAATAGAAAAGAGAAGAAAATATATCTTATATCAATTTGACAACAAATGATGTTTCTGACAGCTAAAAACTATTTGATTTTTTCTCAATATGAAAATCATTTTAATTTTGGCTTTGTCCACAAAATCTCTATAAATTTTGTTCTTCTTAATTTCATGTTCCTTTATATTTATATTAGGCCAGATATTTCTTTCAATAGCTTATTAATTATTTTTATTAGAAGAATATTGGACATATAATGATATAATAAATAAACAAATTCCTTGATTTGTAGATGATGATAAAATCAATTATGTAATATTTGACTTTTCTATGCATGAATATTATCAAAACTAGACTCCACAATAAATAATAATAATAATATTGTTAGGTTTTTGGACCCCTTGTCACAATATGTTTAACCTAATATTAAACTAAATTGATTAACAAGATTGTTATTCTGGATTAGGTTAAACAAAAATAAATATAAAGCGGAAAATATAAAGAACACAAAGAATTGATGACCTAGGAAAACCAAATCGGTAAAAAACCTGAGGAGGATTTGACCTAATTATCTTCAAGGTAAAAACAGATCCATTATGAAAGAATTGAAATTTTACAAAAGGGCTTAGATCACTAACTTCCTAATCCTACCTTGAATAGAAAACTTATGATTACAACCACGTGCTAGCTCCGAATCCGCAAACTACTTCTTTCTTGAATTTGCTACAGTACAAGTGCTCCTACTTATGACTTTGAGACACCTCTCAAAGGTTTTGTTGTTCTTTGAAGGTTCTTTATGCAGCAATTGAACCACCACCAAATCTTGATATTAGTAGAGCTCTTCATGTGTTCTAAGGTAAACACCTCTTAAATCTCACACAAAAGCAAACACACAACTATTCAGAGACTTCTAAAATGTGGTTAGGATTTTTCCTTTTATATTAGGAGTAAAACACTTAACCCTACACGTTTATTGGGCTTGGGCTACGTTTGAAACTTTTTTGCAGAATTCTGGAACTGCGTGTTTTGATCGATCGAGCTTTGTAGTTTTACATAGTAAATCCCTACAAAACACTCGATTCAAACTTACACTTAAACAAACTTTGAGAAAGCCTAAATCTAGACTCATTGTTTTGATCATGGTTTGCTAACATATACAAAATGAAGTTCCAATACATTTAGTTCCTAAAGTTTTAGAACCTAACAAATATTTTTAATGCATTCTTTGATTTTATGCATTTAAAGGAAAATTATTACAAAAATTTAGTAAAAAAATTAATCAATAATGATTTTTGAAATTTAAAAGAACATCGAATTTCATTTTAATAGATGATTAAGTTGACATGCTTTAAGAAATAATTATTTTGCATCTTTTCTTTTATTTATATTATGTTAATCTATTGTATAGATATTAATTTTCATTTTCCTTTATTAATTGATTTTTTATTACCATTATAATTGTTATTTTTCAATGGTTAAATATTTGTATTAAAGTGAAATTTAAATATAATTGTTCATCGTTTCTTTCTTAAAACTAATTCATTAGAACGTAAATATTTTATTTTCACTAAAATTAAAAGCTTATTAATGTTTGAAAGTTTTTTTTATTTTTTATTTTTTTAATTCAATAAACTAATCCATGATGATCAAATTACTAATTTTTTATTTACTAAAAAAGTATGTATAATTTTTTGTTTTTCTTTCTTTTTGTTTTTTTTTTTTTTTTTGTTTTGTTTTGTTTTGAGAAGAGGTATGTATAAGTTTATTTCAAACAATCAAAGTTTATTTTCCAGCAATGTAAATGTCAAAATCAAGGGAATGTTATTTCCTTTTGTGTTTTAAACTTTTAAGAATTTAAAATTGATTTGAAATTCTCAAAAATATAGAGATATATGATAAATAAATCTATATCGATGGTTACAATCCATAATTACTAAACTGTAGAAGCAATAATTATGAAAAGAAAGAAGAGAAAAAAGAGTTTGAACATAAGTACTGAAACATAACATATCATAAAGCGTTGATTACATTACATGCAGGAGAACATGAAGTCCTTCCACTGAATTTTACAACACCAAAACCTAGTAAACAGAAGCTCCTAGGTAGGTTCATTTATTTAATTAGATAGATAAGTCAATGATTAATACAGTTGCTAATCATTGATTGCCCTCTTAGGCTATTTATAATATGATCCCACAGATCTCTATTCCATGAAGATCTTATAGATAGCTTTGTAGATCTTTGAGACGGGAGAGCTTCCATAAGGCTTCTGGGTGTAACAGTCAAGGTTTTCACCATAGGTCACCCCAATTAAGTCGCAGAAAGCCTTGTAGAAGCCAATCCGCTTCTCGACTCGTTTATCATATCCATGTCCGCATTCATTTTCACCGTCGATGATATTTGTAGTGAGACCAAAGCCTGCCACTCGCCCTGCTTGCACGTCGTCTGAGTTTGGCTCCCATTGGTTGGTCATGACATTGTGGCATGAGGGTTTTTCTAAATGGCAATTCATCCAATACCACAATGCAGACTTGAAAGACATGACTGAGTCCCTTGCAAGCTCATCTGGGTCGTTTAGTAGTGTAGAATCCAAATCTAATCCAGCTGGACCATAGTAGGTGTTGCTGCAATTACACCATATATATTCGAAGCCAATATCTTCAATTAATGTTCTACGCAAAACTCATAGAATATGAGATTTCAAAGTCAAGCCGAAAGTACAGACCAAATGTATAGGACGAGGCTGTAAATTACACTTACCTTGATAATCTTTCACATTATTAACCATATAAGATTTCGTTTGCAAGAACATTATAATATAATAATATTCCAATAATTCTAATTTTTCTATCGGAGAATTAAATTTCAAATCTTCACTCCACACTTAATTTAACATTAAATTATCAAAATATATTAATAATGATTGACTTAATTTTCCACATCTTTTAGACATCGGGTTTTAGTGTGATAACAAGTGTCTTTCATCAAAAGTAATAGATCATAGGTTTTAGTCCAAGAGTTAGCTTCTTCAAATGTATGAGTTTGTATAGTAATCAATATGATTAATGGTATAAGGTTCTAAGATATATTGTCCAATGTCGTCTCATTTTTTTTTTTTTTTGGTGGAAGGCAGTGTTGGCTCATTTCTATCCCTTACATGTAATGAAGAAATATATAAAATAAAGTAGGTCTTGATTCACACATAAGGGATAGTTAAAAAAAAAAAAGTACTAGAGCTTTCAACGATTGCACTCTTTTTATGAAGTAAGTAGATTTAATTTAATAAATAAATAAATAAAGGAAAAAAGAATTGAAAGGTATATATAGAGCAAATGATGTCTTACTATCGCAGTTGAATGGGACCTCGGCCGTAATACTGTTTACCCTCTACACATGGCCAAGTTGTACTTTCAACACAATAATTATCCAAGGTGGCGTTTTGTTCTTTAATGTAGCAATAACCCCATGAATAGGGATCCTCTGAATCTTCTTGCCCACCTGTGCGCATCACCATTGTTGTTATATATGTTGCATTTGGTACTTAAATAAACAACATAAAGTAAAATAAAATAGAACTTCAAAAAAGAAAGCTGGAAAATTAATTAACCTGCAGTAGCATACGCAGTTTGAGCCAAAAAGGCAGCAATTTCTCTCTTACGGGTGTCATTGTCGCCAGTTCTTCCAAAACCTCCAAAATGATCAGCTGCCTCCATAAACGCCTCATAGATGTAGAAGGTGGACGTGCTACACGAAGCATCAGAGCGGTGCTTAAACATTTCATCAAACGTGGTCTGGTTAATGAGATTGCTGATATTACCAGGTAGGTGGCAATTGCTCACGCAGTCCCTGCCGCAATGAGCCTCATCGAATCCACAGTAGCCATGTTTGCTGCAACATGCGTCATCGGGGCATATAGGGCCTTCACTTGAACATTGCTGTGCTAGGGCCCCAGAAGAGGAGAGAAAAACGAAGACTAAGAGTACCCAGAACCTCATTTTGCTTATTTGTGTTGTGTTTGCGTAGATGTGAGGCTGGTGAGCCTAGTATAAATAGGAGATTCGGAAGACAAAAGGACAAAAAAATAAAAAAATAAATAAAAAGTTCAAAACAAAAGGAGGCGCATCTCTAATCTGCGGAGTAGGTTTGGTTGCAATGCTTTCAACGTGCTGAATCTGTTGGGATGGAAACATGTTTCAAACACGGGCCATGCGTCCACATTTCAACTAGTATAATGCACAAGTGCACTGAACACAATCCGTACAATAAACATCAAAGAAATATGTTAACGAGTAATTAAATCAAGTGAATCCTACTGTATTGAGAAGTAATAATAGCTAATAAACAAATTCCTCATTAATTAACTGAATGCACTTCAGTACTAATTAATTGAACCCAACATTAAGAGAACAATTGCATGAATGAACTTGTTGATCATTTGTTTTACTTTACATTCCATCAATTGATATATGTCATGTGTATTTTTTTCTTATATGTCATCTAGTTTTTTTCTTATTAGAACTTTGATTATTTTATAAGGAAATAAAAAAGAATGTATGGTAAACTATGATGGATGAAGTATAAAATGAAGAGTATTGATTATCACACACTCATTAGTGTGTTCATCGTTCATACATATTGTCATTATTCTCAATTTATTGTAGATATCTGACTATATGTACAAATATTGTAGATATCATGCACATAATTTTGAATATGATGTGTATAGAGTGTATACTATTGAGTGTAGAACGAGATTTTTCCTAAAATGAAACATTCAAAAAATAGGACAAAAAATTTATATTCATCTGCCAAACTACTTGATGGAATCATTAATTAATAATGAACCAAAGCTACTCGCAAGTTTTTATTTTTTGGTTAGGTTTCTTTATACATTTTCCCCCCTTTTTGGATAAACTCAAATTTCATTAAGAACTAAAAGAGGAACAAGGTCTGTCTTCCAAATTTCCTTAGCAGACTCTCAAATTTCATGCTAAATTTGCTACCCGTTTGACTCTGTTCCAACCATTCTCTTCAAGTTTGAGATTTTCCTCGAAAAATTCTTTCAGATCTTTGTTTGCTACTTTGCTTTTAACCTGTTTGTTTGTTTTTGCCTATACTAGTGCTGGCATGTTGCCATTAATTTATGTCTTTATGTGAGGGAGTGTGAAGGAGTGAAATATATTGTCCACACCTGCCGAATAAAAGGTCATCATATCTTCAACAACACCACACCCCCCCCCCCCCCCCGCCCCCCCGGGCGGTTTTTTTCAAGTGAGAAATATGTGGCTGGCCGTTTACTTCGACAGAAAGAAAATTTTTAAAATTAAAATTGATAAAATCTTATTTAAGATCAACAATTTCACCCCCCAAAAAAAAAAAAAAAAAAGGTTTAGCCATATTATTTATTGAAAAAAAAATGTTACATCATCTAAAATAAAGAGAAGAATAGATTTTATTATTTTAAGTAAAAAAATTTATTTAAGTATTATTTGAAATATATAAATGACTTTATTTTAATTCTTGTCTTAGGCTCTAAAATGCATAGAACAATCCAGATCATGACAATGAAGGGGAAGAAGAAAAAGTTGTGTACATTGTATATTATTTAAAACATGCCAATTTAAATAATAATATCTTTTAGAAAAATGTTACGTTTACAATATTTTTATAATATTTACACAACAAATTTTAAGTGGAAGCTTGTTATTAGTGGATAAAAAAGTAATTTCAGTAATTAATTCTAAATAAAACTAGTAATAACTTACTATCTAAAATTTATTGGAAAATTATTGTAAAAGAATTATGGATGATCACTTTTCTCTATACCTTTTGACTTTAGCAAAGAAAAAGTTAATGTGTATTACATCTTAAAACGAGGCTGTCAATTTAAGCAATTGGCCCCATTGCATAATTGCCTTCTTCCCTAAGTCCAAATAGTGCCATTATTTTGTAAAGATTCTGTTATCTTTTTGATAACAAGCCCAAAGGATGGTAAGGATAGTACCTTATAATAACAAGATATTGTGGTACTTTTACCACAAAAAATAAAAATAAAGATATTGTGGTACGATAATGCTAATTAGCAACAATAATAAGAATAATATAGAGGTGAGATAAAATGGTGTCCATGAAGTGATTTGAACTGAATCTAAAAATTTAAAATAATTTATTTAATGTCATTTCAAATATGGCCAAACTCGAAATCACAAAGTTAAAATATGTTTTCAATTTGGCCCCATAGTCCTCATTTTTGTCATTTTTAGTAATTTTTGTTTCCTTAATAATTTTTTATTTAAAAGTCAAAATAAAGTCTCATCTATTTTGTGACATGTGTTAGAGACAGTAGTTTTCAATTCTGTAATTATCCTAATTTGGTTGTTTTCAGTAAAATTTATTATTTTTGGCACCTAATTTCTTGATTACCATAAATTATGGTTTGTTATACATTTTCCTAGTTGCCCTAGGATTTCTTTTCAGTATTTAAAAAAAAAAATTGTTGCCTCTAAGACAAATCTTGTGGATTTAAGGAACCCATTGTGATTTCAAGGTTATTTTCCTAAAACAAACATTTTTTTGTTTCTTGTAGGTATTCTGCTGCATTAGTTTCCTAAGGGAAAAAGCATAAATAATATAACCTTTCAAAAATAAAAATTGTACTAAAACTCTAACTAAATTAATATATTAAAAAGAAAACTAATATCGATTCAATAATAACAAAATAAAAATAAAATAAAATATATTAAATTGTTCTAAATTTTTGCTCAATCATTTTGTGATCTATCAAAATGTAACTCGATAGTTTTTTAAATCTCACAATTATCTATGATTGATTCTGTACAAAGTGTTGTAAAAAATTTCTTTTTAATGTACAAAATAATAGAATCTATATAAAAAAAAAATTCTTTTTTATTTTGTTGTGTAGCCTAATTTTGACTTTTGACATTATTCATGACTCTAGATGATAGTTTCATAATTGCAATAAAAAACTATAAAAGTATATGCAACTACAATCAGAAGGGTTTTTATTTTTTATTTATTTTTTTATATGAGAATAAATAATGCGAGTTGTACCCCTTCAATAGTAATTTTAATCCTAGAAATTTTTTATGACTCCATCCTAAATCCATTACTACCACATTATTCAATTAATATCATTACCATCTTGTCTTAATTATCAATGTACTACTATACTGTATATCATCTCCATGACATTCCCATTATCATTGGAAGTGAAATAATGCCAATATTAGTATTACCGCTTCCTTAAGTCCTGCTCCCACTACTCCATTGACACCATTTTGTCACCTCTCTATCAATCTTACTATTGTTGTTAGCATTATCTTACCATCTTTTTGTTATAATATTCATCGCATAGTAACCTACTAGCTAGAGTTCTTGTAACAAAGTGTGATTTTTCTTCCGGCCAAATTAGAGTCTGAGCATGTGTTATAATTCTAACTATATATGTTGTTGAATAAATGTATGATCATCGAGGTAAATCATATCCTACCAGCAGGTAGGATATACAATTGGATTCCCTTATTGACCCATGGCCTAGGTCCTAATGTGTCCCACACTACTTGAACCCAAGCGCTATGGCTAGGTGGACAAGGTGCTTGACGACTAGACCCTTACATCAGAAAAAATAATAATATCTTGTTAAGTTCACAAGAGTCTTGTTAGTTGAGTTTGTTGGCATTTCCTGGTGTTTCTAATTGTTAGTGTATAGTTTAGACTAGTTTAGTCCATTGGGCTTAGCCCAATATACTATACTTGTAGTTTTCTCCTTTTACTTGTACTGTACACATACCTAGCCTATATAAGGCTCTTTATTGTACATTATTGTTTACACATCAATATACAGACTATTCAGTCTTTCTCTCTCACTTTATATTGTTAACATGGTATCAGAGCCATTTCTCTGACTTTCTGGTTCCTGTGGACATCTCCGGCGTTCTTCCGCTACCCTCACCTTCATCCAGTCGTCACTGTCAGAAGCGAGCCACCGCCGTCACGCCCATAGTACCTGCAACACTCGGATATCAACGTTCTGCGCATTCAACTGCCAAAGTAAAGGCATAGAAAGACAGAACAGCCAATCCCGAGCAAAACCCAACCAAGAACGGCCAGAAACTGCATCACACACGCCTCCACGCGCCGTCGGTACCCGCCACGCGCCTCACACGCCCCCCACGCGCCAGTCCACGCTCACTCACGCGCCACACGCGCCTGCTGCGCTTCTCTTCCTACCATGTTAGCCCTAGGTGACGTCACACTTCCACGTCAGCACACGTCATCAGTTGACCGTTGACTCTGACCATTGACTTTGACCGTTGACTTTGACCATAGTCAAAATTTTTCAACATAACATGTTTTGCTCAGTTTTTCGCGTAGATTCCGATTTTGAGCTTCGTTTCTTCATTTGAGGTTTCTAAATCCCATTTTTTAGTCATTTTCTTTATTATGACTTAACAAAATGAACAAGATATCATCCGTCCTATCACTATTATGTTGGATGGTCCTACTAGTTATCATGCGTGGTCTCAGAATATGACTGTCTTTCTCAAGGGTCGTAAACTGTGGAGATATGTGACTGGTTCAATTCCTAAGCCAGTACCAAACCCTAAGTCCAAAGCCACAACTGCTGAAGAGTCTTCGAAAACTGCTGTTACAACAGATGATTATGAAGAACGCCTAGAGGAATGGGAGAGTATTCAAAGTAAGATCTTGTCTTGGTTTATCAATACCTCTATTCCCTCCATTCATAATATTCTTCCTCGTCTTGAAACTGCTGAAGCTGCTTGGAAATTTTTGGCTAATCACTATAATTGCACTAATGATTCAAGCTTGGAGTTCCACATTGAATCAAAGCTCTATCAAATGCGTCAAGAGACAGGTCAATCTATTTCTGATTTCTATTCTCAGACTTCTACTATGTGGGAACAACTCTCTGCTGCAGATCCTCCACTGGTGTGTTTTAAGGATATTGAGCTCTTTGTCAAATATCAAGATCGTCGTAAATTTATGCACTTCATGATGGGTTTACGTGAGGATTTTGAGCCTACTAGGGCTTCTTTGCTTAGCCGGTCTCCTACTCCTTCTCTTGATGCTGCAGTCAAGGAGCTCATTTCTGAGGAGAACCGTCGGCCTACTTATCACATGTCATCATCTGATCATGTATTGGCTACACCCTCTCCACAGCCTCCCATTGCTGCATTCACTGCTCCTCCACGAATAAACCCTGGGCGTCTCAACTCTCAGTCTTCCAAAGGTACTCGTTGCGAGTTTTGCCGTAGCAAAGGTCATGACATCTCTGTTTGTCGCAAACTGCAAAAATTTGTGCAAAAGCATAATAAGGCTTCTCTTCCTCGGGCAGCTGCTGTATGTCCTTCAGATCCATCAGTTCCTACAGGTCCATCTTTGACTTCCTCACTTACTATGGCTGATATTGAGGCAGTTGTTCAACAAGTTTTATCCCGCACTTCCACGGTCCTTTCTGTCACCTCAGGTAAACAATCTTGGTTCTTTGATACTGCATATTGTAACCATATGACTCCTGATGAATCCCAATTTTCTGATAAGGCACCCTTAGAACATCCAATCACCATTTACACTGCTGATGGAACTCCTATGCCTGTTAGTCATAAAGGAACAATCTTTTCTCCTAGTCTATCCCTTAATGACACTTTTCATATTCCAAAGTTATCCTTTAATTTGCTTTCTGTTGGTCAACTTTGTGAATTAGGCGTAGATCTTCTATTTACTAATCATGGTGTGGATGTGCAGGATCCCCGGACGAGTCAAGTGCTTGGGACAGGCCGTAAGGTTGGTCGCATGTTTGAGGTTCATGACTTGAAGATTCCTTCACAAGTTATTTCTGCAGCTGCTATCACTACCACCTCCTCACCTGATCTATGGCATGCTCATCTTAGTCATCCATCCTTATCTCGTCTTCAGTTGTTAGCTTCTCAAGGTCATTTAGGTTCAGTTCAGTTTCAAAATTTTGATTGTACTTCCTGTCATTTTGGCAAACAAACAAAATTTCCCTTTAATAAAAGTGACTCCTTTTCTTCTGCCCCTTTTGATCTTATACATTCTGATATTTAGGGTCCTGCACCTATTCCCACTGAGGGGGGATCTAAATATTTTTTCATATTTGTGGATGATTTTTCTCGATATATTTGGATTTATCTGCTTCACCATAGGTTTGAACTTGTGTCTATTTACCAAACATTTCATAAAATGATTGAAACACAGTTCAATCGCACCGTCAAAGTCTTTCGATCAGATAATGCTCAAGAATATAATGATAAATCTTTCTTATCCTTTTTAGACAGTCATGGTACTCTTCCTCAGCGGTCTTGTCCTTACACCTCTCAACAAAATGGTCGTGCAGAACGAAAACATCGTCACATTCTTAATGTTGTCCGCACCCTTCTCATTTCTGCCTTTCTTCCTGAGCGCTTTTAGGGTGAGGCTGCACTTACTGCTGTGTACACCATTAATCGTATTCCTTCACCAACTACACATAACAAATCACCATTTGAGTTTCTTTATGGTCAAACTCCTGACTACTCCTCCCTTCGGGTTTTTGCTTGTGCTTGCTTTGTCTCTCCTCCTCCTCATGAACGAACAAAGCTCCAGCCTTGTACTTGTCTCTGTTGTTTCCTTGGTTATGGTGTGTCTCAAAAGGGGTTTCGCTGTTATGATCCCATTTCTCATCGCCTTCGTGTCTCCCGTCATGTTGAGTTTTGGGAACATCGTTCTTTCACGAGTCTTCAACAGTTTTCTGCATCTCCTTCCTCAGAGTCTCCCATTTTTACTGATCTTTTCCTCCCTCTCTATCCTGAACTTGTGGAGGATTCTTCAACATCGGCTGCCTCTCCAGACGACTCATCTCCGGTTCTGTCTCTGGCATATGACCTGCCTGTCTTGGATCCTGTGGCACCACCCTCTCCTGAGTCACCTGTTGGTCCTGAACTTCGTCGTTCCACTCGGGTAAGCATTCCTCCCCCTTATCTTACTGATTATCACTGCTCTTTTGCTCTTGCCATCCTCTATGAAACTCACACTTATCGTGAGGCCCATATTGACCCTCTTTGGCAACAAGCTATGAACGAAGAACTAGATGCCCTTCATAAGAATAACACTTGGGATATGGTTGATTTGCCTCTTGGTCAATCTGTAGTAGGTTGTAGGTGGGTTTACAAGATCAAGACCAAGGCTGATGGATCTATTGAACGATACAAGGCTCACCTAGTTGCCAAGGGCTTTACTCAGGAGTATGGTATTGACTATGAGGAAACATTTGCTCCTGTTGCTTGCCTTACATCTGTCAGATGTCTCATTGCTGTGGCTGCTGTTCGCCGTTGGCCTCTTTATCAAATGGATGTGAAGAATGCTTTCCTTAATGGGGACCTCCATGAAGAAGTGTACATGCAACCACCCCCTGGTTATCCACACTCAGGCAGCCAAGTTTGTCGCCTTCGCCGTGCTCTTTATGGCCTTAAGCAGGCTCCTCGAGTTTGGTTTGAAAAGTTTAGCTCGGTTGTTGCTCAGCAAGGTTTCACTTCGAGTCCTCATGACACCGCTTTCTTTGTCCGAAGATCCTTTGCTGGTATCACTCTTATTCTTCTTTATGTTGATGATATGATTATTACTGGAGATGATTCTGCAGGTATCCACTCTCTTCAGCAGTTCCTTAGTCAACATTTTGAGATGAAAGATCTAGGCACTCTCAGCTATTTTCTTGGGCTTGAGGTTACCTTATCCTCTAATGGATACTATATTTCCCAGGCTAAATATGCTTCTGATCTTCTCTCTAAAGCCGGTATCACCTACAACAAGACTATTTCCACTCCTTTAGAGTACAATGCAAAGCTCACACCTTTGGATGGTGATTCGTCAGTTGGTTGGCGGTTTGATCTATCTCACTGTTACTCATCCAGATATTTCACATGCCGTGGGTATGGTTAGTAAGTTCATGGATGCACCTCGTTCTGTCCATTATGCTGCTGTTCTTCAGATTCTCCGATATGTCAAAGGCACACTTTATCATGGTCTGCATTACTCCTCTCGATCTTCCCTCGAGCTTCATGCTTATTCAGATGCTGACTGGGCAGGTGATCCGACTGATCGATGCTCTATCACAGGTTTCTGTTTCCTGTTAGGTACTTCTCTTGTCTCGTGGCGCAGCAAGAAGCAAGATGTGGTTTCCCGTTCTAGTACTGAAGCAGAGTATCGTGCCCTTGCCGACACCACTTGCGAGCTTGTTTGGCTTCACTGGCTCTTGGCTGACATGGATGCTCCGCAGCCCACTGCCACTCCTTTTTATTGTGACAATCGTAGTGCTATCGACATCGCTCATAATGATGTCTTCCACGAACGTACCAAGCATATTGAGATCGACTGCCACATCACTTGCTAGCATCTCAAGAAAGGAAATCTCAAGTTGTTCTCCATCTCCTCTGCTGACCAGCCTGCTGATATTTTTACCAAGACTCACCTGCCTGGTCGCCTTTGAGATCTTATATCCAAACTCCAGTTGGCTTCTTCCTTGCCACCTTGAGTTTGAGGGGGGATGTTAGTGTATAGCTTAGACTAGTTTAGTCCATTGGGCTTAGCCCAATATACTATACTTGTAGTTTACTCATTTTACTTGTACTCCACACATACCTAGTCTATATAAGGCTCTCTATTGTACATTATTGTTTACACATCAATATACAGACTATTCAGTCTTTCTCTCTCACTTTATATTGTTAACACTAATAGACATATCAAATGTTTAAATCTTCATCTCTCAACTATTGAATTATCAAAAAAATAATGTATAATAGGATAAGTAGCCTCCCTACTTTTGGAAGGATTTTATTGACCTTTTGTAGTTTTCTAATTAAACATCCCGAGTTGAGTTGAGTATCAAAATTTTTAAATTTGTTCATTTAATTTTAAAACATGAGTTGAGTTTGAGCTCATCATTAAGTTAGATTACATGTTTAAGCATATTTCATTTTCTTTTCAATCAAGCCCAAGCTTGTACACAAGTTATTCGATTAACTTTTTTTTCTCGTAAATAATAAATACAATGACAAAAAATTTTAACCCCTTCACAAATCTATACTAGTAATTAATAACAAAAATATAATTGAAATTTTATTCTTTGAGTTAATTAGATAGAATTTTTTTTAATGAACTTATAAAATTTGGATTCACTAATCTTATAGTCTTAAAAAAAGTATATATTGTTACTATGAAGTGGATAATTTGATATTTTATGATCTTATCTATAAATTTGCACAATCCAACCTTACACAATCCAACCTCAAGTATATAAACATATAAACGCCTTATATAAATTTAAATTATTTAAAATTTTCTTATACACATTCTTTCAATAACTAAATAATTAATAATTTGATCCTTATGCACAATTTTTTTAATTGGAAAAATAAATTTGAACAATAATTGTGCTAAAATAAATTTTAAAATTATTTTTAAGAAAAAAAAAATAAAAGTTGAATTTAAATGCCCATTATTGATTTTTAAATGGAAAAATAAAATTGAACAATAATAATTTGTTTTAAGAAAGAAACCTAAAAAAGCTGCAAAACTTCAGATGCTCACCTCTATGTTTGAGGAAATCATGATTGAAGTTGAGACATTTTATGAGTTTTATGCTAAACTCAATGGCATAGTGTACTCTACTTTCAAGTTTCAACTTAGGTGAGACCATAAATGAACCTAAGATAGTCAGAAAAATTCATTGAGCTCTCTCTAAAAGCATCCGACCTAAGATAGGTGACTGACATAAATGCCATGAAAGTAACAGAACTTTATCTTATCTTGTTTGTATTGCTTTTTGATGTTGTGGATTGCGTTATGGAGGTTGTTTTATTGAGTTTGTTCGGACATTAAGAGCTACTGTCTAAATTTTTGGACACGTTTTTTTGTCTTCGTTTTTTTTGTTTTAAAAGCAAATACACACAGCTCTTAGGAACGATTTAAACTATGGATTACACATGAACATTTTCGTTTATTGTTTCTTTCGAGGGATTTTTTTTCCAATAATTCTAAACATAGCGAATTTACGTATGGACCAAGAGTCTGTCCATAGACTGTTTGTTTGTCTTCTTACAATTATGTGATGGCGCAAATGATAAAAGTGTGATTGTATGAACATGGTGTTAACAAGAAGAAGTACGAAATTTAGAGTTATTGTTGAAATTTTGATGCACTTGTTAGCCACGTTTTAAATCAATTTTTTCTATTCCGCACGCAAATTGGGTACATAGGATAGGGATAGCTACTTTACTTGGACAAGTTCTCAGAGTCTAATTCCACGGGAAGGGGGAAAAAAAAAGAATATTTTTAGTACACATACTTTTTTGCACATTGGATTCATGTAAAAGTGATAAGAAATGAACAGTCTTCCATGTAGCATTTGATGTGAAAAAAAAGCAAGACGCATGGTCATGTACATAGCTTCAGTATGTTTCAAGTGAACAAGCAAGCTGTACAATATAATAAGATTGATTGAAAGGTGACAAAATGAAGTCAACAATTGAGTGGTGATATAGTAGTCCATAAAAAGACTCGCAAGAATATTAGTTGAATGTAGACTATATAGTATTAATGGTTTAAATATGGAGTCCTAAAAAATTTTGAGACTTAAAACTTTCATATGTTTTTGCTATAAAAGGTGTGAAACTATCATATTATATATATATATATATATATATATATATATATATATAATATATATATATATATATATATATATATATATATAATGAGTTGGGTTTAAGTTATAAAAGGTTTAAAACTCTCATTATTTTATTGAATTTTTTTGTTTTAAAAATTCTACCGCATGCGAACTACTCGTTCCTAACATGCAAGTTAAATTTTAAGTGCTAATTGTATGTTATTTCCATTCAATATATAAACTCACATTTTCAATTTAATTTGAAAATATAAAAATTTGAAATTTAAACTTTTGATGGATAACATTGTTAATGTTTTTTATCTTCAAAAAATTTTGCAGACGTGTTAAAGAAAATTTTGTTACCGCTATATCACTCTTATTATGGTTGCCAATTAGCATTTTCCTGCCATCTTATTGTTATAATATTTAGGTGTAAATGCACTTTTAGTCTCTACATTTTAGCTTTTTTCCATTTTGGTCCCTACATTTCCATTTCATCACTTTTAGTCCCTAAACCAATTAACGCGTGTTATTTTAGTCATTTTCGTCAGTCAACAAACGAAAATAACTAAGATGACTATCGGATGGATTAAAATATTATTAAAAATTCACTGTAGCACTCATCAGATTAAAAAAAAAAAAAAAAAATCAAGATCTATGTTCATCTTCAATAAGAACACCAAAGAACACAGACCCTCTACTTTAATATTATAATAGGAAATCTGAATATATAAACCAATTCAACAAAAAAACATAACAAAAAAAATTCAGTCTTCCTCAAAAATAAGCATTGATCGTGAGAGAGGGTGAGGGAGAGATAGAGTGAGAGAAAGAGAGAGGTAAAGGACCACAGATTGGTGGGTGGGTCAGAAGGAGGCGAGATGGGCAGGTGGGTTTGATAGCAGCGAGATCGGTGGGTGGGTTTGAAGGAGGCGACAGCGATGGCGACGAGATTGGTTTGTACATCAAAGATCGTGTTAGCTTCTTGGCTTTGAGGATCGGTGTTAGCTTCTCGGCGGTGTAGATTTGTGGCAAAGACGATGACGGTTTGGTGAGGCTGAGGCCTGAACCTGCGACACGATCAGATCGGCGAAGGTTGGGCACAATTAGAGATTGTGTTGCTTGGGTTTGAGGATGGGGGCTTTGGAATTTATGATTTTTTTTTTTTTAATGGTTTTTTTATGCTGAATTTTTTGGGTTTATGAATTTTATTTGTTGGAGGTTTCGTTGTTGATTGAAAGATGAGAAAATCTGGATTTGAGTTGTGATTTTGTATATCTGAGTTTTGTAGTTTGAGAAAATCTGCTGCTAGGTTTATGTTTGTGTTCTTGCTCGAGATCGATTTGTGTTTGTGTTTGGTTGACAAGAAAGGGCAAGAAAATGCAAGTAAATCTAGGCATGTGTTCTTATGTTTAAAATGTGGCTCTATGTTCTTTGGTGTTCTTGTTAAAGATGAACATAGATCTTGATTTTTTTATTATTATTATTTTTTAATTTGATTAGTGCTGTAGTGAATTTTTAATAATATTTTAATCCATCCATTAGTCATCTCAGTTATTTTCGTCTGTTGATTGACGAAAAAGACTAAAATAACATCCGTTAATTGGTTTAGGGACTAAAAGTGGTAAAATGGAAATGTAAGGACCAAAATGGAAAAAAGCCAAAATGTAGGGACAAAAAATGCATTTACGCCTAATATTTATCACATAATAAGGTATAGTGAAAATAAGAAAAATACATGCGAAATTTTTTATTTGTCAAGCATGTTTCAAGTCATGTATTACCATGGTTTTAAAAACTGGACTAAGGCAAAAATTGTTTTTGCCTTCGGTTCCTTATTCAACTAGGTTTTTGACTAGTTTTAAGGGTTTTTACCAGACCGGACTGGTATATTACACTTGTAAACACAAATTTTCATGTTTGGAAATCAAACAATTGAAAAGTTTCACAAATGTATTTTTTATATAGATGAATATTTTAGTACAATTTTCTACAATTAAATTCTATTACAATAGAATAATTCTTTGATTCGATCTCCTTGGAAAAATTTTCAATTCAAGAATTGTCTTCACTTTGATTTGAAATGGCACAATATATCTATCAATTGAGAATTTCAAATGAATAATAATTTTCTGAAAGTTTAAAGACACAAAATTAAACTCTTGAGACCTTGACATTTATGTTTCACGAATACACGTAACATTGAAATTTATATCATATTATATAAATTTAAATTATTTAAAATTTCTTATACATATAATGTTAGTAGTTTCAAGCTGTTAGTTATTTGTTAGTAAAGAAATTTATAAAAGGTCTTGTACTATAAATTAAAAATATCAAGAAAACAAGTCAAGTTTTTGTTGTTCTACAATTAATACCTTTCCCTCTTCTTACACTCTATTCCATATTTCTAACGATGTTGGTTCCCTTGAATGACCATTGCTTTCATTAAGAACTAAAAATGTTCTTAATTAAATAATCAACTAAAGGATCCTACCATTAGACATTGTATTATGATTGATAGTTTTTTGGACATTGAATAATTTGATTGATTACTTGTCTAGAATTTTTCACTTCAACGTGGCAAATAGTAAAATTGATGCGAAGGGAGCAATAATTGAAAGAAAAAAAAAAGTGTATTTCTTGTAAAAGCTGATTGTTTATAATAATATTACAATCCTTCAATTCAGGGGCGGAACTACATTGCCCCTTGCGGGGCCATGGCTCTTCCAAAAATCTAAAATATCTTTTCCTAGTATATATATATATATATATATATATATATATATATATTAGTGAAAATTTTTAAAGGTTTCGTTGAAAAATTAGGATCCCCCCCCGCGCCCGGCGCACGGACAAAATTGCCTTTTGCCCATTTCGGGCAAATTAATCAGGCTTTTGCCCTTCTTTCCAAACTAAATAGGGAAATGCCCCTCTTTTGAAAATCGAGTTTTTCAAAATCGAGTTAAGCCCTATAGTGACGTTTTTAATGACCTATAGTGGCGTTTTAAAAGATATTTTAAAATTGCTATTAATTTCACATCCAGTGGTAATAAGAATCTAATGTAGGCAGGGCGGCTAAACAATTTTGAGTGCGTTAGGCGAAAATTTTATGGGGAGTTTTTTTATATTTAAATATTAATCAAATAATATATATTAAATTTTTTTATTTAAAATCTATTTTTTTTTTTACTTTTTGAGATGTAAAATTATTAATTAAGTTTTTGTATTTAAGTTCCTCTAACGTTTATTTTTCAATTGATAATATAATTAATCAACTTAATCTTTTTTGTGACATACTAGACCTTAAATAAGATTTTATTAATTTTAATTTTGAAAAACTTCTTTCTGCAAATGCAATCGTAACAGGTATTGTTAGTAATATTCTATAAGCAATATATGTATTTGGAAAAAATCTAATCTTTTTAAATAATTAAGTACATTAATTGGAATATTTTCATCTATTTGCATAACTTCTTTTAAAAATTTTAGTTCTAAAAATAAATCTAAGCCATCAATATCATAATAAACATCATGTTTGAGAAAACTTTCAAGATTAAGACAATATTTTTTCAAACTATTATCATCTAGTGCTTTTAGTTTTTCAAAATTAAATAAAAAACCAAAAATATACTCATATATTTGAAATTGTTCAAACATACTTTCAATTGATGAAATTGCTTGATCTACTGTATATACAAAATAATTAATTCTAAAAGATTCTTTAGCAGATTGAAATTCAATTTTTTTTTTTAATTTTTCTCTTTTTTTGAAGTTTTTCATATTCGGATAAATATTTTCTAGTAGAAATTTATAATGAGAAAATATTTATAGATAAATAAAACACAATTTATAATTAAAAATGATAATTTAACTAAAAATAAAATTTAAAGTATAGAATAATAGAACTTAGTTATTGCAATTTTTCTAAAACTGTGATCACTTTAAAGTCTAAACCTGCACAAATAAAAATTAATTTATTACATAGTTCAATAAATTAGTGTCATTATAATACAAATGAGTTGATATGATATACATCAAATTATTAATTGGTATAATAATTTATAATAGTTAATAAAGTGAGCAAAACATGTTGTCTTATAACTGTGGGCTGCACTGTGCAGTGCGCAACTGTGCAATGCAGCCTGTGCTGTTGTGCGGTGCGCCTGTGCAGTGCCAATGTGAGATGTCCAGCCTGTACTCCTATGGCTAAGTGTAAATGCAAAAACCGTGTCCTACCATAGCAGAAAGGGTCCAATTAAGAGAGGGGTAGACTTGTAAAAGCAAAAAACGTGTCCTACCATAGCAAAAAACGTGTCAATATTTTGTATTAATATTTTCCCAGCCTGTCCAATGACTAAAAACCAAGGCCAGCTTGTGCTAAGGGTGGCAATTTGTGTTCACGGATTGGGTTCGTGTCGTGTCGAGTCATGAGTATTTGGCTATATAAGTTGACCTGAACTCAACCTGTTTACTAAACGTGTCAGGAATTCTCAACCCAAACACGACCTGTTTATTAAACAGGTCAACCCGATCCAACCCGACACGTTTAACTCATTTAATTAACAACTTATGTAAAAGTCAATACAAATGATCCGTTTTATAATCTATTTAATTAATAGGTCAAACTTAACCAATATAAACTTTATAAATTCCCACATATATAAAATTAAAATACAATTACAAGTATAAATATAGTAACAAACATATAAAAACAACCATAAATTAAAAAATAATATCAAAATAACTAATAACATTAAACGGGTCAAACGAGTTAGACGGGTTCACATGCTGATCATGAACCTAATCTGTTTATTAAACGGGTTAGTCGTGTCAATCCAAATATGACTCGAATCCATTTAACCTTTACCTATGACCTATTTATAAACAGGTTCATTGTGTCGGATTCACGGGTTGTATCAAATTTTGTCACCCCTACTTTTGCATTGATATAAGAGGGGTAGAAAATAGTCCTATCATAGTAAAAATGTGTCCCATCAATCAATTGTGCAGTGAAACCCCTATTCAATCTCAGTTGCTCAGCATGATTTTTTATAGTATGTCCAATATTCTTTTAATGAATTTTTTAGGTGGAGACAAGCTGGAATAGAACAACATTCAAATCAAATTTTCAAAACTTTTAAATTTGGGCCTCAAAGAACGATAGAGAAAGTGTCAATACACACAATCATTTGAATTTTTAATTTTTTTTAAATGTTATGAATATAAAGGAAGAGAAAGAGACTGAGAATAGTTTGTATAAGACCATGTGTCCCAATTTTAAATTTCTTAAAATAATTCTCACTCTTGCCCGTTCACTTAGTTGAGACATACTGAAGTTATGTACAAGACCATGTGTCTCGATTTTTCTTCACGTCAAATCTAACACAATAGGTTGTGATTCATTGCTTGTCACTTTCACATAAGCCTAATGTGAAAAAAAGTATGTTTACTAGAAATATAAATATATATATATATATATATATATATTTTTTTTTTTTCCTTCTTCTGAAATTAGACTCCGAGAACTTGTCCAAGTAAAATAGCTATCCCTATCCTATGCACCCAATTTGTGTGCGGGATAGAAAAAATTGGTGTAAAACGTGCCTGACAGCCTAGGTGCATTATATTTCAACAATAGCTCTAAATTTCGTACTTCTTTATGATGATTACCTTCTTGTTAACACCATGTTCAAACAATCACACTTTTATCATTTGCGCCTCAATATATATATTGTTGGGAGATTTAGACCCCGATTGATAGAATTAACAAGTTTTAAACTCAAGTTGTTAATTAGATTTATTATAAATAAGTCTTGTTAAAACAAACAAACATCAATATTATGCACAGCGGAATAGTATATAAGACAAGATATGATGGCTCAGGAAAACCAATGAAACAAACTAGTTTCACAGTAAAAAACCTGGGGGGAAACCTTCTAGAAAAGCAATTCACTATAGTAAAAAGAAGTTTCAGATCTAGTACAAAACTTTTGTCCCTAGACTCTACAATCATCTTAGATGAACTGATAGCAGAAACCTTCTACCGCTTCAGAACCTCTAAACTCTTCAATATATAAACGTCACCCTTTTGCATGAATCCCAGTACGTGACCAACTCTGGCAACTTGAAGATGCTATTGACTGTAAAGTTCTTCACTTCATCAACAATATAGATCAAGAAGTACTTGGTTACAAAACCCTAAGGCATAAAAGACATAATAACTTCTTGTAGAGAAAATAAGGCACTAGGTCACTTTTTACATGTGTTCTCCATCTATAACGGCCTTTAAAATAAGCTTTATATATGCCTAGAGTTGTGAGAAAAACCTTACACATACATGTCAGTTAAGGTAAAAAATTAGATCTGGAAATTCTGATTTTGTAGATCTCGACAGATTCAGCTTCTATCAAGCTTCTATCAAGTTTCGTTATTAAATCTTGATAGATACTGTTTTTGTTGAGGTATCTGTCGAGCTTTAGTGAACAGTTTTTCTTCACTTGTTTCTTGGTTCAATTTTCATGATTTTAACACTTGACTTGAACTCTTATTTCTTGAAGTACTAAACTCATCCTAGGTCTACCAAATTATTAGTAAAGTACATTTTGTTAAAGGATTAGCCAATTACATAAAATATATCCTTAATATATATATATATATATTTAAAATATAATGAGAGTTTTACACCTTTTTGTTAGGACATATGTGATTCACTTGTTAGGAACATATGTCACTATTTTATGTAATTGGCTAATACTTTGACAAAACGTACTTTACTTGTATTTTGGTAGATCAAGGATGTGTTTAATACTTCAAGAAATCTCGTTTCAAGTTCAAGTGTTAAAGCCATGCAAGTTTGTCCAAGATTCAAGTGCAGAAAGTGTTGTTCATTAAAACTCGACAGCTAGTCATCTATCGAGCCTTGAAAAGCTGTTTTAGCCGATGGCTCGACAGCAACTCGATAGATAAGCATCTGTTGAGATTTATGAAAAATAGATTTTTAGTTTTGTTTTGAATCCAATCCGTGATTGTATGTTTGAGCTTTCTTTTCTCACAACCCTAAACATATAAAATGATTATTTTAAGGGCCATCAAAAGTTGCACAAGTGTTGAGCAAAATTTGTTCAAACAAATTGTGACCGGAAACAGAATTTGCCCTAGTTCATCTTTCTTGTGAAGAAGCTGTTGTGTTTGTGCATCGTAGGATTTTGTAATCAAGGAGCTTCTCGATCTTCATTGTGTGATGAACTAAAGAACTTTGCAGCCAACAACCTCCTCTAGTTGGTGATTGAAGTCATATATCGGGATCCGTGCAATTGGTTAGTCACGTACTAGGAGCTGTGCATTACAAGGAGAGATTGTCACTACAGGACAAGTCCAATTGGGTATTGGGGTAAGGGTTCAACTGTAGGTTAATATAAGGTACTGGGAATTCCTTTACTTGTAACTGCTTGTTATAATAATAGTGGATTCTCGAGAGTGGTGACCTTAAAATCACCCGGTGGAATTTTTCTATATAGATTTTCTCTATTTGTAAACAAATCACCGTGTTAATTTATTTTCCACTACATATTTTAGTTTATTAGTGATTTGTTTGTGTTACCACGCGTTTGCATGTTAATTTGATTAATTAATAAACTTGACAAATTAATCAATTAATTCATCATAATGGGTCAATTCGTTTTTGGCCTATCACTTTTACAGCAAAAACTTATGAAAGTTTTAAGTCTTGAAATTTTTTAGGACTCCATATTTATACCATTTTCTATATAGTCTACATTCAACTAATGTTCTTGCGAGTCTTTATCAATGTACTACTATATCACCACTAAATCTTATTATTGTTGTTAGCATTATATTGTACATCTTTTCTTCATAATATTCTCACTCTTGCCTGTTCACTTGAACATACTGAAGCTATGTACAAGACCATGCATCTTGATTTTTCTTTACATCAAACCCTACATGATGACTGTTCATTACCTGTCACTTTCACGTCAATCTAATGCGAGAAAAAGTATGTGTACTAAAAATAATCATTTTTTTTTTTTTTTTTTCAAGCAATTAAACTCTGAGAACTTGTCCAAGTAAAGTGGCTATCCCTATCCTATGCACCCAATTTGCGTGCGGGATAGAAAAAATTGGTTTAAAACGTGCCTGACAAGTGCATCAAAATTTCAACAATAGCTCTAAACTTCGTACTTCTTCATGATGATTACCTTCTTGTTAACACCATGTTCATACAATCACACTTTTATCATTTGCGCCATCACATAATTGTAAGAAGACAAACAAAAAGTCTACTGACAAACTCTTGGTCCATACGAAGATTCGCTACCCTCGAGTAGTTCAACCTGCTAGTGACCACATGTTATACTCATAGCTAATGTTTCTAGGCCAGTTGTGCATCTTTTTCCTCCTCAATAAATACATCTCTTTTCCATGAATTTTAACTTAGAGATTGAGGGTTTCACAGATCAGAAACACCCACTTTTGATAGAGAGTTACTCTTACTTAATAGAGAATTCTTTTGTAGTCTCTACTTTCTCCTTCTCTCATTGACATACCTTGAGTGGAGATATCATTCAAACACAACCCATACACAATCTAAGTGTTGAGAGTTTTTTGGAGCTTGGGAAACATTGGAGCTTGACTACATATTCGGCTGGTAATGCGTGGTGGTGCAATGGAATTCTGGTGAAAACATAGATTCTGTTCTAAAATCAATTCAACGTAATTAGTTATAAAAAAGAAACAATTAAAAGTTGGATTTAAATGTCATTTTAGTAATTTTTTTATGGACAATATATACATATTTCCTACATAAAATATATGAGTTGGAATTTGGTATAAATATTAAAAATAAAAATAATATGTAATCTAACAAATAAATTTTCAAAATATTAATTATGTACAAATAATAGACCTACATCAAAGGAAAATTCTTAGATATTCTCAAAATACGGAGAAATGATATTTCCTCTTCTTACATTCATGGTAGACCGCACCATAAATTTAATTAGTCGATCTTACCACCAATGTGAGAGGACAAAACATTATTTTTCGTCTTTTGAGAGTACTTAAGAATTACTTTCAATTAAAATAGACTTTGAGCATCCTACAAATAATAAGTTTCCAACAGAGTAGACATTGTGATTAAATTTCGGAATCCATGTGCCCTGTACAAATAAAAGGCTATCAATAGAGTAGATTCCGTGTTTAATTTTGGGAAAATATTAGCAACAATTGGATTGTGCACAAAGACGAAACCATAATTTCATCTTTGGTCAAAATACCAATTAACATTTTTTTCCCACAATTCAAGAATAAGATTTATAATAAAATTAGAAACTAGATTAACATATGAAAATTCAATCTAACATTTCCATTAACATAATATAAACAAAATAAATTATATAAAATAATCATTCTTAATACATTTCAACTTAATCTTCTTTTAAAATGAAACTCGACGTGTTTTCAAATCCCAATAATCATCAATGCTTAACTATGTACTAAATTTTAAAAAATCATTTTCTATTTTATTGCAAAACCTAGTTTTGAAAATTCATTACTAAAAAAGTATTGATGGAGATAAACACAAGTATTACTCATCCTTGTGTCGTTGTCCAAAACGTAGCCAAACTTATATCAACTTGTCCAAGAACGAGAGCATACAAAAACACTCGTTCATTGATGATTGAGTTATACAGTGAAGGGAGTTCTCCATAGATGAGATTATCTACGGATGACTAGTGCATAGACAATAAAAATATACTTGGTGAGTTTTGTAGAAAATCCTCCATTAGATCCACATAAGCAAAATTCAACACGTTGCATAACACGTGGAAGAAATTCCAAATACAACACTCCATATAGCCCATTCTCTTTATCAACAGCCAACATTACCCATGATGGTGATGGATCCAAACAAGCAGTCGCACGTCTAACTCTCTATAAAAGGTGTAAATCCCATTCATCCAATGTAAGTCTAGACCATTCACTATTTTCTTTCCTTGTGTCCTAAAGAGAAATCTAACTTAATTGTTGGGAGGTCCTTGGCCGAATCACACCAGTCACCTTTGATAATTCTTTCTTTCTTTTCAGGATTCACAGCCATTACCATACCCCGAAGTATTTCAGCCTACTGTTTTTCGTGCATCATCAAGTATTACAACTAATTTTACCATCATCTACAAGTCAAATAAAAATTAGAATTATAAACGAATTACATGTCTAATTTTCTTCTAACTTAAAAACTAATTTATGTTTCCAAGTAAAAATAATTAAAATAAAACCACCAAAACACATAAACAAAACTTCCAAACTATTCAATCTCAGTTGCTTAGCATGATTTTCTATAGTATGCCCAATATTCTTTTAATGAATTTTTTAGGTGGAGACAAGCAGCAATAGAATAGCACTCAAATCAAATTTTCAAAACTTTTAAATTTGGGCCTCAAAGAACAATAGAGAAAGTGTCAATACACATAATCATTTGAATTTTAAATTTTTTTTATAAAATGTTATGAATATAAAGTGAGAGAAAGAGTCTGAGAATAGTTTGTACAAGACCATGTGTCCCGATTTTAAATTTCATAAAATAATTCTCACCCTTGCCCGTTCACTTAGTTGAGACATACCGAATTTATGTACAAGACCATGTGTCTCAATTTTTCTTCACGTCAAATCTGACATAGCAGGTTTTGATTCATTACTTGTCACTTTCACATAAGCCTAATGTGCGAAAAAGTATGTTTACTAGAAATATTCTTTTTTTTTTTTTCCTTCCTGTGAAATTAGACTTTGAGAACTTGTCCAAGTAAAATAGCTATCCCTATCCTATGCACCCAATTTGTGTGCGGGATAGAAAAAATTGGTTTAAAACGTGCCGGACAGGTGCATCCATATTTCAACAATAGCTCTAAATTTCATACTTCATTATGATGATTACCTTCTTGTTAACACCATGTTCAAACAATCACACTTTTATCATTTGCGCCTATATATATATATATATATTGTTTGGAAAATTAGACCCCGGTTGATAGAATTAATAAGTTTTAAACTCAAGTTGTTAATTAGATTTATTATAATTAATTAGATTTATTATAAATAAGTCTTGTTAAAACAAACAAACATCAATATCATGCACAACGGAATAGTATATAAGACAAGATATGATGATCCAGGAAAACCAATGAAACAAACTAGTTTCACAGTAAAAAACCTGAGGGAAAACCTGAGAGAAAACCTTCTCGAAAAACAAGTTACTATAGTAAAGAAAAGTTTCAGATCTAGTACAAAACCGTTGTCCCTAGACTCTACGATCCTTGTAGATGAACTTACAGCAGAAACCTTCTACCGCTTTAGAATCTCTGAACTCTTCAATATATGAATGCTACCCTTTTGCACGAATTCCAGTATGTGACTAACTCCAGCAACTTGAAGATGTTGTTGATTGTAAAGTTCTTCACTTCATCAACACTAAAGATGAAGAAGTACTTGGTTACAAAACCCTAAGGTGCAAAAGGTACAGTAACTTCTTGCAGAGAAAGTAAGGCATTAGGTCACTTTTTGCATGTGTTCTCCATCTATAACGGCTTTTAAAAAAAGCCTTATATATGCCTAGGGTTGTGAGAAACGAAACCCTACACATACATGTTAGTTAGGGCCAAAAATCAGATCTGGAAATTCTGATTTCGTAGATCTCGATAGATTCAGTTTTTGTCGAGCTTTGTTCTTAAATCTTGATAGATAATGTTTCTGTTGAGGTATCTATCGAGCTTTAATGAACAGTTTTTTTTCACTTGTTTCTTGGTCCAATCTTCATGGCTATAACACTTAACTTGAACTCTTGTTTCTTGAAGTACTAAACTCATACTAGATCTACCTAATAACTAGTAAAGTGCATTTTGTCAAAAGATTAGCCAATTACATAAAATATGTGCTTAACACACACACACATATATATAATGAGAGTTTTACACCTTTTACAGCAAAAACATATGAAAGTTTTAAGTCTTGAAATGTTTTAGGACTCCATATTTATACCATTTTCTATATAGTCTACATTCAACTGATATTCTTGCGAGTCTTTATCAATGTACTACTATATCACCACTCAATTGTGGACTTCATTTTGTCACCTTTCAATCAATCTTATTATTGTTGTTAGCATTATATTGTACATCTTTTCTTCATAATATTCTCACTCTTGCCTGTTCGCTTGAACATACTGAAGCTATGTACAAGACCATGCATCTTGATTTTTCTTTACATCAAATCCTACATGGTAGACTGTTCATTACCTGTCACTTTCACGTAAATCCAATGTGAGAAAAAGTATATGTACTAAAAATAATCTTCTTTTTTTTCATGCAATTAGACTCTGAGAACTTCTCCAAGTAAAGTGGCTATCCATATCCTATGCACCCAATTTGCGTGCGGGATAGAAAAAATTGGTTTAAAACGTGCCTGACAAGTGCATCAAAATTTCAACAATAGCTCTAAACTTCGTACTTCTTCATGATGATTACGTTCTTGTTAACACCATGTTCATACAATCACACTTTTATCATTTGCGCCATCACATAATTGTAAGAAGACAAACAAAAAGTCTACTGACAAACTCTTGGTCCATACGAAGATTCGCTACCCTCGAGTAGTTCAACCTGCTAGTGACCACATGTTATACTCATAGCTAATGTTTCTAGGCCAGTTGTGCATCTTTTTCCTCCTCAATAAATACATCTCTTTTCCATGAATTTTAACTTAGAGATTCACAGATCAGAAACACCCACTTTTGATAGAGAGTTACTCTTACTTAATAGAGAATTCTTTTGTAGTCTCTACTCTCTCCTTCTCTCATTGACATACCTTGAGTGGAGATATCATTCAAACACAACCCATACACAATCTAAGTGTTGAGAGTTTTTTGGAGCTTGGGAAACATTGGAGCTTGACTACATATTCGGCTGGTAATGCGTGGTGGTGCAATGGAATTCTGGTGAAAACATAGATTCTGTTCTAAAATCAATTCAACGTAATTAGTTATAAAAAAGAAACAATTAAAAGTTGGATTTAAATGTCATTTTAGTAATTTTTTTATGGACAATATATACATATTTCCTACATAAAATATATGAGTTGGAATTTGGTATAAATATTAAAAATAAAAATAATATGTAATCTAACAAATAAATTTTCAAAATATTAATTATGTACAAATAATAGACCTCCATCAAAGGAAAATTCTTAGATATTCTCAAAATACGGAGAAATGATATTTCCTCTTCTTACATTCATGGTAGACCGCACCATAAATTTAATTAGTCGATCTTACCACCAATGTGAGAGGACAAAACATTATTTTTCGTCTTTTGAGAGTACTTAAGAATTACTTTCAATTAAAATAGACTTTGAGCATCCTACAAATAATAAGTTTCCAACAGAGTAGACATTGTGATTAAATTTCGGAATCCATGTGCCCTGTACAAATAAAAGGCTATCAATAGAGTAGATTCCGTGTTTAATTTTGGGAAAATATTAGCAACAATTGGATTGTGCACAAAGACGAAACCATAATTTCATCTTTGGTCAAAATACCAATTAACATTTTTTTCCCACAATTCAAGAATAAGATTTATAATAAAATTAGAAACTAGATTAACATATGAAAATTCAATCTAACATTTCCATTAACATAATATAAACAAAATAAATTATATAAAATAATCATTCTTAATACATTTCAACTTAATCTTCTTTTAAAATGAAACTCGACGTGTTTTCAAATCCCAATAATCATCAATGCTTAACTATGTACTAAATTTTAAAAAATCATTTTCTATTTTATTGCAAAACCTAGTTTTGAAAATTCATTACTAAAAAAGTATTGATGGAGATAAACACAAGTATTACTCATCCTTGTGTCGTTGTCCAAAACGTAGCCAAACTTATATCAACTTGTCCAAGAACGAGAGCATACAAAAACACTCGTTCATTGATGATTGAGTTATACAGTGAAGGGAGTTCTCCATAGATGAGATTATCTACGGATGACTAGTGCATAGACAATAAAAATATACTTGGTGAGTTTTGTAGAAAATCCTCCATTAGATCCACATAAGCAAAATTCAACACGTTGCATAACACGTGGAAGAAATTCCAAATACAACACTCCATATAGCCCATTCTCTTTATCAACAGCCAACATTACCCATGATGGTGATGGATCCAAACAAGTAGTCGCACGTCTAACTCTCTATAAAAGGTGTAAATCCCATTCATCCAATGTAAGTCTAGACCATTCACTATTTTCTTTCCTTGTGTCCTAAAGAGAAATCTAACTTAATTGTTGGGAGGTCCTTGGCCGAATCACACCAGTCACCTTTGATAATTCTTTCTTTCTTTTCAGGATTCACAGCCATTACCATACCCCGAAGTATTTCAGCCTACTGTTTTTCGTGCATCATCAAGTATTACAACTAATTTTACCATCATCTACAAGTCAAATAAAAATTAGAATTATAAACGAATTACATGTCTAATTTTCTTCTAACTTAAAAACTAATTTATGTTTCCAAGTAAAAATAATTAAAATAAAACCACCAAAACACATAAACAAAACTTCCAAACTATTCAATCTCAGTTGCTTAGCATGATTTTCTATAGTATGCCCAATATTCTTTTAATGAATTTTTTAGGTGGAGACAAGCAGCAATAGAATAGCACTCAAATCAAATTTTCAAAACTTTTAAATTTGGGCCTCAAAGAACAATAGAGAAAGTGTCAATACACATAATCATTTGAATTTTAAATTTTTTTTATAAAATGTTATGAATATAAAGTGAGAGAAAGAGTCTGAGAATAGTTTGTACAAGACCATGTGTCCCGATTTTAAATTTCATAAAATAATTCTCACCCTTGCCCTTTCACTTAGTTGAGACATACCGAATTTATGTACAAGACCATGTGTCTCAATTTTTCTTCACGTCAAATCTGACATAGCAGGTTTTGATTCATTACTTGTCACTTTCACATAAGCCTAATGTGCGAAAAAGTATGTTTACTAGAAATATTCTTTTTTTTTTTTTCCTTCCTGTGAAATTAGACTTTGAGAACTTGTCCAAGTAAAATAGCTATCCCTATCCTATGCACCCAATTTGTGTGCGGGATAGAAAAAATTGGTTTAAAACGTGCCGGACAGGTGCATCCATATTTCAACAATAGCTCTAAATTTCATACTTCATTATGATGATTACCTTCTTGTTAACACCATGTTCAAACAATCACACTTTTATCATTTGCGCCTATATATATATATATATATATTGTTTGGAAAATTAGACCCCGGTTGATAGAATTAATAAGTTTTAAACTCAAGTTGTTAATTAGATTTATTATAATTAATTAGATTTATTATAAATAAGTCTTGTTAAAACAAACAAACATCAATATCATGCACAACGGAATAGTATATAAGACAAGATATGATGATCCAGGAAAACCAATGAAACAAACTAGTTTCACAGTAAAAAACCTGAGGGAAAACCTGAGGGAAAACCTTCTCGAAAAACAAGTTACTATAGTAAAGAAAAGTTTCAGATCTAGTACAAAACCGTTGTCCCTAGACTCTACGATCCTTGTAGATGAACTTACAGCAGAAACCTTCTACCGCTTCAGAATCTCTGAACTCTTCAATATATGAATGCTACCCTTTTGCACGAATTCCAGTATGTGACTAACTCCAGCAACTTGAAGATGTTGTTGATTACAAAGTTCTTCACTTCATCAACACTAAAGATGAAGAAGTACTTGGTTACAAAACCCTAAGGTGCAAAAGGCACAGTAACTTCTTGCAGAGAAAATAAGGTATTAGGTCACTTTTTGCATGTGTTCTCCATCTATAACGGCCTTTAAAATAAGCCTTATATATGCCTAGGGTTGTGAGAAACGAAACCCTACACATACATGTTAGTTAGGGCCAAAAATCAGATCTGGAAATTCTGATTTCGTAGATCTCGATAGATTCAGTTTTTGTCGAGCTTTGTTCTTAAATCTTGATAGATAATGTTTCTGTTGAGGTATCTATCGAGCTTTAATGAACAGTTTTTTTTCACTTGTTTCTTGGTCCAATCTTCATGGCTATAACACTTGACTTGAACTCTTGTTTCTTGAAGTACTAAACTCATCCTTGATCTACCTAATTACTAGTAAAGTGCATTTTGTCAAAAGATTAGCCAATTACATAAAATATGTGCTTAACACACACACACACACATATATATAATGAGAGTTTTACACCTTTTACAGCAAAAACATATGAAAGTTTTAAGTCTTGAAATGTTTTAGGACTCCATATTTATACCATTTTCTATATAGTCTACATTCAACTGATATTCTTGCGAGTCTTTATCAATGTACTACTATATCACCACTCAATTGTGGACTTCATTTTGTCACCTTTCAATCAATCTTATTATTGTTGTTAGCATTATATTGTACATCTTTTCTTCATAATATTCTCACTCTTGCCTGTTCGCTTGAACATACTGAAGCTATGTACAAGACCATGCATCTTGATTTTTCTTTACATCAAATCCTACATGGTAGACTGTTCTTTACCTGTCACTTTCACGTAAATCCAATGTGAGAAAAAGTTATGTGTACTAAAAATAATCTTTTTTTTTTTCATGCAATTAGACTCTGAGAACTTCTCCAAGTAAAGTGGCTATCCATATCCTATGCACCCAATTTGCGTGCGGGATAGAAAAAATTGGTTTAAAACGTGCCTGACAAGTGCATCAAAATTTCAACAATAGCTCTAAACTTCGTACTTCTTCATGATGATTACCTTCTTGTTAACACCATGTTCATACAATCACACTTTTATCATTTGCGCCATCACATAATTGTAAGAAGACAAACAAATAGTCTGTGCACAAACTCTTGGTCCATACGAAGATTCGCTAAGTTTAGAATTATTGAAAAAAATTCCCTCGAAAGAAACGAAAAACGAAAACGTTCATGTGTAATCCATAGTTTAAATCGTTCCTGAAAGCTGTGTATTTGCTTTTAAAACATAAAAAACAAAAACAAAAAAACGTGTCCAAATATTTAGACAATAGCTCTTAATGTCCGAATAAACTCAATAAAACAACCTCCATAACAAAACCTACAACATCAAAAAGCAATCCAAACAAGATAAGATAAAGTTTTGTTACTTTCATGGCATTTATATCAGTCACCTATCTTAGGTCGGATGCTTTTAGAGAGAGCACAATGAATTTTTATGACTATCTTAGGTTCATTTATGGTCTCACCTAAGTTGAAAGTAGAGTACACTATGCCATTGAGTTTAGCATAAAACTCATAAAATGTCTCAACTTCAATCATGATTTCCTCAAACATAGAGGTGAGCATCTGTAGTGTTAAGACATATTGGCTAATCTTTTGACAAAATGCATTTTACTTGTAATTGGGTAGTTCTAAGATGTGTTCAAATACTTCAAGAAACAAGGTTTCAAGATCAAATGTTGAAGTCATCAAGTCTGTCCAAGAAACAAGCTGAGACGTGCAAATTCATTAAATCTTTACAGCTGGTTTGACAGTTGCATCTATCAAGGTTTAAGCAAGCTGCTCAAGCCTGTATGCTCAACAGTTGCTCGACAGCTTATCTGTCGAGATTTAAGAAATTCAGAATTCTGATATGATTTCTTGGAATCCGTAATTATGTGTTTAGGTCTTCTTTTCTCCTTACCCTAAACATATAAAAGGATTATTTTAAGGGCTGTCAAGTAGTTCACAAGTTGCACAAGCATTAAATAAACTTTGTTCAAGCAAATTGTGACCGGAGACAAAGTTCTTGCCCTAGTTCATCTCTTTCTCTTGAAGAAGTTACTGTGTATGTGCACCGTAAGGTTTTGTAACCAAGCATCTTCTTGGTCTTCATCGTGTGGATGAATTGAAGAACTTTCACTACAAGAAATGTAATTTTAGTGACGAAAAAATTCATCACTAAAAGTCTAATTCTTCGTTACTAAGAACTTTTAGTGATGAAATTAGACTTTTAGTGACAAAATTTGTTTCGTCACTGTAGCACCGTTGCTAAAAGTCCTGGCGACGAAAAATTTCGTCACTAAAAGTCCGATTTGTTTTTTTAAAAAAAAAACTTTTAGCGACGAAAACGTTTCGTTGCTAAATATTTTCCTCGCTAAAAACAGTATTTAGTGACGAAAATATTTTTTCACTAAAACCATTTCAGTTTATTAGATCATATTTAGTGACGAACAATTTTGTCACTAAAACTATTTTCAGGTACATATAGTGACGAAAAAATTCGTCACTAAAACTATTTTAAAGAAAATCTAGGCACATATAGCGACGAAAATTTTTCGTCACTAAAACCATTTCTTACAAAATTCCACTGCATTTAGTGACGAAATATTTCGTCACTAAAACAATTTTTTGTTGCCATATTTGTGACGAAAAAATTCGCTACTAAAACTTATTTTCTGTTTTTATTATTTTCATGACGTTGATATTAACCTGTAACCTGTCATTACATTATTAAAACCTCGCATTTGATTAACACATTTATTTCAACAACACATTTATAAAAAATCGATCCATGCATTCCATATGTTAAAATTAAAACAAGTATCAAATTCAAACCCCTTCCATACAATAATTGTTTGCAACACATACAATAACTTAAAATGTCTTATAACAATACAAAAAATGTAGCAAAATATAATTAGAACCAATGGAAGATGTCCTCATATGTCTTCAAATAATGCCAAAAGTAAATCCCCTAAAGCTACCAATAAGAAATCTGCACAAAAAATACTACTACATTAAAATCGTAAAGTAAAAACATTAATTATGTTATAAGAAACATTTCTAACAATTAGTTTCAAATGATACATAAAAAATGAAGTGTTTTAACTTAAAGATAAAGTACTAACCAATAAGTGATTTAACTTGAAGATGAACCACTCCATAGGTAAAAGCGTCATCATAACCCTTGCTCCTCAAAAAATTAAGAATATTCTTTTGGACCTCATCTTGCTTAGCTCGCGCCTCTTACTCCTTACCTCGCTCCTCTTCGTCCCTAGTTTTTGCCTCTTTGAGCTCAATTATCTCATTTTATAACCGATGAATATACTTCACCGAGGAACTAGATGAGGCAGTGGTTACTAGCGAAGAGGAAGGTCTCATGCTAAGTTTTTTTACAATACTGGATTTCTTCATAAAAACCAAGTTTGAGATCTCCTCTTGTGTAAAGGGAATTGCAGTAGGATCTTGACAATGATCCTCTTGCACTTTGAGAATAGTTCCCTACCATTTGAAAGAGGAAAAAAAAAAAAGCAATCACAACATTAATACTACATATGTAATAGCTTTACAAACATGATAAGGATGGAATAATAGGGATAGAATGATACACATACATATGTTGCTTCATCCTCATGGTGTATCCTCCTATTTATATTTGGATTAAAATGAACATCTTTATAGATTTTTGCCAATTCAGGAACTTGACTACCACCACAAAATCAATCACAAACATCACAACTATAATGCCTACAAGTATTGAAATCGAATAAATGAACACAATTACTACTAATCAACAATTGCTACTAATCAACAACCCACCACAAAACAAATTTCCAACATCACAATTATATATAGAGTTTTATAAGTTTTTAACTAGAATATACTTACTTTGCTCAAGCTAAGTTTACAACTTTTAGAAAAAATCTAAAGTTAACTTTTGTTCTTCACCTTGTTCCTCACAATTTCTTCAACCACAAAAGAGAGAGCTGAAAATAAAAGAAAGATAGTTTTTAGTGAACAGTTAAGTAGACCCAATGATAAGCACAAAATATTCCTAATGTTTAATTAGTCAACACAAAACATGGAGTTAAGTTGCCAAGGGCCCACACCCAACATTTGATAAGCCTCCCAATGATCTAATGGCTGCAGTCATCAACACATTCTATGTATCAATAGGATTTCACTTGCATGCAACACATATAACAGTGAAGCTTTACCTCTTAATGAAGACAATGCAAGAATTTCAATAAAAAGATGACTCTCAATCTAGAATAGCATAGATTTACATAATAAATAATAAGTAGATAATTGACATAAAGTCATTAGAATTAGGTAAATCACAACCAGCATTGAGAAAAAGAAGGAAATACAATGTTATAGTAAATAAAGGTGTTAAACTACCCTATCAAGAAGTCTTTCACTGCTTAGGTGTTCTAAGAACCTGTACCAGCACTAACTACCCACCTCTAGCCTTCCTAAGAATGAATATTAATAAATAATTAATATTAATGAATGAATTAATGAATAAATATTAATGAATTTTTTTCTCAGAACCCATATAATTTCTCCTCTTATTCACAATGACAACTACCTATCTATCATTTTTCAATCAAATTTCTCATCTAAACCAATCGAAAATTTCTTAGAATCTAAACACAGCTCAAATATTACACCAAATATTACCCATTTGAAGACCCAAAGCTCTAATAAGTTTACAGTAAACATCTCTGGCTTTATCAAAGTGAAGACCTAAAACTGAGACCCAAAAACATTTCACAACAATCACCATTCCACAACCACAATCACCATTCCCGTTCACAAACAACAATAGCACAAATCTCAAACTTAGACAAATCATCCTACCACAGAGAAAAAATCTCAAACAAGGAAAAAAAAAAATTAACATCAAGCATTTAGGAACAAAAATTAACAAAAAAATTAACTCGAAAGGGAGAAAAAAAAAAAAAAAAACCTAGAAGCGTCGCGAACTGAAGCGTCGTCGAATGTTGTGAAGGATGAAGCACTGCCAGCGATCGAGAGCTGAAGCGTTGCGATCGGATGTTGCGAAGGATGAAGCGTCGCTGGCGATCGAGAGTTGAAGTGTCGCCAGTCAGAGCAGAAGGGTCGCCGGCGTCTGAATCTTCACGATCGAGAACTGAAGGGTCGCCGGCGTTTGAATCGTCGGGATCGGAAGGGAGCTGAAGCGTCGCTGGCGTCTGGGGTGAAGCGTCACGATCGGGATTGGCAACGACGATGACGGCGTGCTAGGTTTTGGGAGAGGATGGGCTGGGTTTCTTTTGGGAACGAAGAAGGCAACGATGTGAATGATAAATGGAATTGGAAAATAAAACTCTGAGGTAGTTTTAGTGGGCTTTAGTGACGAATTCTTTTCCGTCGCCAATGCTCATTTCGTCGTCGCAAAAGGTATATTTTTTATGTTTTTTAGTGATGAATGTCAGTTTCGTCACTAAAGAACCCAAGCTTTGTTAAAATTTAGTGATTAAATTCATATTTCGTCACTAAAGCATACTTTTAGTGACGAAATGTGATTTCATCGCTAAAAACATATAAGTGTAAAACTATTATTGTTTTTAGTGACGAAATATGAATTTCATCACTAAAAACATATAAGTGCAAAACCTTTATTTTTTTTAGTGACGACTATTTTTCGTCACTAATTCTTACTTATAGTGACGAAAGTATTTTCGTCACTAAAACTATCCATAGCAATACCTACAGTTACGAAATATTTCGTCACTAAAAATTTCAACTTTTAGCGATGAAATATTTTGTCACTATAGATTAATTAAGTTGGCACTAAAGTTTCCCTCCATCGGCGCTTATTTCTCAGATCACAATAGCGATGAAATTTATTTTTCGTCGCTAAATGTAATAATTTTTTTCATTATTAGTGACGAAAAATATTTCCTCACTAATTTTCGTCACTAAAAATACATTTTGTTGTAGTTTTGCAGCCAACAACCTTTTTAGTTGGTGACTGAAGTCGCGTACTGGGAGCCGTGCATAAAAAATGGGAACTGTCACTACAGAACAAGTCCAATTGGATATTGAGATAAGGCTTCAACTGTAGGTTGGTAAAGTACTTGGAATTCCTTTAGTTGTAACCGTTTGTTGTGATAATAGTGGAGTTTTGAAAGTGGTGACCTGAAAATCACCCGATGGGGTTTTTGTCGTTAGGTTTTCCTCATTTGTAAATAAATCACCGTGTTATTTATTTTCCGCTGCATACTTAGTTTATTGGTGATTTGTTTATGGTACCACGTACGAGCTTTGCATGTTAATTTGATTAACTAATAACTTGGCTAATTAATCAATTATTTTAATCATAAAGGGTCAATTCGTTTTTGGCCTATCATGTAGTTTTGCAGCTTTTCTTGGTTTCTTCCTTAAAACAAATTATTATTGTTCAATTTTATTTTTCCATTTAAAAATCAATAATGAGCATTTAAATTCAACTTTTCATTATTTTTTTTCTTAAAAATAATTGTTAAAATTAATTTTAGCATAATTGTCCACCTAGATATTGCACTTGGGTTCAAGTAGTGTGGGAATCATTAGCACCAGGACCGTGGGTCAATGAGAGAATCCTAGTGTATATCCTACCTGGTAGGGTATGATTTACCTCGTTGATTGTACATTTATTCAACAACATATATATTTAGAATTAGAACACGTGCTCAGACCCTAATTTGGCCGGAAGAAAAATCACACTTTGTTACAAGAACTCTAGCTAGTAGGTTACTATGCAATGAATATTATAACAAAAAGATGGTAAGATAAAGCTAACAACAATAGTAAGATTGTCAGAGAGGTGACAAAATAGTGTCAATGGAGTGGTGGCAGCAGGACTGAAGGAAGCGGTACTACTAATATTGGGATTATTTCACTCCAATGATAATAGGAATGTCATGGAGATGATATACAGTATAGTAGTACATTGATAATTAAGACAAGATGGTAACGATATTAATTGAATAATATATTAGTAATGGATTTAGGATGCAGTCATAAAGAATTTCTAGGATTAAAATTGCTATTGAAGGTGCACAACTCTCATTATTTATTCTCATAAAAAAAATACCTTTCTGATTGTAGTTGCATATACTTTTATAGTTTAGGTGCACAACTGTCGTGAATAATGTCAAAAGTCAAAATTAGGCTACACAACAAAATAAAAATAATTTTTTTTTATAGATTCTATTATTTTGTACATTGAAAAGAAATTTTTTGCAACACTTTGTACAGAATCAATCATAGAAAATTGTGTGATTTAAAAAACTATCGAGTTACATTTTGATAGATCACAAAATGATTGAGCAAAAATGTATTAGAACAATTTAATATATTTTATTTTGTTTATATTTTGTTATTATTGAATAGATATTAGTTTTGTTTTTAATATATTAATTTAGTTGGAGTTTTAGTACGTTTTTTATTTTTGAAAGGTTATATTATTTATGCTTTGCCCCTTAGGAAACTAATGCAACAAAATACCTACAAGAAACAAAAATGTTTGTTTTAGGAAAATAACCTTGAATTCACAATGCGTTCCTTAAATCTGCAGGATTGGAATCAATCATAGAAAACTGAGAATAAACTTTGAATTTTTATAAATCTGATTTGTCTTAGAGACAACAATTTTTTTTTTTTTTTTTTTTTTTTAAATACTGAAAAGAAATCCTAGGGAAACTAGGAAAAAGTATAACGTACCATAATTTATGGTAATCAGGAAATTAGGTGGAAAAAATAATAAATTTTACCAAAAACAACCAAATTGGGATAATTACAAAATTAAAAACTACTGTCTCTAATACATGTCCCAAAATAGATGAGATTTATTTTGACTTTTAATTAAAAAATTATTATGGAAACAAAAATTACTAAAAAGGGAAAAAATGAGGACTATGGGGCGAAAAAGAAGGAATTTGCCCAAAAAGCTACGTGACTAAACACCAAAGATACTGATTTGTGTTCCCCAAGCTGTTTCCTTTTACATCACCAAATTTTACGCAATTCCGTCACTGTAACTCGATTGACCCCTAGCTAACTTCTGTATTTCTTGCGAGTTGACTTATGGCACTCAATTTGATCCATGAAGGCATGAACTATTGCTCAACATCAGAAACAATCATGGTTCAGTCTCTAGTTAAGTACGCCAAAAATGATCTAAATATACAACATATTTTTTGAAAGAACGCATGCCTAATTACTAGGTGCTAATTTGGACTCCCAATTTTAATCATGGCTTGATTAATTTTAAACTAATCACAATTAATGCGGAATTTACATAATTGACTGATTAATCAACCGAACTATCAAACAATTGCATGGATGAATATAAAGGTGCAATCCTATAATGTATTGGGTAGTAGGGAAAAAAATATCAAACCCAAGATAATACCCATTGTGTTATTAAAGATGAAAACCGAAGAACTCAGTGTAAAAACCTCTCCGCGACCTTCCAAGTTGGAAATGATCCACTAATAAATATGTTGGAATACAAGGATAATCAAAGAGACCCTCCAACCCTAATCTATCTACTGTACTTATGCTTTCCAAGCTTTTGCTACTGATGGACTACTCTAAGTCTTGTCTTTCCTAGGTTTCCAGATCCCACAAAACCGCCCTATTGCAACACCACGCCTTACCAGCTGAATATGTAGTCAAGCTGCATTGTTTCCCAAGCTCCAAAAAACTCTCAACACTTAGATTGTGTATGGGTTGTGTTTGGATGATATCTCCTCTCAAGGTATGTCAATGAGAGAAGGAGAGAGTAGAGACTACAAAAGAATTCTCTATTAAGTAAGAGTAACTCTCTATCAAAAGTGGGTGTTTCTGATCTGTGAAAACCTCAATCTCTAAGTTAAAATTCATTGAAAAGAGATGTATTTATTGAGGAGGAAAAAGATGCACAACTGGCCTAGAAACATTAGCTATGAGTATAACATGTGGTCACTTGCAGGATGAACCTACTGGAGGGTTACTAGTGAGTTACTACCATTGTAACTGACTTTTGAAATTCCTCACTTGCTCCTCACATGTCCACTTGAGGGTGCTGCAGTTCTGAGCTTTTCATGCTTTAGTCCCATGTTTCACTAAATGTGAAAATTTTCACCAACTCTAGACTAAACTTATATACACTAAATCCCACAAAAATACAAGGTGATAATTGCATAAAATACAAGCAAATTGACACAGAATAGAGCCAACAAAAACAAAATAGAAAAAATCACAACTTAACACTTTTCTATTTTGCCTTTGCTAGTTCTCCACATGTAGTGCTACTTAAAAAAAGTTTTTTTTTTTTTTTTTTTTTTTTTTTTTTTTCAGTTATTGTTGTTTTGAGAGACTCCGTTGTATTTTTTCTTTCCTCTTTTTTGCCAAGTTGTTCCGATTTTATTAGAATCTGAGTATTTGTTTTAATTAATAAAATTGCTACCTCTGTGCAGCCAAATAAGGTTAGAACTTAGAACTTGGATTTTTTTTTTTTCTCTTCCTTGAGTACCTCTAGAAAAATATTAGTTCCATACTATGCGGATGTAGCTCTGTACTGCATCCTTAAAGTAGATCACAGACCTCCCTCATCACTTATGTTGGTGCCACTCTGTAGTAGATATTATTGAACATAGGTTTTAGGGGACGTTTGGTTCGCTGTGAAGTGCACTTGATGTGATGCATGTTACGATGATGTGACATTAAGGTTTTTGGTTTATTTTATTTTTCTAACATCACCGTAATCTAAAATTACAAAATATCACATCATCTTAATCTCATCACTTTCCTTAAAGAAGATCACAGACCTCCCTCATCACTTATGTTGGTGCCACTCTATAGTAGATATTATTGAACATAGCCTTTTAGGGGACGTTTGGTTCACTCTGAAGTGCGCTTGATGTGATGCATGTTACGATGATGTGACATTAAGGTTTTTGGTTTATTTTATTTTTCTAACATCACCGTAATCTAAAATTACAAAATATCACATCATCTTAATCTCATCACTTTCCTAAACAATGTAATGTTATATTCTTGTATTGAGATTACATTAATGTAAGATTAAAATAATATAATATTTCAATGTAATGTAACACCACAGTGAACCGAATGCCCTCTTGAAGTTTTAAGATCCTCTGAAAGGGACGCTGGAATTTTATTTTGGGAGTTACTGCTTTGTAGTTGATGATGTTGTGGTTGATCCACACAAAAAAGAAAAAAAAAATGTAACAATTAAAAAAAATGTAATTTATTTCTTAGTTAGTTATTTATTTATTTATATACTGATACCCATAATCAATGATAAACATTTTTTTTATATAGAAATAAATTAGAACTTATTTGATAGGAAAATACACCGAACTTGAACATATTAATATTATTCAATTTGGATATAATTAATGAGTTTAATATCGATTCTAGATTAGAATAAAATTATTAAATAAATTTTTTTAATCATTTAATAATTGGTTCGGTTCAGCTAATTTATAGACTTTGAAAGGGACAAGAAACTCTTCTAAAATATCTTTAGATTCATATTTCAATTAACCTAATGTTTTTTTTTTTTTTTTATTCTTTTTGTCTCTACAGTGACTCAGTGAGTAGAAATGAAACTTTTCTTAGACCAAAATGTTGGGGAGACAAACATTTTAGGGAGCTTCCTTGAATAATTAATATAACATATAGAAACATATTTTAAACCAAAAGTCCTAAGTCCAATGGGTATTGTTGATACCGTATTTTGTCCGACCCTAATTCACGCGTCAAAACAAAGACCAAAAAAATAAAAAATAAAAAATAGAAAAGGTGAAAAATCTTGAATTTCAAAGCCAAGAAGGGTAAAAATAAATATAGCATGCTTGCACGGTGAATCAAAAAGTCAAAATATTTTAAAAACTCATTGGATCATGTTGAATTTTGCACAGTCTCATAGGGCATATTTTTCCCTTTGAAATGATAGTTTATGGTCCAAAATCAATGTTAAAATGAATGAGATATCACAAAAAATATTGAAACCCTAATAAATTATTAACTGTGTTTTTCAGGAAAACGGGCTATTTTTTACCCGAATTCGCACAATAAACTGAACCAATTGGGCAAGAACTAGGATGAGTTGGTTAGACCATCTTGAAGAACAAGGTCTTAGCTATTTGTCACCAAAAGGACTCGGTGATATCAACTTTGGATTGAAATATATGAATTTTTCAAGAATAGACGTTCAAAATTTCTTAGTTTTGCATTACCATCCTTCTAAGCACAATATCTCAACGACCATTGGAAACTAGAAAACTGGAGCTATTCGTGAATATAAAATTTGGGGAAAAAAAAAAAGAAAAAAAAAAAGAGAGAACTTGGAAAGGTCTCCAATTGGGCTAGAAATAAAAAATAAAAAATAAAAAGACAAAAAAATTGATGATGTGACAGATGAGAGGGTAGGCTTGCATTGGTGTCTCAGGATACACCAATGCTAGCCACCTCTTTCAAGGGATGGCAAGCACTAGTGTATCTTGATACACTGATGCTAGCCCCCTATTCCTCATATTCTCCTATAAATACACCCCGTCCCCCCCCACCCCCCATTTTTGGAAAATTCATTAGAAATTTTTGTAGAAAATCATGCAAAAATTGTGAAAAAAAAAAGTGTAAGGAAAATAGGAAAAAAATAAAGGAGAGAGAGAGAGAGAGAGAGAGAGAGAGAGAGAGAGAGAGAGAGGAAAAGTTTTTCAAATAAAAACCTTTTTTTGAGGGGGAACGTGAACCTTTTCAAAAAAAAAAAAAGTTTTGTAAAAACTCTTCTTTTTAATTTTTTTTTTAAATAAAATTGTTTTTTAAAAAAAAACACTTTTTACTGTTTTTGTTCGGCCCTCAAAAAATTGTTTTACTAAAAATCTGATTTCCAAAAACCTGTTTTTCAAAACTGTTTTATAAAATCTGTTTTCAAAAAAAAAAATTGTTTTATAAAATCTGTTTGCAAAATATAAAAATCTGTTTTCAAATCTACTTTTCTAAAACTGTTTTGAAAAAATGCTTTTTTATAAAACTATTTTTTTTTACAAAACTGTTCTTTATGAATTTATTTTTTTTTTTGTAAAAAAAAAATTTCACACAATTGTTTTTATTTTTATTTTTATAAAACTGTTTTTCTTTATAAGGCTGTTTTTATAAAACTGTTTTCTTTATATATTCTACTACTCATGAGGTTTAATCTCTTCGGCTTTCCTTCTTTACTTTCATAGATTCATCTCTATAGTTTGTTAATGGATCATAACCATCAAAATGAATATTGTTAGGTTCTAAGACTTTAGGAACTAAATGTATTAGAACTTCATTTTGTATATGTTGGGAAACCATGATCAAAACAATGAGTCTAGGTTTAGGCTTGCTCAAAGTTTATTTGTTGTAGTTTGAATCCAGTTGAATGTAGAAACTTACTGTGCAAAATTGCAAAGCTCGATCGATCGAAAGTAAGGCTAGATCGATCGAGAATCGTATCTGTAGAATTTGAATTAGACCTAAATAGCTATCAAGCTCATTAAGGATTAGGGTTTCAGATCTACTTCTCCTAGTATATAAAGGAAACCCTAAGCACGTTTTTAAAAAAGGCTTTTTAGAGAGAGAAGAGTGCGCCTCTTTTGTAGATCTAGGGTTTTGTACCCAAAAGCTCTCTAAGGTCTTTGTTGAGTTGTGTGTTGAATCTTCTGTGAGATCTAGAGGTGTTTACCTTCATACACATACATAGAGCTATCAAGATCAAAATTGCATCAAGAACTTGATGGTGGTTTTAGTTGCTGCATAAAAAACTTTCAAGAAGATCCAAAACCTTTCAGTGGAGTCTTAAAGTCACAAGTACGAGAACTTATGGTTGCAGTGGATCAAAGAAAAAAGTAGTCCGTGGACTCGAAGCTATCACGTGGTCATAGTAGTAAGTTTTCTACTCGATGTAGCAATAAGATGTTAGTTGTCTAAGTCCTATTGTAAAAATTTCAATTCTTTCATAGTGGTTCTGTTTTACCTTGAGAATAGCTAGGTTAAATCCTTCCTAGGTTTTTTACCGGTTAGGTTTTCCTAGGTTATCATATCGTTGTGTTCTTTATATTTCCGCATTATTTATATGATATGATTTTATTGTGTTAACCTAGAACATAGTAATTTATTTAAGTAATCATTTGGCTAAATAACTAGGTTAAACAACTTGTGTTAAGGGGTCTAAAAACGTACAAGTGGTATCAGAGCAGGTTAGCTATTGTGTTAGATCTTTTGATCTAAGAGTTGATCTTTGATCCTTTCTATCATAGATAATTTGAAGTGTCTTTCTGCTCATGTTAGGACATATGTAATTTAATGTTAGAAACATATGTCAATATAGAATTGGCTAATCTTTTGACAAAACACACTTTACTTATAATTTGGTAGATCTAGGATGTGTTTAATGCTTCAAGGAATTGTTGACACCCTATTTTGCAACCCGCATTTAACCTCACATGCAGGGTAAAAGAGTAATTTCACATTGAAAATATACATCTTGATTCTGGTCATTAGATCCTTAATCTCATTTAACCAAAATGATCTTGATGTTGTAACTATCAAATCGACTGGTCATGAGCCCTAATCGAACCACCAGATTGAAAGTTATCATCAAATCAAGTTCTAATGGCTGAAATGCACCATCACAAATTGAGTCCGACTATATGTGATTATGAGTAATTGATTTCAATTGGTTATAAGTATAATCAATTTGAGATCGATGATGTGTCATAATTTGATTGGTTAGGACTACATTTTATGGTGAGGTTGTATACACTTAATTAATTAGATAGTTAAACATTAATTATTCAATGAGTAATTTGTGCAATTATCTTTTAATTAGAGTAAATTTAGAACCAATTAAGTCTGAAATGGGAGTGATTGGAGCCATTTAATGTTAATTGGGAGCTAATTTAGGACCTATTAATGTTAATTGTTCTGAAACCATTTTCTAACAAATGACATTTGCTCACCATTTCATCAATATCTCTCAGAATATTTTGAATCTGTGAATGAGATTAATTTTCCCAGAAACTAGACTTCCGGGGCTTCAATTTGAGCACAATAATGAGGCATTTCTGATCAGAATTGAGTTAGATATGATTTTTCGAAGTTGGCTCTATATGCTGTTACAGCAGCTACGGGAAAACCAAACTTTGCTTGCTCCTCACTTTCACCAATCTTTCCATTTAATGCACCAGATTTCCCCTAAGGCTAAAATGAGGTCTAGGTTCATGATTCTTTGTCAACCCTCATTAAATGACCTTCCATTCATATTCTCTCCACCACTACTATATATACCCCCCTCTCATTCATTCCAAAGACGGGAAAAACCCCCTTCTCTTCTCCTCTCTTGAGTTCTAATGAAGTAGAGTAGTCTTGTCATATCTTGGTCTTCCTGAGACTCAAGGTATTGAGTGAGACTCTCTCTCCCTCTCCTAACTCTTCTTTTCCTCCACCCTTAGGACCTCCCTCAAGAGTCTCCTCCTCTACCATATGGATCTTGCATGAAGGTATAATCCCTTTCCCTAATTGTTTTTTTGTGTTTCCATGATGAGAATTTAGGATTAAGGCATGATAGTAACTATTTAAATCCTCTTGAATATGTTTGAATGTTCTTAATTGTTCTTATGTGTTCTTCACATGTTCTTGGTTATTCATCACATGTTCATGCATAAACACTAGTTTTGATCCTAAATCCATATCAAAAATAGGAAAAACATGTTTATTTCATAATCCTTTCAAATTCTTGAATCTAGGTTATCACCATCCACACACATTCACTATGATTTATTTTTCAATCTAAATGCAATGCTAAATAAATTGAATTAGGGTTTATCACATGCACACACACATTAAATTCAACATGTAAATTGATTGACATATTGAATGATATGATATGAATGTTGGCCACCATAGTCTAGAAAACCGGTTTCACCGGGCAAGGTGGGTGCCTAACACCTTCCCACCTTGTAGCATAGCCTCCGAACTTAGATCAAGGGTTGATAAACCAATGCTTATCCTTGTAATTTTCAATTTCTAGATTGTAACTAGGAAACAAAACCATGTACTTTATCTTAGATTGTATCTAGGACCAAAGCCATGTAATTTTCCAATGATCAATGTAAATTAAATTTCAAATTAATAAAATGAGGAATTCTTTTTCAGTTATGGTTTTCTTATTTTTCCAGTAATTAAATAAGTGGCGACTCCACTGTAAAACCCTTAATCTAAAGGGGAAACTATAACTAGTCGAACCTCCATTTTGAGAGGCAACAACACGACTCTATCCATTCACGTGGGTTTGGCCCAACATCATAAAAAGGGGCCGGGGGCGCAGTCTCTCACAGTAATAAGGTTTCAAGATGAAGTGTTAAAGTCATGTAAGTTTGTCTAAGAAATAAGTGAAGAAGTACTAGATTTTAAAACTCGACAGCTAGTATCTATTGAGGTTTAAAAAACTGCTAAAGCCCGATGCTCAACAGCTATCTCGACAAAGAAGCTATCTATCGAGGTTTATGAAATTTAGTTTTTTAGAGCTGATTTCAATCCAATCCGTGAATATATGTTTAAGCTTTCTTTTCTCATAACCTTAACCATATATAAGGATTGTTTTAAGGGCCGTTAAAGGTTGCACAAGCGTGAAACAAAAGTTGTGTTCATGCAAATTGTGACCGGAGACTGAATTTGTCCTAGTTCATCTTTCTCTTGAAGAAGCTGCTGTGTTTATACACTGTAGGGTTCTGTAACCAATGTGTTTCGTGATCTTCATCGTGTGATGAATTGAAGAATTTTGCAACCAACATCTTTCTCAAGTTGGTGAGTAAGCCGTGTATTGGGATCCGCGCATCAAATTGGTTAATCACGTACTGGGAGCCGTGCATTACAAGGAGAGATTGTCGTTGTAGAACAAGTTCAATTGGGTATTAAGGTAAGGGTTCAACTGTAGACTAGTATAAGGTACTGTGATTCCTTTACTTGTAACCGTTTGTTGTGATAATAGTGAATTCTCAGGAGTGGTGACCTTAAAATTACCCGGTGGGGTTTTTGCCATGTAGGTTTTCCCCATTCGTAAACAAATCATCGTGTTAATTTAATTTCCGCTGCATTTAGTTAATTGGTGATTTGTTTGTGCTACCACGTGTATTGCATGCTAGTTGAATTAATTAATTAACTAGGCTAATTAATTTGTTAATTCATTACAATGGGTCAATACATTCTTGGCCTATTAAGTGGTATTAGAGCAAGCATACTCTGATTAAGGTTAATCTTTGTTGTGTGATTGATTGACCCCTATTTGTCATGGATAGAGGACAGTCTCTTATTATACCTCCTTTATTTGATGGCACTAACTATGCTTATTGGAAAGTACGCATGAGAGCTTTCTTGCAGTCTTTAGATGAAAAAGTGTGGCAAGCTGTGGAGATAGGCTAGACCAAGCCTAAGGAAGAGCGAGCGGATTGGGATGATGCTAAGATCAAGGTGGCTAACTTCAACAGCAGGGCATTGAATGCTTTATTTAGTGCAGTCACGAATGAGGAGTTCAAGAAGATATCCTCTACTGAAATAGCAAAGGAAGCATGGACCATTCCCTAGACAACTTATGAAGGAACCAAGGCTATCAAGGATTCAAAAATTCAAAGGCTTACTACGAGCTTTGAAAAGCTTAAGATGGAGGAGGATGAGTTGTTTGATGAATTCTATGCCAAGCTCAAGGACATAGTGAACTCAGCCTTCAATTTTGGGGAAACCATTCTCGAATCCAAGATTGTTAGAAAGGTGCTCAGATCTCTACCCGAGAGATTTCATGCCAAGATCACCGCAATTGAGGAATCAAAAGATATTGACAAAATTCCTTTGACAGAGCTGGTTGGCAATCTACAAACCTATGAGTTGGGTTTGTCTAGGATCAGGAAATCGAGCAAGAGCATAGCATTGAAGGCTAATAACAGTGACACTGATGAGTCTTCAAACGATGAAGATTCTAAGATGAAATTCTATATCACTCGGCAATTCAAAAAGTTTATGAAGAATGCCAATGCTAAAGGATTTGACAAAGACTGCAAGCAGTCTAGCTTGTTTCAATTCAAGAACTAGGACAAAGGAAAGAAGGATGCTAGGGATGGCATTCAATACACTGTTCCTTCAGGACCAAAATGCTTTGGATGTCAAGGTTTCAGACACATGAAACAAGAGTGCCCCACATATCTAAAGACCATTGGGAAAAGCAAGATACTTGTTGTTACCTTGTGTGACACTAAGCCTGAAGATGATTCCGACAATGAGGATGATTCCGATAATGAGGATGATGGAATCGTAAATGCCTTCACTACCATTGTAAATCCTACTGAAGGGATTGTTAAGATATGGATGAAGAAGAGGAATTGGTGGAGTCTAAGTTTGAAAAGATGGATATGCAAGATGACATCCACATAGCCTATGCAAAGTTATACAAGGTCTCGGAAAAGCATGAGAAATTGTATAGATTGGCCACCAAGATGCTCAATGATGTGGAGTTTGAACGAGAAGAAATCTCCACAAAGTTTGATGAAGTCAATCAGACCATTGGAGCACTGAGATTTGGGCCAAAATGGCCAAATACCACCATTTTCAGAATTTTTTAGTAAAAGAACACTGTTTCGGAATTATATAGGGAAATACCACTTTTTATGGTACTTGAGTTTCTTAAACTCAAGTTCCTAGAAGTTTTGCTACCATGGCACTACAGAGGTGGAAATTAGGCAATTAAAAAAAAAATTATGTGGTACTCAAGCATGGTAAACTCGAGTACCAAGCAACATAATACTCGAGTATACCAAGCTTGAGTACCATTTTATAATAAAATGCTTTTTTTTTTTTTCTACAGTAGTTGAGCTTGGTGAGCTCGAGTACCTTGTAAACCTTTTTTTTTTTTTTTTTGGGATTATCGAAAAATAAACATAAACATAAAATGTTGTTTGTTTTATTTCTAGTGTACTTGAGCTTACCATGCTCAAGTACCTACTAACTTTTTTTGGGGATTATTGACAAATAAACATAAACATAAAAATAAGTAGCTTTTTTACGTTTTTATTTATTTAAATAGAAGCATTGTAAAATATAGAGATTTTAATTTCAAAATATGAATTTAATTTCTACATTAAGTAAAACTGTTCACTGTTTTTTCAGAAAAATTATTCACTGTTTTCTGCTTAAACTATTTCTAGCATTTTGCATAAAATTATTTTCTATTCAGCATTATTTAAAAAATTGTTCACTCTCTTTTCTGCATAAATTATTTTCCGTTCACTATTTAAAAAATCGTTCACTGTTTTCTCATAATACACCTAATGAAATTTTTTTTTCTAAATCTAAATGCCAAATCTGAATGCTTTTTCATGTTTGAATTTCACAATAATCGAATCTATTTTTCTGCATTGATAAAATCTGTTTCTACATTAATAAAATTTACATTCTGCCCATCATGTTTACTGTATATTCGAATCTACTTACTGCATTCATAAATTTTTTTATTTTTTATTTTTTATTTTTTTTTATTATTTTTTTTTTTGCGTTTAGTAAAACGATTCACTATTTTCTCATAAAAATTGTTTACTATTTTCTGCATAAACTATTTCTAGCATTTTACATAAAATTATTTTCTGTTTAGCATTATTTACAAAATTGTTCACTCTCTTTTCTATGTAAATTATTCACTGTTCATTAGGTGTTTTATGATCCGGATGCTTTAATACCAATGACTACCCAGGAGAGAGAACAGTAGTAATATGGAAGCATAAACAATGATAAAATATATAATAAAGAAGTAAAATAGCAAAATAGATATATTCAAAATAAGGTTAAAATGAAGTATGGAATATGAAAACAAAAACTAGTAAAATCTTACTTGAATTAAAACTTCAATCTTTGATAAACTTGAAAACAAACTGCTGTCTTTGAAACAAGCTTGAAAATAAAACTGTCTGAAGAGAAATGTTACAAGAATACAAGATGGGTAGAGAGTACAAAAGTCTTTCTGAAGGAGAGAGAAGGCTATTACAAAAGGCTTTTTAAAACTTGGAACTTAAAAGCTTAGAATCTTAGAAACTTAGAAACTTGTCTTTTGTCTTTGTAGTTCGTCTCTTTTATAAGTGAAATGAACCATAGTAAAGTAACCTGAGCAGGTAAATTTAACTCAAGTTAATTTGTCGGTGGTATGGAAATTAATACTGATGAGTAATAGTCTATCTGCATCTGTCTGGGAATCTTTCAGATCTCATAAATCTATCAGATCTCTTTTTACGCATGCTAGTAAACAGTAGTAACTTTTGACCATCTGTCTGTATCTATCTGGACTGTCTTGATTTGTTTGGAAGCTATTCACGTGTGCTGGTGAATAGTGAACTGTCGCTAGTTAAATAGTGATTTGTCGCCAGTGAATAGTGATTTATCGCTAGTGAATAGTTATCTATCGCTAGTGAATAATGATCTATCTGTCTGTCTTTCAATCTGTATCATTCTAGGATCCTTAACAATCTTTCTTTTCCTAAATAACCTCCTTGCTGAAGGTATTAGACCATATATGGCTATCTTGTTTGTGTAACTATATAAGTAGAAGCCTCTGTCTAATTCTTTCTGTATCTTTTAAATCTTATTACTCATAAAATTATACCATTCTTGAGCCAAAGCATCCAGATCATTAAGTGGTAAATAAGTATCTCCTGTATACCAGTTGGGAATTACACTTTACCCACCTATGATTTGTCTTAAATTTAACTTACCCACCCGTGATTTTATTTTTGACACTTAACCCACTTGTGTTTTACTCCGTTACTATTCCATAACCCACCTCCCTATCAAAATTTTAAAACTTATATACATTCACCAATAGTCTTGCCATAGAATCTCTCTTGCACCCCACATTTTTGTTTATTGTTTTTTTTGTAGTTGCAACTTACGCATATGCAAGTAACAATAATATGCAAGTATTATAAAAGATTTAATTTCTTGAGTTAAAATCATCTCCTTCATTAATAAATAAGGAGTTATATAATAAAAAAAAATTAGAAAGGTTTTTTTTGATAATCTTAATTACAAATATTATATATAAGGAAAAATATACAAAATTATGCATGTTATATTATAATAATCACATGGAACTTTCAGTAGTATCTTTTATAAATTTAAGTATTATAAAACATTTCATTCACACTTTAAGGGTATCATTTGATTCATTTCTTTCAATTTAAATTTTGAAGAAATCCTTCTATATATATAATCATTCTATTACATTCCTTCCATAATGGCAAAATGATAGATAGTTTGATAGCCATCCAAACGCATCACAAAACAAATATATTTTTTTCTTTTTTCTTTTTTTCTTTTTTATGAAAAAAAAAAATCTTTTAAATATCATAGGACATTTCACTTTTGTTATGTTTTGAGTTGATACCACTTCTATTTCTTGCAAAGTGACATTGCCTCCAAGTTCTTGTTCCACATGTAATAGACAATTTATTTAATTTAGTGTTAATTGTAGCTATGTATCTTGTTAGACTTTGTTTCATAAAATTGCTAAGGAAACATGACTTTTTCTTACCTCTTGTTTCAAATTTAATTGACTGTCCTGTACTAAGGGTTACGTTCCAATGTCAACTCGTACTTTTGATTGGAAGATTACTGCATAAATTAAGCCTATGTGAGTGGACTCTAATTGGACCAGATATTGTGTATTGTTCCCCATTCAACAATTAGCTAGAAAATCTTTAAGTTTCTAAAGCATGGAAGCAAAAAGCAGTAGAAATCTAAAAGAGACATTTAGCACTTGTGTTGCATTAAATTTTGTAGAAATACAATGCAACTTAGTATGAAAATAATACACATGAAAAATACTTTAAAAAAATTATGAGAATGGAATAATAATGAAATTAAAAATGTGCAACTCCTAGTGTTTATACAATGCAGTTGTGCAATACTAATGATTAGGTACTCAGGCCATGAGTATGAAAGAAGTGGCTGCACAATCTGCAAGCTGGCCAGCTTTAAAAGACTACAATAGGAGGTGTATGCATCCCCATAAAAGTAGATTTGTTCCTTGCAAAGCTTGAAGGTAGGCAAATAGATAGACACAATCATTCAGCTACTTAATGCTCTAGAAAGGTAGATTGTATGGCTAAAAGTAGATTTTGATAGGGGAGCAGAAAAATGAGCCCAACTCTTGTTCGTCCAAGGAGTCGTCCAGAGCTAACAGAGCCGTTTGGACCAAGAATCACCCAAGAAGGGATAGTCTACATGGACAATAACACTACACTTAATCAGTGAAGTCTCCAGTAGACGGTAAGGTCGTCCAAGAAGATCGTCAATAACAATCGTCCATGTAGGTCGTCCATGGACGATCTCCAGATGTCCATGGGACCAAACCTTCTTACACCAGACAGACGAATACACAACACTTGGAGAAATTTCAAGTGTTTATAGCAGTTACTAAATCCATAACTATCGCCACGAACCCCTCAAGTAAACTTCCGTTAGCGGTTATAATTTTAATAGCCGTTGGGGAAGTTAACTCCGGGCCCGTTGGCTTCCACAAATCTTGGGGAGGTTATTTGGACAAGTAACCGCTTCAAGGATCTCTATATAAAGGACCGGTCTGAACCTAAGGAAGGTAAGAATTTTCCTAAGACTTTATTCCCAAACATCCGAAACTCCATTCTTGTGAGACTAACTTTATCATCGGAGGGGGTTTGGCCGGTCATCTCCGGTCTCCTCTTTGACTGCGTTTCCTCTTTGCAGGCCTTCCACCACCGTCGGTAGTCCCACCGAAGCTAGATCATCCAACCCACTGATTCGAAGCGATATCAGTTGGTGCCGTCTGTGGGAATAAGTGAGGCTGTTTTGTGACTCTTTTCCGCGACAAAGGGTTAGGATGGTCAGGACCAGGTCGAGGGCTACTAGCCCAGGCCGTCAGGGAAGCAGAGGCGCTTCAAGTGATCCCCAACGTGATCGCCAATCTGCACCAGCCATGCAGACATCGTCTGTTCAGCATGTGCAATCTATGGCGGCTGCAATGGCAGAGTTGACTCGCCAAAACCAGGAGTTAAGAATGGAGATTAATCAGAGAAGATAGGCACGTGAGGAGCATGAAGGAGGAGGACAAACACAAGGTCATGGCGAAAGAGAAAATCCTGAGATTGGGAGTCAGTTTAGAGGCACCACTTCACGGACGGTGAAGGAAGAGATGGACCAAATGAAGAAAGTCATGGAGGAAATGAAAGAGAACATGAGGAGGACGAATCCAATAGAAGATTTGGTCCACAGAACAGACTCTCCCTTTACGGCTTCCATTAATGGTCATCCTCTACCATCAAAATTCAAACTTCCTTCCCTGGATTCGTATGATGGAACGCGTGACCCATTCGATCACATTGCTACTTTTAAAACAACGATGCACCTTCAAGGGGTCCCTGATGAAATCATATGTAGAGCCTTCCCAACCACCCTTAAGGGTCCAGCACGAGTTTGGCTCAGTAAAATACCCCCAGGTTCTGTAGGCTCTTTCGAAGAGTTAAGCAAATTGTTTGTCAACAATTTCATTGGGGGGCAGAGACACAAGCGCTCTTCGTCCAGCTTGTTGACCATAGAGCAAGGGGAGAACGAAAGCCTGCGGTCATTCATCACTCGCTTCAACAGAGAAGCCCTTAGTGTGGACGAGGTGGATGACAAGCTTCTATTGGCGGCCTTCCACAACGGGATTAATTCTGATCTATTTATCCACAAGCTGTATGAGAAGGAGCCTTAAACCATGGCCGAGCTAGTTCATTCGACTCAGAACTTCATGAATGCAGAGGATGCGATCATAGCCAAAAAGAGGAAAAGAGCTGAAAGAATGGAAGCACATCCAACACGCCACTCAGAACAAGGCCCTCGTCCAAAGAAGGGACGGACGGAAGATAAAAAGGAACGAGATAACAGGAAGGCTGGTCCTTCGGGGAGAAGCCAAAATTATACGCCCCTGAATGCTCCACTTGATCAGGTGCTCATGCAGATCAAAGACGACCCCTCTCTAAAATGGCCAGAGAAGATGAAGGGAGATCCCAACAAGCGCAATAAGAATAAATATTGTCGCTTCCACCGGGACCATGGGCATGACACGGATGAATGTTACGATCTGAAACAGCAAATTGAGAATCTGATTAAACAAGGAAAGCTGAGGCACTTCGTCGGAAAGGATCATAGAGATGAGAAGTTGAAAGGAAAAATGGAGGAGTCATCCCTGCCCCCACTTGGAGTGATAAGGATCATCATTGGAGGGAACTCAATGGGGCAATCTTCCAAATCAAAGAAAACGTATCTCAAAGTGGTACAGAACGTCCAGCTCTCTGGACGATCTCCAAGGACGAATTCGATGGACAAACCTGCCATTTCCTTCACCGACAAAGATGCTGAGAGGATCCATCACCCGCATGACGATGCGATTGTCATTACTCTGCTCATTGCAGATTATACAACCAGGAGAGTGTTGGTTGACAATGGAAGCTCAGCAGACATATTGTACTATCCTGCCTTCCAACAGATGAGGCTTGGGCGAGATCAACTTCGTCCAGTTTGCTCACCACTGATAGGGTTTGGAGGAATGAAGGTGCAGGCTGTGGGCATCATTACATTACCAGTAGTGGTAGGGTCGTACCCACAACAGATAACTAGGGAAGTGAATTTCCTCGTGGTGGACTGTTCGTCTTCGTACAATGCCATTATCGGAAGACCAACCCTGAACAGTTGGAAGGCGATAACATCTACCTACCATCTATCAGTCAAATTCCCTACGGAGTACGGGATAGGCCAAGCACAGGGAGATCAGTTGGCAGCTAGAGAATGCTACTTAGCCATGATGGCTTTGGACGAGCAGGTGCAGACATTGAGTTTCGAGGAAAGAAGGGTTGTTGCAGAACCCACAGAAGTATTAGAAAATGTTCTTTTACAAGAAGATGATCCCGAGAAATTCACCAGAATTGGAACGGGCATAAAGGAGAAGGCAAGAGAAGACCTCATCCAGTTCCTGAGAAAGAGTATTGACGTGTTTGCATGGAGTCATGACGACATGCCGGGAATCGATCCAAGTGTGATTACTCATCAATTGAACGTGTACCTTTTTTTTAAGCCTGTTCGCTAGAAGAAAAGGGTATTCGCTCCGGAACGAGATAAGGCAATCAAGGAAGAGCTTCAGAAATTGACCACGGCACAGTTCATTAAGGAAATCTATTACCCGGATTGGTTGGCCAATGTGGTGATGGTGAAGAAAGCAAGTGGCAAGTGGAGAATGTGCGTAGATTTCACTGACCTAAACAAAGCATGTCCCAAGGATAGTTACCCATTGCCACGTATTGATCAATTGGTAGACTCTACAGCTGGCCATCAATTGCTGAGCTTCATGGATGCCTTCTCAGGATACAACCAGATCAAGATGGATGAAGCTGATCAGGAGAAGACTTCCTTCATCACCAGCCAAGGCTTGTTTTGCTACAAAGTGATGCCCTTCGGTCTGAAGAATGCGGGGGCAACTTATCAAAGGTTGGTAAATCATATGTTTCGTCCACAGATAGGACGGAATGTAGAGGTTTATGTCGACGACATGCTTGTGAAGAGCGTAGACGAGGGAAGCCATTTGGATGATCTACAGGAAACTTTTGAAACACTTAGGCGGTATAAGATGAAATTGAACCCAAGCAAATGTGCATTCGGAGTATCATTAGGAAAGTTTCTGGGCTTCATGGTCTCGCAGAGAGGAATTGAGGCGAATCCGGACAAGATCCAAGCCATACTAGACATGGAGCCACCAAAAAATATCAAAGAAGTCCAATCCCTCACCGGACGAGTTGCTGCTTTGAACAGGTTTGTTTCGAAAGCCACAGACAAGTGTCTACCTTTCTTCAAAGTCCTCAGGAAGGCATTCGAATGGACGGACGAGTGTCGAAAGGCTTTCCAAGACCTGAAAGACTATCTCACTAGAGCTCCGTTATTAAGTCCGTCCGTGCAAGGAGAAGAACTGTACCTGTACTTAGCGGTGTCCCCACACGCCGTAAGTTCAGCTCTAATCAGAGAGGAAGGAAGAGTACAAAAACCCGTGTACTACACTAGTCGAGCACTCAGAGGAGCAGAGGGGAGGTATCCGCTTATGGAGAAATTGGCTTTTGCACTGATAACAGCTTCCAGGAAGTTAAGACATTACTTCCAAGCTCATATCATCAATGTCATGACAGACCATCCGCTGAAGAAGGCAATGAACAAACTGGAAGCCGCAGGACGGCTGATTCAATGGGCGGTGGAACTTAGTGAATTCGACATTCGGTACCAACCGAGAAATGCAATAAAAGCTCAAGCTCTAGCAGACTTCATTGCAGAGTTCACTCCGAATTATGAGGACCTTGGGGAAGGAGATTACAGTAATAAATGGGTCGTCCATGTAGATGGATCGTCTATGTTGCATGCTGGAGGAATCGGAATTGTTTTGCAGTCGCCAGAAGGAGATAAGTTAAAGTACAAGGCTCGTTTGCAATACCAGACTACCAACAATGAAGTGGAGTATAAAGCCCTTTTGAAGGGGTTGGAGTTGGCTAGATCTGTAAAAGCAGACTCAATACTTGTTTTGGGAGACTCTCAGTTGGTCATAGGCCAAGTAAATGGGATATGTGAAGCCAAGGAAGACAGGATGAAAAAATACTTAAAGAAGGTGGTGCGCCTTGTAAAGAAATTCAAAAAAGTTGATTTCATTCAAATCCCGAGGGAAGAGAACATGGAAGCAGATATTCTGGCGAAGGAAGCGTCTGCAAGTGAAACAATGGACGAGCTGGATGCAGTACAATATATGCCGAGTATAGACCTTCCAGAGATTCTACAAATAGAAGGCGACGAAAATTGGATGACCCCAATAGTGTCGTACTTGAAGGACGGAAGGCTTCCAGAAGTGAAGGACGAAGCTAGAAAGCTCAAAGTCAAATCGGCCAGGTACATACTTATGGACGAAGTGTTATACAAAAGAGGTTTCTCCCAACCTCTCTTAAGATGTTTGGCTCCGGACGAGGCAAACTACATGTTGAGGGAGGTTCATGAAGGAGCATGCGGTAATCATTCAGGAGTCAGATCACTCGTCCATAAAGTCATCCGCAGCGGATTCTACTGGCCAACCATCCAAGCTGATGCTAAGGCATATGTTAAAGTATGTGATCAATGTCAGCGCTTCAGCAACATTCCTAGACAGCCAGCAGAGTATCTCACGCCAATGATGGCCCCTTGGCCTTTCGCACAATGGGGATTAGACATTTTAGGGCCCTTTCCAACTGGGACTCGGCAGATGAAATTTCTGGTGGTAGGAACAGACTACTTCACAAAATGGGTGGAAGCCGAGCCCTTAGCAAAAATTACACAACAGAATGTCAAGAACTTCGTCTGGAAGAACATTGTATGCAGGTTCGGAGTACCTAGGGTACTAGTGTCTGACAATGGATGACAGTTCAACAATACACCTTTCAAAGAATTTTGTGAACAGCTTGGGATGAAGAATCACTACTCCTCACCCGCCCACCCACAGGCCAACGGCCAGGCAGAAGTAGCAAACCAATCCTTGTTGAAGATCATCAAGACTCGGCTCGAAGGGGCAAAGGGCGTATGGCCGGATGAGCTACCAGGTGTTTTATGGGCTTACAGAACAACGGTGAGAACTCCAACAGGGGAAACTCCCTTTAAACTAGCCTATGGAAGTGAGGCGGTTATACCAGCAGAGGTACACATGATGAGCCACAGGGTGAGGAAGTATCAAGCTGAAGAAAACGAAGAACAGCTCCGTCTTAACCTTGACCTGATGGATGAAGTCAGGATGGATGCAGAACAAAGAACGGCGAGGTACAAAAATCTTATGTCTAGACAAAATGATGCCATGGTGAAGCCTAGGCGTTTCAAAATTGGGGATCTCGTCCTGAAGAGGGTTACCTTGGCAACAAGAAACCCGGCCTACGGAAAACTCGGGCCAAATTGGGAAGGACCTTATAGAGTTATCAACTGCAAGAGGCAAGGATCCTACTATTTGGAAGCTTTGGATGGACGAAGGCTAGAACACCCTTGGAATGTTGAGCACCTAAGGAAATACCATCAATGAGTGCCAACTCTTGATGAAAGTGGCCTTGGACGAGACAGCTAGACAGGCAGAAGTATGTTGTGTTTATTTACTACTATCATGTGTTTTAAGTATTTTAATAATCCTTTAGAAAGTACATCAGTGTTTACACTTTTGTGCTATTCATGGACGAGTTGGTTTGTATTTTTAATTCAATAAGGCACTAGCTCACGAGCATGTGCCATACCTGTGGACGAATGTTTACATAAGTTTGGATTTTCAAGTATATATATGATGTATTTTCAAGTATACTATTGGAATCCTTTTTGTATATTCATTCAAACTAAATCCACAAGAATGAAAAATAAGCATGGACGAATAAAATCCTAGACGCAAGGAGATATGTCCATAAGCTTTCAAATGGAACAAGGTATATTTGTCCAAAAGTTAAAGACGAGACGAAACCTGAGCTAAAAATGAAATGAAAATACATCCGTCCAAAGCATAAGATGAGATAAAACCTGACAAGGCATATCCGTCTAAAGCTCAAGACGAGATGAAATGAAAGTTGTAACCATCCAAATCATGGACGAGCTAGGACTGAACCAGCATAAAAATTCATTATTTGAATGAGAAATTGTTGAGAAGTCTTATCAAGGACGATAAAATGATCGTCCCTAAATTTGGATGGTAAATAAATCTAATAAAAAAAAAGAAGCCATTCATAGACGAACTATACATGTGCTAAAAGGAATCAATTTGCTATATCTTGGTGATGTAATCAAAATTCACCCCCATACTCAAGACGAGGCAAACTGAATTTCATACATAAAGCTGGAAATGTATATACTCAAATGCAATATGAAAAAAGATGTTCATAAAATCTCAAGGGTGGACGACCCACGTCCAAAAAAACCCTTTGTAAAAGTAAACCTATTGTATATAAGGCTCGTCCATAATGTTGGACGAGACAATTGTACTTGCAAGAACTTAAAAAAAAAAAAAAGAGAAAAGAAAGAAAGTAAAACAAAGCCTAAAACACTGGGCACTTCAAGGAAAATAAAAGAATAAAAGTAGAATAAATTTTCTAAACAAGGCTGTCACTTGGGCGAGCTCGTCTTGGGGTCGTCCTGGTTCACCTCAGTGTTAGCGTCGTCCATAATGTTGACGTCCTCAGAACTCGTCTGCAACAAGGAACTCTCTGTAGTGAGGGGAAGCTTGAAAGAACTGAAGTCCAAGTCAGGATACGCCTCCTTAGCATCAGCACGAAAATCTTCATAACCAGCTGCATAGTGGCTGTCTAGACGATTCTTGTACTCGTCAGACCTTTTAAAAGCTGCTATGAATTCTTCACGTGCTTTCTGTAAGGACGAGGTAAACTTCGCGACTTGTCCTTCGAGATGGACGATACGGCTATCCTTCTCCAATTTGTCAGCTTTAAGCTCTTCCACCTCGTTCTTCAACTTCGTCTCGCTTCCTTGTAGACGATTGTAATCCTCGGTCAACTTGAGGACCTCCCCCTTTTTCAGCAGAATTTCATTGTTTAGCTCCTTAGCCTTGTCCTTAGCCGTCTTGGCCTCTGCAGCGAGCTCCTTGGCTTGGCAAGTTGCTGTATAGAACTTTGACATAGCCTACATATGGACGAAAAGGAGTTAAACATCCTATTCATAAAAAATTAAAAAAAAAAAAAAAAAAAAAAGTCTTTTCACAAGGACGAGAGGAAGACCTACCTTAAAAAGGTCGTGGACGCCAGAACGTTCAAACTCCTTCACTGACATGTTATAGCACTCGTTCACCTCACGGTCAGTGACGATTCCTTTGAACGTCCTCCACGCATAGCTCTCGTCCAGAACTAGATTCGAAGAACGATCAGAGGCTTCAGACGAGCTAGGCTTGCGAGAAGCTTTGGGCTGAGGGGGAGGATCACTCTGGACGGGGTGGACTGTTTGGACGGGCTCCACGTCCACGAAAGGTTCGTCCAAATTCACTGTAGGAGGTGTAAACTTGGGAACCTTGGGAAGGGAAGTCTTACTTGATTTCTGCTTCTTAGGGCCACGACGACTAGGGAGATCGTCCAGGTCCACGGCACTGGATATCGTCTTAGACTTCCTCTTCCCGGCCTGGACGGAAGCCACTTGAGGTGCTGCAGCGTCCTCGTCCCCACTGGTCACTGTTTTCTCTTTATTTTCCCTTATTGTAGTTATACCTATGACGAGGAAAATCAGTTAAAAAAAAATAAAAAATAGAGAGAAAAGAAAAAAGAAAAGATATGAAAACAAAATGTAGACCATACTTACGTCGACGAGTAGTCTCCTCGTGACCAAGGTTCTCAGCAGTTGGCACTGGACCAAGTCCCCAAGCTGCTAGACGACTGAGGGTTACTAAATAGTGGAAAGTCCTATCAGGGAAGGCACGAACCACGTCTATCCGATCCAGATAAAATTTGTCCAAGCGTGGACGAACAATAGCTGCATAACCAAGAGAGAGTTAGACAAGTGAAAGATGGAAAAATGAAATAAAAGAAGAAATGAAATGAAATGAAAAGAAAACATACCCTTAGGACGAAGACGACCTAGAGGGCTGGTAAAAGGTGGGAAGGAGGGACTACCCACAACAGCTGGGTCCCCAGCCCATTTTCGAGAAATAATAAAAAAATTCTTGTTTCCAAAACCGGTCGGACGAGCTACGACCCTTTATTAAACTATAATAGGAGCCCCTGGACGAGAACTGGTACAAACCAGCAGATTTCTTTATTTCTGAGGGCTTATAACAGTAAAGGAACTCGTCCATCGTAATTGGACGGTTCCCTTCCAGAGCCTCACGCCATAACACTTGCATGGCAACTATCGTTCTCCAACCATTGGGGTTGAGCTGGTTAGGTCCAATACCCAACCTTTGGAAGAGATCTCTACAGAAGGAATTTAGAGGAAACCTAAGGCCAGCTAAAAGGTAAGAAGTGTATACCCCTAGACCAGAGGAAGGAGAACAACACCATTCTCCATCCTTGGGTAGACGAGGGTTAAACTCTTTTGGAATTTGGTATCTATCTACAATAGTTTTCAACTTAACAGCGTCTAAGGTGGATGCTACCTCTGGGGCACAACTATAAATTATATCTTCCTCGTCCTCTTCCTCGTCTTGAGGAGGACTAGATGGCTGTTTGGACGAGCTAGCCTCGGATCCAGAAGCCATCCTACGTTGTAATTCCTGGAATTCCTCTAAGGGAATGCCAGGAACCCTAGACGAGTGATGCTCGTCGGAGGAATCACTACAGGACGAACTATCTACACTATCTACACTATCCTCACTACCCTCACTCCCTGAAGAAACGTCCTGATACTCGTCTATTTCCCTCTCTATACTACTAGACGAAGACATGATGAAACGCAGAAAGATTTAAGATGAAAACCTAAAAAGAAAGGAGAAATACCTGATATAACTAGGACGAGGACTAGACGAGGCTCTTGGACGAGATGGCAGAAAGGAAATTGAGAGGAAAGTAAAGGGCATGAAAGGGAATTGTACTATTTATAGGCCCCAGCAACAGGGTCACTGAAGCGACGCTGGCCATTCAAAAATTGACACGTAGCAACTCCTTTGGGAAATGGGATCGACACAGCCTGCCCACCAATGGCTTCGCGACGTGTGGCTTACAAAAAGTAAAACTTTCTTTAAAATCACAACAATATCCTGGACGACCCCTTGAACAAAGGGGCAACTGATAGGGGAGCAGAAAAATGAGCCCAACTCTTGTTCGTCCAAGGAGTCGTCCAGAGCTAACAGAGCCGTTTGGACCAAGAATCACCCAAGAAGGGATAGTCTACATGGACAATAACACTACACTTAATCAGTGAAGTCTCCAGTAGACGGTAAGGTCGTCCAAGAAGATCGTCAATAACAATCGTCCATGTAGGTCGTCCATGGACGATCTCCAGATGTCCATGGACGACCAAACCTTCTTACACCAGATAGACGAATATACAACACTTGGAGAAATTTCAAGTGTTTATAGCAGTTACTAAATCCGTAACTATCGCCACGAACCCCTCAAGTAAACTTCCGTTAGTGGTTATAATTTTAATAGCCGTTGGGGAAGTTAACTCCAGGCCCGTTGGCTTCCACAAATCTTGGGGAGGTTATTTGGACAAGTAACCGCTTCAAGGATCTCTATATAAAGGACCGGTCTGAACCCAAGGAAGGTAAGAATTTTCCTAAGACTTTATTCCCAAACATCCGAAACTCCATTCTTGTGAGACTAACTTTATCATCGGAGGGGGTTTGGCCGGTCATCTCCGGTCTCCTCTTTGACTGCGTTTCCTCTTTGCAGGCCTTCCACCACCATCGATAGTCCCACCGAAGCCAGATCATCCAACCCACTGATTCGAAGCGATATCAGATTTTATCAATGCAAAAAAATATATTCAATTATTGTGAAATTCAAACATGAAAAAGCATTCAGATTTGGCATTTAGATTTAGAAAAAATGATTTCATTAGGTGTTTAATGAGAAAACAGTGAACAATTTTTTAAATAGTGAACAGAAAATAATTTAGGCAGAAAAGAGAGTGAGTAATTTTGTAAATAATGGTGAACAAAAAATAATTTTATGCAAAATACTAGAAATAGTTTATGCAGAAAACAGTGAACAATTTTTATAAGAAAAAAGTGAACAGATTTACTTAAAGCAAAAAACAGATTTTATGAATGCAGTAAGCAAATTTGAATATACAGTAAATATGATGTACAGAGAAAATTTTATTAATGTAGAAACAGATTTTATCAATGCAGAAAAATAAATTCGAACGTTGTCAAATTTAAACATGAAAAAGCATTCAGATTTAGCATTTAAATTTTGAAAACACGATTTAACTGGGTGTTTTATGAGAAAACAGGGAACAATTTTTTAAATAGTGAACATAAAATAATTTACGCAAAAAAGGGAGTGAACAATTATTATGAGAAAACAGTGAACAGTTTTAGTTAATGCAAAAAATAGATTTTATAAATGCAGTAAGGAAATTCAAAAATACAGTAAATATGATGTACAAAGAGAAAATTTTATTAATGTAGAAACAGATTTTATTAATGTAGAAAAATAAATTCGTACATTGTGAAATTTAAACATAAAAAAGCATTCAGATTTGGCGTTTAAATTTTGAAAACATGATTTCACTAGGTGTTTTATGAGAAAATAGGGAAAAATATTTTAAATAGTGAACAGAAATTAATTTTCACAGAAAAGAGAGTGAACAATTTTGTAAGTAATGCTGAATAGAAAATAATTTTATGCAAAATACTAGAAATACTTTATGTAGAAAACAGTGAACAATTTTTATGAGAAAACAATGAACAGTTTTACTTAATGCAAAAAAAAGATTTTATGAATGCAGTAAGCAGACTCAAATATACAGTAAACATGATGGGCAGAATGCAAATTTTATTAATGTAGAAACAGATTTTATCAATGCAGAAAAATAAATTCGTACATTGTGAAATTTAAACATAAAAAAGCATTCAGATTTGGCATTTAAATTTTGAAAACATGATTTCACTAGGTGTTTTATGAGAAAATAGGGAAAAATATTTTAAATAGTGAACATAAATTAATTTTCACAGAAAAGAGAGTGAACAATTTTGTAAATAATGCTGAACAGAAAATAATTTTATGCAAAATACTAGAAATAATTTATGCAGAAAGCAGTGAACAATTTTTATGAGAAAACAGTGAACAGTTTTACTTAATGCAAAAAATAGATTTTATGAATGCAGTAAGCAAATACGAATATATAGTAAATATGATGTACAGAGAGCAAATTTTATTAATGTAGAAACAAATTTTATCAATGCAGAAAAATAAATTCGTACATTGTGAAATTTAAACATGAAAAAACATTTAGATTTGGCGTTTAAATTTTGAAAACATGATTTCACTAGGTGTTTTATAAGAAAACAGGGAACAATTTTTTAAATAATGAATAGAAAATAATTTACGCAGAAAAGAGAGTGAACAATTTTGTAAATAATGCTGAACAGAAAATAATTTTATGCAAAATACTAGAAATAGTTTATGCAAATAACAGTGAACAATTTTTATGAGAAAACAGTAAACAATTTTATTTAATGCAAAAACAGATTTTATGAATGCAGTAAGCATATTCGAATATACAGTAAACATGATGGGTAGACTGCAAATTTTATTAATGTAGAAACACATTTTATCAATGCAAAAAAATAGATTCGATTATTGTGAAATTCAAACATGAAAAAGCATTCAGTTTTGATATTTAGATTTAGAAAAAACGATTTCACTAGGTGTTTTTTGAGAAAACAGTGAACAGAAAATAATTTATGCAGAAAAGAGAATGAACAATTTTGTAAATAATGCTGAATAAAAAATAATTTTATCCAAAATGCTAGAAATAGTTTATGCAGAAAACAGTGAACAATTTTTATGAGAAAACGGTGAACAGTTTTACTTAATGCAAAAAACAGATTTTATGAATGCAGTAAGCAAATTCGAATATATAGTAAACATGTTGGGCAAACTGCAAATTTTATTAATGTAGAAATAGATTTTATCAATACAGAAAAATAGATTCGATTATTGTGAAATTCAAACATGAAAAAGCATATAGATTTGACATTTTGATTTAGAAAAAACGATTTCACTAAGTGTTTTTTGTGAAAACAGTGAACTATTTTTTAAATAGTGAACAGAAATAATATACGCAGAAAAAAGAATGAACAATTTTGTAAATAATGCTGAACAGAAAATAATTTTATGCAAAATGCTAGAAATAGTTTATATAGAAAATAGTGAACAATTTTTATGAGAAAAAAGTGAACAGTTTTACTTAATGAAAAAAATTGATTTTATGAATATAGTATGTAGATTCGAATATACAGTAAACATGATTAGTAGACTGCAAATTTTATTAATGTAGAAATAGATTTTATCAATGCAGAGAAATAGATCCGATTATTGTGAATTTCAAACATGAAAAAGCGTTCTGATTTGGTGTTTAGATTTAGAAAAAAAAAAATTTCACTAGGTGTTTTTTGAGAAAACAGTGAACGATTTTTTACATAGTGAACGTAGAAAATAATTTTATGCAAAATACTAGAAATTGTTTATGCAGTAAACGGTGAACAATTTTTTTGAGGAAACAGTGAACAGTTTTACTTAATGCAAAAAACAGATTTTATGAATGCAGTAAGCAGATTCGAATATATAGTAAACATGATGGGAAAAATGCAAATTTTATTAATGTAGAAACAAATTTTATCAATGCAGTAAAATAGATTCGATTATTGTGAAATTCAAACATGAAAAAGCATTCACATTTGGCGTTTAGATTTAGAAAAAACGATTTCACTAGGTGTTCACTAGGTGTTTTGCATCCAACATCTTTCTCAAGTTAGTGAGTAAGCCGCATACTGAGATCCGCACATCGAATTGGTTAGTCACGTACTGGGAGCTGTGCATTACAAGAAGAGATTATCATTACAGAACAAGTCCAATTGGGTATTGGGGTAAGGATTCAACTGTAGGTTGGTATAAGGTACCGGGATTCCTTTACTTGTAAATGCTTGTTATGATAATAGTGAATTCTCAAGAGTGGTGACCTTAAAATCACCTAGTGGGGTCTTTGCTGTGTACGTTTTCTCCATTCGTAAACAAATCACTGTGTCAATTTAATTTCTGCTGCATAATTAATTGGTGATTTGTTTGTGCTATCACGCGTACTGTATGCTAATTGAATTAATTAATTAATTTGTTAATTCATCATAAGGGGTCAATACATTTTTGACCTATTAGCTCATGTTTATGACAATTTGAATAAAGAAGATGCTATTGCTTTTGTTGATCTTATTGATGCTTGTGAAACTCTTCATAAGAAATTATCTAAATCGTTGAAAATTGCTAACAAATTCAAAGAAGAGTTAAAATTGGTTAATCTTGAAAAAGAGGATTTGGTTGTTAGATTAGATAAATCAAATAAAAATAATGAATTTTTGAGAAATCAAATTTCCTCTTAAGATGAGAAGATGCAAAGCTTGGAATAAGAATTAGTTAAATCTAAAGCTAAAATTGAAAGTTTGACTAGTACCAAGCCTGCTATTGATAACAAAAGTGTTTCTGTTTCTCTTAAGCCTAAAATTGAGAAAGTTTTTCAAGAGGAATAATAAAGAAAATGCTTATTTTGCTAGGTAATACAAAGGTAAAAGTTCTGATGTAGATGCTAAAGTTTCTAAACTTATGTCTAAACCTACTATTAGAGAGTATAATAAATTTGTTTTTGTGCCTACTTGTCACCTTTGTGGTGTTGCTGATCATATTAGACCAAATTATTTTTTGTTGAAGCAAAAACCAAAATCTGAGATTAGATTTGTTGTTAGAAATACTGATGTTCCTAAATTTGTTCCTATTTGTCACTTTTGTGGTGTCTCCGGTCACATTCGTCCTAATCGTCATAAATTCAAATTTAAAAATTCTGTATTTCAATCTAAGATATGTGATGATATTTCTCCTGCTATAAGTCCATACTAATTGTTTTATATTCTTTTGAAAAATTTAAGCTTGTTGGCTAGCGAAAGGAATTTACAAGATTTTCGTCTTTCTTAGAAGATTGGTGTAATCCCTCAAATACACTCGGCTTCTCATGGATTTTCACCTAAAAAGCTGAAGACTCGTGCTATATGGTTGAGAAAAGATTCTCTAAGGTGAGTGTTGTTTACTTGTCCTTGATTTAATTCTTTCAATTAATTGTGGACATGTTTTCTTTTAGTTTTTAGTTGTTTTATTTTCTTAGGTTGTTTTGTTTTAAAAAGAAAAAATTTCCAAAAACATTGAAAATTTTCAAAAAGACAAAAATATTTTGTTTCGTGTCTTGTTTTATTTGTTTTAAGGATTACATAAGTTATAATATCGCTCTCTTGATTTAGAACATGCTTGACATTGTGGAGAAACTTGAATAGTATGTGTTATATAAGTGCTAAGCTATTTATGATTTTGTATGAGTATGTACTAATTTGTACATCTACTTATAGGTTAATTAAGAAATTGATATTTCTTATTTATGTACCCTCTATAACTTAGTTAAGCACTATCATGCATAGCTTTGCATTGTTCATTTAGCATAATGTGTGCTTTTTATTTTTGGTCATAAAATTTTTTTAAACCAAAAAGATTTTTGTGTATTGTATTACATATCATGGATGCGTAGTTAAGGTTGGTCATATTATCTTTACATGACATGCTTGTTTAGCTTGGATGAGCTTATTTTTCTGCACTTTGTTAGTTTTAGCAATGTAGTGCATGTTGTGTGGGAGTTGTTTATAGTTTTTGATCACATGATCTTGTTTTTGAAGTCACATGCTTTTGATTATAAGGACTAAAAAATTCTAAGAGAAATGCATAAATAACCATCTTACCATTGTTTACTAGCTAATCATGAATACCTTAGTGCATATCGTAAGATTTTGTGCTCGAGAAAGTGTAGCACAAAAAGAAAATAAGGTGTAGCCTTGGAATAAAAAATTATAATGAAAATAATAAAAATGGCGTGTACATTATTAGGCTAAAAAAAAAAAAAGGACAAAGAAATAAAAATTCTGTGTGCATTATAAGGCTAATATATATATATATATATATATATATACGTGATTATAAACTCGTTTTCTAGGAGATGTGGGAGTTGTAGGATGTAATTCTTTAGGTGATAGTCACTTTCAAACTTATGTGATGAATAATGTAGAAATTGTGATTGATTACTATTTACTTATCACCTCACATGTATCTCATGCTATTACTAGTTGCACACACTTCACAAGTTATTTTTTGCTAAACTTAGTACATGAAATTGTGTGTGAATTTGGCTTGGCCATCCAAGATTATGTTTTTTATGGTGTTTGATGCAAAATTTGGTTAAAGGTTGGCAAAAATTGTGTTTTTGATGATTAAAAACCTTGTTTTGAAGTTCTGGGTTGAAAACTCATGTTTTTGAAAAACTTTTAAACTCATTCTCATGTATTTTATTCATGAAATTATTTGGTTTGAGTGTTTTCTGCATAAAACTTCTGCTGTTTTTCAAAAAATCCTATTTTCCAGAATTTCGATCAATTGAGTGTAATTTTCGATCAATCAAAAATTTCCTGATTTTTCAAGTCTAGCTTTTGCCTGACTTGATTGGTATTCGATCGAAGCTTGACCAATCGGAACTAAAAAATTTTCAATTTTTAAGTTTTTGACAAATTTTTTTTTTCATGCGTCGCTGATTGGCCTTTTCCTCCATTTAGCAAAGCTAGCTTCTTCTTGGGCCTCCATGGATGACATGGTTTCGATTTCACCAGCCAACCTTCTCCAGCGAAGCCCATGGTGGTCTAACCCTCAACCACTCTCTCCACTCCAAAACCCAACTACTTCAGTTGTAACCTCTCTTCCCTCTCCAAAACCATCCACCTTTAGATTGTCTTTGTTGCTGTGAAGTCTTGAACTTTAACTTTGAATGCTCTAAATTGTGTGAAAACACAAGAGTTGTTCAAACCCTACGGCTCGATAGATTTTACTCTAACTTATGCTAAGTGCGGAAAAGAGTAAAAGCGAGCAGATGAACAAATAAACTACTCTAAGGCATAAACAATATAACACAGCAGTAATAAGAAAGCTAAAAGAGTAGGGAAGAAGGATGCAAACACAAAGACAACACAGCGATATGCTATCAAAAAGGAAACCAAAATCCTCGGCGTAAAACCTCTTCGCCACCCTCCAAGCGGTAATTGATCCACTAGATAATCAGTTGGGATACATGGGTTAGCAAGAGACCCTCTAAGCCTAATCTACCTGATGTACCTAAGCCCTCAGAACCATGTCTTGGAATCGTGTCTTGTCTAGCTCTCCGGATCCACAACAAGCACCATGTTGCATCTGCCATCCTTAGCTTCTTCCAATGCTTCTCAATAGCACCAAAACCTCACTTGACACTCTAAAAGGGTGTGGTAAGTGTTTGGGCTATCAACCTCTCGATGATATGGAAATGGAGAGGTAAGAGTTGAGGAAATCCACAAGCAAATGGGTAGAGATATGTGGGTATAGCAATCTCTAACTCTCAAGGTTTTTGGCTAGGGTTTTCTCTTAGAAGCTCTCTTTAATAATTGTGGGTAATGTGGGTATATATAGTATGGGTACAGAAAGTGTGTATCAGATATTACAGACTGACAAAACAGAATGTTTCATGGGTGTCTCATGGGAAGGCCTTACCTGCGAGCTACTCGCGAAACACAGCTGTCTCCATCTGTCCTGACTCTTCGCATTCCAATCATGTGCAGGGCACATGCATCATTTCGCGGGATGCTTAGTCGCGAGCTACTCACGAAAATCCTTTTTGTCTTTAATAGCTTGAGTCTTCACACTCTCTTTCTTTATCACACAACCCTTACAATTAAATCCCACAATAGATACAGGGTACAACAGATTGAATGAAATTACAATCAAATTTAGTACGGAATAAAGCCAACAAAACACATAATTATAAATTACAACTTTACAAACTTGGTTACACTGTTTGAAAGTATCCAATGTGTTAGTTTTTAGATCCCTTAAAACACAATTGGATTAACCTAGGAATTTAGCCAAGTTATTACTTAGTCAAATTAATTAAATCTAGGTTAACACAATCAAATAATCATATTAAGTAAAGCAGCAGAAAGATAAATAACACACAGATATGATCACCCAAGAAACCAAATCGGTAAAAACTTGGGGAGGATTTAACCTAACTATCCTCAAGGTAAACTTAAATCCACTATCTTGAAAGAATCGAAGTTCATACAATAAGACTTACAAGCCCCCACGCTCGACTTCTTATTGCTACCCACTAGTAGAGCTTATTGACACGACCACGTGCAAGCTCCGAATCCACGTACTCCTTCTTTCTTGGATTCTCCACCAAATACAAGTACACCCGCTTGTGTTTTCTTTAAACTTCAATGGCAGCAACTGGATTGATCATCAAGGTGTAGAAAACTTCTTCTCCTTGAAAACCCTAAGTTTATGTGAAAGAAATCTCCTCAAAGATCTCACAAGAGATTCACATAAACCGCAATATGAGCAACACTAAAACGTGCCTAGGGTTTCCCTTTTATACCTAGGGTAACTTACAAACCCAAAACTAATTAAAACACTTAGAGTTGAGTTGGAAATTCTAATTAAAAAACGTCAGACCCGATTTTTGATTGATCGAGCCTAAGCTTCGATTGATCAAAATGGGCTGAAACTGTTTTTTAATTTGCATAGAAGTTTAATCCAACTTTTCAACAAAGACCCAACTTTGAGCAATTCTAAAACAACTTAAATACATTATTTTGACCATGGTTTGCCAACAATACACATTAGGATTCTAATTACATAAAACCTAAGTCATTAGAACCTAACACAATGGATGATTTGGTCACTTCTCCAAGGCCTTTTGTGATTGAGAAGAAGTTAATGCTTAAAAATTATGGATAAAGAACTAAATGTTTTTAGAGAGTAAGAATGAATGAGCGTAATATTATTTTAGAGAAATCAAATTGAACTAAGGGCAAAACCAAGAATTTTACTTTGGGGGGAGAAAGGGAGGGGGGGGGGGGGGGGGAGTTATAGTACTGAAGTTATTATCTAGTGAACATAATGTTGTCTACTTTGATATTAAATATGTACCACACACACATAAAAAGAAACTTGGTATTTTTAAAATTTATAGAATAAAACTTGATGACGATATTTCATAAAATAAAATTCAATCATTATCATTTTCGTAGTGAATTCTTACAAATTTCATTTGCAATAAAAATTACTATGTTGTCTATCAAAATGAATAAAAAACCTTCAATGAAACTGAAAGTTCAAATAGTGTAAAATACACTATGGACGTTTAGACCTCCAAAATAAAATTACTAATTCAAGCTTTATGACAAACACAAAGTGTGTGGAAAATGAACACAAGCTATAAATAGAATTGATAAACAATCTAAGCCAATTTAAAATCACATCTACAACAGAAAATAAAAGGCAAAGATAAGGGAAGAGAGATGCAAACACAAGGACAATACAACGATGTGTTATCGAAGAGGAAACCAAAGCCCTTGGCATAAAACCTCTCCGCCACCCTCCAAGCGGTAAATAATCCACTAGAAAATGTAGTTGGGATACATGAACAGCAATAGACCCTCCAAGCCTAATCTACCCAATGTACTTAAGCCCTCCAAGCTTCTTGCTCCAACGAGGTTGCGCCGAACCTATTTCTTTTCTAACTTCTTGGATTCCGCTACTTGACTATAGCATCAACCAATGTGAAATTGGTTCCTTCCTAACTGCTTCCCAAAGCACCAAACAGCCCTTTCACAGAAATGGATATGGTGACAAAATGTTTTGGTAATGAGCCTATCAAGGATTTGACAATGGAAAGGAAGAGAGTAGAGGAATTTGAAGAGTCTCTTAGGTAAAGATTGTGGATGAGTCAATCTTGTTTTCTCTAGGGTTTCTCTCACAAAATTCTCTCTGGAAGCTCTCTCTAAATCATGGGTATAAGGGTATATATATAATAGGGTGAGAAAGAATGTGAAAAGTCAGATTTTCCCAAACAGGGTGTTTTGGCAACTTGACCTCGTGACTGGGTTGAGTCGCAAGTTCAAGCCGCGAGCAAATGGCCTGGCCAGCCTGGGATTTTTATCCTGTAGTGCAACAGCTGGAGCGGAGTTTCAGCTTCTGGCATGCTTGGCACGTGTGCATCATTCTGGCAACTTGCAGCCGTGAGCCACCCGCGAGATCCAGACGCGAGTCCTTGCTTCTTTGCACAAACTTGAGCAATTCTTCACACTCTTTCACACACTACCTTTACATGATTCTCACCTAAATACAGGGTTGCTAATTGCTAAAATACAAACAAATTTGGCGCGGAATAAAGCCAACAAGATGGTTGATTAAATTCAACCTTATAGAAACCAACGAAATCTTCAAAATTGTGAATGATCCAAAGCCTTAAAAGTATTGTTGAGAAACAAATGAAATTACAAAAAATGAAATTAAAAAAATTATACATTATCTCCATAATTATTGGGTCTATTAGTCTATTCTTTTTTTTTTTTTTTTAGAGCATTGTTTGAGAACTTGAATTTTTTTTTTGGCGGCGGGGGGGGGGGGGGGGGGGGAATCCTAATTTTTCAATGAAACCTTTAAAAATTTTCACTAATATATATACTAGGAAAAGATATTTTAGATTTTTGGAAGAGCCATGGCCCCCTAGGGGCAATGTAGTTCCGCCCCTGAATTGAACGATTGTAATATTATTATAAACAATCAGCTTTTACAAGAAATACACTTTTTTTTTCTTTCAATCATTGCTCCCTTTGCATCAATTTTACTATTTGCCACGTTGAAGTGAAAAATTCTAGACAAGTAATCATTCAAATTATTCAATGTCCAAAAAACTATCAATCATAATACAATGTCTAGTGGTAGGATCCTTTAGTTGATTATTTAATTAAGAACATTTTTAGTTCTTAATGAAAGCAATGGTCATTCAAGGGAACCAACCTCGTTAGAAATATGGAAATGTTAAAAAATCTTTTTGGATTGATCCATATATAGTTGAGCACACACACATCACATTTAAACAAGTACAATCGAACAAATGAATAAGGCATTCATTGAACATAAAACATGTATGTTGTGTGTGTGTATCAAGTGTGAAATAGTCCTTAGTCTAGAATGAAGCTTCAATGATCAATTCAATCAAATCATACACAACTATTATTAAGTCAAGTGATTTATCTTAATTATAGAAATGAACATATATGACCTCCCACAAGAAAATGATTACATATTTTTGAAACTTTTCATTTGGCTTCTTTACAATTCATAACATTTGATTATTTTGAATCAATACATCTCATTTTGAGATCAATGCCTGGAATTTTTTATATTTTAATTTGATGAACAAGCCTTTGGCTTTTTGGGCGTCATACATTTTCAATACAAGTCACTTTCCCTTTTTCCTAGTCAAATACTAGTATGTGCGACAGTTTTTACAACGATCACACATAGATTTCAAGATTTTTCTCACAGAGATATAAGTGCATAAAGAACAAGCTAAGCTTGTAAATGCATAAAGCCATTTGTATGGAGGTACAAGGAAAAACTCACATGTGATATGTGCTCAAACATATATGATCAAACTTTTTGAATTTTTCACTTTTTATGTGGTTTTGGATTTTTACTCACACAAAACTAAAAAATAAAAGTAAGATCAAAACAAAAACAATGCATAAAAAGAAATGCATGATGCATAAAATGCATGAAGATATGACATTCAATGTATGAAGGGTCCTACTAAGATCGAAAGAATTAAATCAAGGACTAAAAGAGCAAAAGCTTAACCATAGGAACCTTTCCTCATCCAAACGCAATGATTGTTTGGAATGAGTGTCTCATGAGAAGTGAGATGAGGGTTGGAAGAATGAGAACCGGAGATGCACATAGATAAGGAGTTAAGAGCATTAAACACTTTTTTTAACAATATGCTATTTTCACTCAAATCCGGTTTACCCTTTTTAGCATAGCTTCCAAGAAGCTCAAGTTTCTCTTTTCTTTTGATTCTTTTAAGAGCATGAAACTTAGAGCCTTGAGTTTTTAAATGACCAACGGCACCACAATGGTGACATACAATGTCTTTAGGTCCACTAGGCTTTTTGGGAATGGATCTAGCAACTTGGTTTTGTTCTCTCTTCAACTTATGACATTGAGGTCTTATATGACCAATCATACCACAATGGTGACAAGTTGGAACAAATTTAGATCTATTCAAAATCTTAGGTTGAGACCTAAACGGAGGCTTTGACTTAAGAGCCTTTCTCTCCACCTTTTGATTTCTTTTGTGTGGAGGAATGTACACCGATTTGTCCTTTGAGGTAGAATACACAATAGACACAAAATCGGGTACCACAACATGATTGTAACAAATATTATCATCCTTTTTAGCAATAGGTTCAGCAATCAAACACTTGGCATGCATTTTCAGAGATTCATTCTCACGTTTTAGCTCATCAACAAGTTTGTTAGACAAAACAAGTTTAGCATCCAGGTCCATATTCAAACATTCAAACTCTTTTAGCTTTTCAAGATAATTTTGAGCAAGTTTCTTATGTTTCTCAACAAATTTGTTGGATTCATTGAGCTTAGCAATCAAATCATCCTTTTCACAAAATAACTTGCTCAAATCTTTATGAAACTTCTTAGCCTTTTTCTTGAAGAGTTTGATGTTAGGAATATCAACAACACCCAAAGATTCATGTAACATAGCATCACAATCATGAGGATCATCACTCAAAGAGACATTTTCACAAACACGTGGCATGTTACATTCATCAACATCCAAAACATGCATAGAGGCATATAAAGCACTATCCATGGCAAATAGCACAAGGGGTTAAGGATTACACTTAGGTATTTAAACCAAAACAAGTGTACCTACTCTGATTCCAATTAAATGTTCAAAATGTGTGTAAAACACCCTTGAACGTTTAGACCCCCAAATTAAAAATTACCAATTCAAGCTTATCAACAAACAATGTACATGCGAAAAATGTGAATAAGCTAAAACATAATTGATAACATAATCTAAACCAAATAAAATCACATCTATAGCAGAAATTAAATGGCAAAGATTAAGGGAAGAGAGATGCAAACATAAACACAACACAGCGATGCGTTATTGAAAAGGAAACCGAAGTCCTCGGCATAAAACCTCTCCACTGCCCTCCAAGCAATCAATAATCCACTAAAGAATGCAGTTGGGATACATGAACAGCAGAAGACCCTTCAAGTCTAATCTACCTAGTGTACCTAAGCCCTCCAAGTTTCTTGCTCCAACGAGGTTGCGCCGAACCTTTGTCTTCTTCGTCCCTTCCTTACTGCTTCCCAAGCACCAAATAGTCTTCTCACAGATATGGGTATGGTGAGAAAATGATTTGGCTAAGTGTACCTCTCAAGGATGTAACAATGGAGAGGGTGAGAGTAGAGGAATTTGAGGAAACAAAGATGAAGATTGTGGATGAGTCAATCTTGTTATTCTCTAAGGTTTCTCTCTCAAAATTCTTTATGGAAGCTCTCTATATTTCGTGGGTATAAGGGGTATTTATACTGGAGTGAGAAAGGAATGTGAAGAGTCAGTTTTTCCAAAACAGAGTGGATTGGCAACTTGGCCTCGAGACTTGACTGAGTTATGAGTCCAAGCCGCGAGTTAACTAAATGGCCAGTCTGGACTTTTTTCCTGTAGTGCTCCAGCTGGCGTGACTGTCCAGCTCCTCTAAATGCTTCACTCGTGTGCATTCTTTGGCGACTTGCAAGTCGCGAGATCCAATTGCGAGTCCCTTGCTAAGTGCACAATCTTGAGCTTTTCTTCACACTTTCTCACACACTTCCCTTACATGATTCCCACCTAAATACAGGGTTTCCAAATGCTGAATTACAAGCAAATTTGGCACGGAATAAAGCCAACAAGATGGCTGATTAAATTCAACCTTACAGATGTGACGGATGAGAGGGGAGGCTAGCATTGGTGTATCAGGATACACCAATGCTAGCTGCCTCTTTGAAGGGATGGCTAGCACTTGTGTATCTTGATACACTAATGCTAGCCCCCTATTCCTCATATTCTCCTATAAATACCCCCCCCCACCCCACTTTTGGAAAATTCATGTAGAAATTTTTGTAGAAAATCATGCAAAAATTGTGAAAAAAAAAAAAAGTGAGGAAAGTAGGAAAAAAATAGTGCAAAGTCAGAAAAAAAATATAAAAAAATAAATAAAGAGAGAGAGAGAGAGATCCAAAAAACCCTTGGAAAATCAAAAATATTTTCTAGGAAATCCTACACAAAAGGCCTCAACCTTCCTCCATTGTTGTAATTTTTGTGGGTAAGGTTTTGGGATGGGTTTAGTTCATTAATAACTAAACCCATCCCTCCCCTTTTACTATTGTAATCATCTTTTCAGATATTTTAAAAAAAAAAAAATCATTCCTTTACTTTGTTGTGTAAATAGTTGCTTTATTTTTACCATGTTCTTGTACATATTGTACTTGCTTCTAACCCTTTATTTCAAAGCTATTAATATTGTTGTTGGTTATCATTATTGTGTTGGTTATCTTGGATGGGTATTAGACCATCTCCTAGACTATGTATGGGAAGTACCCTTAGGGGGAAGAAATCCCATCCCACCTAAGCATCTAGGGATTTACTTTTTGCATTTAAATTTCTTGTCATCCCTAATCCCCCTTTATTTCATTGTATTTATATATATGTGTGTGTGTGTGCGCGCATGCGCGCATGTGCGTGTAAATATATATATATATATATATATAGGCACATAAAAATCAAAAGTTTATGTTTTTAGACCCTTTAAAAACACAAATGGATTAACCTAGTTAATTAGCCAAGTTATTACTTAGTCCAAATTCCAAATCAAGGTTATCATAAACAAACAATCATATCATGCAAAGCAACAGAAATATAAATAACACAATGATATGATGACCTAGGAAACCACAGTGGTAAAAACCTAGGGAGGATTTAACCTAATTATCCTCAAGGTAAACCTGAATCCACTATGAAAGAATCGAAGTTTTAAAATAGAGACTTAGACCACTAACATCCTATTGCTACCCACCAGTAGAAACTTACTAACACGACCACGTGCAAGCTCCGAGACCACTGACTCCTTCTTTCTTGGATTCTCCAGCAAATACAAGCACACCCGCTTGTGTTTCTTTAAGCTCTTATGGCAGCAACTGAATGATCATCAAGTTCTTGAACGAATCTCCTTCTTGATAATCCTAAGCTTGTGTAAAGGAAAGCTCCTCATAGATCTCACAAGAGATTTACACAAACAGCAATATGAGCAACCTCTAAAACGTGGCTAGGGTTTGCCTTATATACCTAGGGCAAAAACATAAAACCCTAAAACGTTTTAATGTGTTAGGGCTGAGTTAGAATTCTACAGAAAAACGCATTCTGCCTGAATTTTGATTGATCGAGCTTAAGCTTCGATCATCGAACCAGGCTGAAATGCACTAATACTTCTACATCAGCTTGAATCCAACTTTACATAAAAGACACAACTTTGAGCAAGTCTAAAACAAGACTAAACAACCTATTTTGATCATGGTTTGCCAATAATACACATTAGAGTTCTAAATACATTAGTTCCTAAGTGTTTAGAACCTAACAAACTCCCTCTTTAGCAATCTGTGACAAAACACAACTAAAAGCTCAAAGTTTACAAAGAAAAGCCCTTTACAAAAAAATGCTCATTAACAAATCCAATCCTAACTACTATCCATCAGTTGCAAGTGTAGACAGTAGCTCAATTGAATCAACCTATATATTTCCTGAAACACTAAACAAAACGCATAAACGTATATGTGGAAAATACAAGTAAACAAAATAAATTCTTGATTTCACTCAACACAAAATAAAGAAATATCAATGAATAACTCATAAATATAAAACAATAAGCATTGAAACAAGAAACATATAAAACAATAAATGTATCTTCCCTTAACATGAATAGCCCAACAAAAATACATCAAGAGCTAAAAAAGTAAATACAAAGTGAAGCACCTAAATACAATCTAGTCTCCACAAGCTCCAATAAACAAAAAACGCTCCCCCTGAAAACAAAAACTCTACAAGTGTCCTAAATGTACTCCCCCTTTTTGTGACGGAATGCCAAAAGGCAATCAAAATCCATCATTAAAAGGAGGTGGCAGTGAGGAACTTCGAAACTGAGCCAACTCTACACACAAAGCATGGATCTCATCAAGCACATCCACCAAAATCTATCCATGAGCTACCTGAACAGTTAAGACATGATCCAACCTACATCAAATGTCGGAATCATCTGAAGTAGTTGGTGGAGGAACATCAGCATTAGCAGCAGCAACACCAAACACCTCAGTCGTATCAACACCTGTAGAAGAGGGAGGAGGGGGAACAACACCAGAAGACTCACCTCTAGGACGCAAAGAGCCAACTCTCAAGTGAGCAGCTCTCTGCCTAAGGAAGGTGGCACCTATGGGGGCTATAACATGAACGGGCTCACCAGTAGGGAAATCAACTAAACTGAGAAACAACAAAATCCTATGAATGAAAATAGGATGAATAAGAGCATGAGCTATGACAGAACTCCTATGAACTTTGTTCAAAGAACGAAGAAACAGATGAGGAAAACTGATAGATGCACCAGAAACAAAAGCGTACAGAAACACACATCGCTTAAGAGGGATGGTGTGGAGGTGAGAAATAGGCCACAAGGAATGACACGCTATCCTAAAGAAAAGATAGGAAGTCTCCAAAAGCTTAGCAGACGTGACCCTAGGATCAGAACCCCACTGGATAGAAGACCCAATGATGTAAGACATAACTTCATCAAGAGGTGGAGACTGCTCATAAGGATAGACAGGCGCCCTAACGACCGGAACCCTAAGAGCTTCAGCCACTATCCTAGGGGTAATGGTGAACTCAACACCTCGTATCCAACTCCTAACAAGGGTGTTGGAATCATAGACATGGCAAGAGAGATTTAAGTAGAACTCTCTAATCAAGGCGATCGGGGGTGGATAATCAACCTCCAACAAAGACAACCAGCCTCTACTCTCAAAGTTTTCCCTAATGGCAAGATCAACCTCACCTAACACAACAGAACGCTCAGCCCAAATCTTTCTCCTACAGTTCAGTTTCTCAAAAACCTCTCTACTTTTGTCATTCCTAAACAACTCACACCTAGAGGGAGACTCAGAAGAAGTGGAGGGTGTCCTATGGGCTCTAGTCTTCCTAGGCATGGTGCTAGGATAAAGACAAAGACACAAATCAGAATAAAAGAAAAACCAAGGGCAGATTTCAAGTTAGCACAAAAAAATAGAACAAAGAAAAACTATATGATGCATGAACAGTTAAATGTCATGATGCATGCTTTAATGCAGTGAAATTAAGATCAATTTGAAGGTCAAATTCAAAAAATTGGCTTGAGCATAGAGTTTCTAGTAAAACCCCAAAATTTGAAAAACCACTTGTTCAATTTGTAAACAATTGACCAATTGATCATCACACAAGTTAGAATACATAATATAATGATCAATTACATCAATTCAACAAGCCAATTTCATCAATTAAACTCAATTTGAACAAAATCCCCAATTCGGATACATACAAGCCCTAGAAATTTCAATTTCTCAAAATACAACAAATTGATCAATTAAACATCATAGATCATGATTATAACATCCTAGAACAAAAACCTATTGATCAATTTCAGAAAATTTGGCTTGAATCATCAAAAATCTCAATTTTGCATAGGTCCGAAAACTTACCCAAAAACCATGAATTAATGCATGAAACGTGAAAGAAAAATGCAAAAGGAAGGGTAAAAAGGGCATACCGGCTTAGAGAGAGGCAAACCTTGCAAAAAGACCAGAGAAAAAAGACAAAAAATTTGATGGTGAGCCTTGTCCAATTCGGAAAGAGAGAAAAGTTCGAAAAACTTTTTGAAAAGTAAGTTTGAACAAGTCAAACTCATATTTTTAAAAACCTGATTCATGATTTTCGATTGATTGAAACAGACAGAGGCTTCCTTAAAAATTTTAAAACAATTTCAATTGATTGAAAAATAGATTGGATCAATCGAAATAGACAGAGGCTTACTAAATTTTGAGAAAAAACACAGTTTTGAAAAAACATTTTAGAAACACCTTAAAGCATTGAAATTGATGAACAAAATGCATGAGTATGTGATGAAATGTTTTTCAAAAACAACAGTTTTAAACCCAGTTTTTCCAAAATTAAAATTTTCATACATTCTCCATAAATTCTCAAGCATCAAATCTGTTTTGTATTAAGACTCAAAGTATTTGCAAACTTTGTTGGTTAGACCAAAAAACACACACAAAAACATGTACAATGTTTAGTAAAGAGTAACTTGTGTAGTGTGTGCAAGTAGCAAAAGTTTGAGATACATATGAGGTGATATGTAAATAGAAATCAATCACAAAGTTTACAAAATTCATCACATAGGATTTGAAAGAGACTATCACCTAAAGAGTTACATCATATAACTCCCACATCTCCTAGTTCATAAGTTTGCAATTATGTAAGTTTCTTGATTTTGCCTCATATTGTACACACTACAAAGCTAGGATAACGTATATACCAATTTTAGCATTTATTTGATTTAGCATTAAGTCTAATAATGTACACACCAATTTTAGCATTTAAACCAAGGCTACACCTTATATTCTTTTTGTGCATGTGTTATACTTTCTCGAACATAAAATCTTACTATATGCACTAAGATGTTCATGATTGGTTAGTGAACAGTAGTGAGATGGTTATTTATACCTTTCTCAAAAGGTTCAAGACCATCAATCAAAGACATGTGACTTCAAGATCAAGACAAAGTGATCAAAACCATAAACATCTTTTTCACACAACATACACTACAAAGTTTCAACTAGTAAAGTGCAGTAAGTAAGTTCATCAAAGCTAAACAAGGTACAAAAGACATGTTATGTGATAATAAATCGACCAACCTTGTTTTCAAAACCAAGAATATAGTGCAAAACACAATTTGCTCCATTTTTCTTCCTTTTTTTTAAATTTTTTTAAAAAATAAACAAAAACAACCTAGAATGAAATGCATGAATGTTATGCAATGTGAATCCTAGAAACAATAATAATAATAATTAAAAAAAAAAAAAAAAAAACGAAGGAACAATGGTCACAAAGAATAGCAATGAAGCACAAAGACCATGTCAGAAGGACTCAATTAGATTGAGACTTTTGCATCCAAAACTTTTTAGATGCACCACCAGCATTGGAGTTCTTATTCACCTGGGAATGATTTCCAACTCCAAGATTGGAATAAAGGTTTAGAGCCTTTATCAATTCACCAATAAGTACCATAGGATCTTGTGCTTGAGGCACGGTACTTTTTGTTTGTTTGCTTTCTTAGCAGCTTGCAGCTTGCAACAATTTGGATGAATATGTCCAGACTTTCCACAAAAATGACAAACCCATGCAGGCTTATCATGTGACTTGTCCTTAGAAAGGGTAGACTTCTTAGGTTTGGACTTATTAAGATCAACCCTAATCTTCCTAGGAGATGTAACTTCTAATGGTTTGACAACCTCACTCACAGGGGGTTCAAAAGAAGATGAAGGAACAAAGATAGTGGAATTTGGTGTAGACACATTAATGCTTTCTTCAAAACCTAACCCAGTTTTGTCAGAAGGAGACTTTTGAACACTAAGCATATGATCAAGTTTGGAACTAACAGATCTATTAGTTTGTTCTCTAGCAACAGAAAGCTCATGTTCCAAATTCTTAACTTTATCAAGCAAAAGCATGTTCTCAGTCTTCACATTATTCAAAAGTTCAGTAGCATCAAACAATTTAACAAGCAAATTTTTCTTATCAAGCTCAAGAGATGCAATTTTCTTTAAGCCTAATTCAACATTCATAACATCCTTTGCAGTAACTTTGCAAAGTTTATTATAGGCTTCTTGAAGATCTGCATCCTCAAAGAGTTCCCCATCAGAAGGGTTTTCTTCAGCAGGTCTCCTAATCTTCCTAGGAGATGTAACTTCTAATGGTTTGACAACCTTACTCACAACCTCACTCACAGGGGGTTCAAAAGAAGATGAAGGAACAAAGATAGTGGAATTTGGTGCAGACACATTGATGCTTTTTTCAAAACCTAACCCAGTTTTGTCAGAATGAGACTTTTGAACACTAAGCATATGATCAAGTTTGGAACTAACAGACCTATTAGTTTGTTCTCTAGCAACAGAAAGCTCATGTTCCAAATTCTTAACTTTATCAAGCAAAAGCATGTTCTTAGTCTTCACATTATTCAAAAGTTCAGTAGCATCAAACAATTTAACAAGCAAATTTTTCTTATCAAGCTCAAGAGATGCAATTTTCTTTAAGCCTAATTCAACATTCATAACATCCTTTGCAACAACTTTGCAAAGTTTATTATAGGCTTCTTGAAGATCTGCATCCTCAAAGAGTTCCCCATCAGAAGGGTTTTCTTCAGCAAATACACTTTCATTTACTACAGTAGTAGCAGTGAAAGAAATGAAGTTTCCATCCTCGTCACAACCAGACTCATCATCAGAAACTTCATCATCATTAAGGGTTACAGCTAAAGTCTTACCCTTAGACTTCAAGTAAGTACGACATTCAGATTTCATGTGACCATACCCTTGACATCCAAAACACTGAGGACTCATAGAACTATTAGAAGATTAACCTACTTTTTCTCTAGGTTTATCAGTGTTGTTAACTTTAGCGGGATCATTCTTCCTAAAGTTTCTAGGTTCAGTAATGTTCTTATCTTTTACCCTTCTGTTGTTGTTTCTAAGGAAATTCCTACAGTTCTTAGCAAGGCAAGCAATCTCTGTAGCAGAGAGCTCATCATCAAATCCACCAACATCAATATCATCAACTGACTTAAGAGCCATTGATTTGGATTTGCTAGTCTTAGGTAGGTCCAACTCATAGGATTGAAGAGATCCTACAAGTTCATCAACAGGGATGGAGTCCACATCCTTGCTCTCAGTGATGGCAGTCACTTTGGGTCTAAAATCTTTAGTCAAAGATCTAAGAATCTTTTTAACAATTTTAGGTTGATCATAGATTTCACCAAAGTTATAAGCAAAATTAACGATATCATTAAGTTTAGCATAGAATTCATCAAAAGATTCATCATCAGACATCCCAATGCTTTCAAATTTAGAAGTTAATTGTTGCAATTTATTGACTTTCACCGCCTTTGTGACTTCATGCACAGTCTGGAGGATATTCCAAGCAGTATGAGCAACCTCAACATTAGAGATTCTTTTAAATTCTGTGAGAGACCGCGCCCCCGGCCCCCTTTTATAGGAGTGTTGGGCTAAACCCACGTGAATAGGTGGAATTGTGTTATTGCCTCTCAGAATGGAGGTTCGGCTAGTTATATTTTCCCCTTTAGATTAAGGGTTTTAAAATAGAGTGGTCACTTATTTAATTATTGGAAAAACAAGAAAACCATAATTGAAAAATTCCTCATTTTATTAATTTGAAATTGAATTTACATTGATCATAGGAAATTACATGGCTTTGGTCCTAGATACAATATAAGATAAAGTACATGACTTTGTTTCCTAGTTACAATCTAGAAATTGAAAATTACAAGGATAAGCGTTGGTCTATCAACCCTTGATCTAAGTTCGGAGGCTATGTTAAAAGGTGGGAAGGTGTTAGGCACCCACCTTACCCAGTGAAACCGGTCTTCTAGACTATGGTGGTCAACATTTATATAATATCATCCAATATGTCAATCAATTTACATGTTGAATTTAATGTGTGTGCATGTGATAAACCCTAATTCAATTTATTAAGCATTGCATTTGGATTAAAAAATAAATTCTAGTGAATGTGTGTGTATAGTGATATCCTAGATTCAAGAATTTGAAAGAATTATGAAACAAACATGTTTTTCATATTTTTGATTTGGATTTAAGATCAAAACTGGTGTTTATGCATTAACATGTGATGAACAACCAAAAACATGTGAAGAACACATAAGAACATTTAAAAACACTCAAATATATTCAAGAGAATTTAAATAATTACTATCATGCTTTAATCCTAAATTCTCATCATGGCAACACAAAAAACAAGTTAGGGAAAAAGATTATACTTTCATGCAATATCCATACAATGGAGAAGGAGACTCTTGGTAGAGGTCCTAAGGGTGGAGGAAAAGAAGAGTTAGGAGAGGAAGAGTGAGTCTCACTCAATATCTTGAGTCTTAGGAAAACCAAGATATGACAAGACTACTCAACTTCACTAGAACTCAAGAGAGGAGAAGAGATGGGGTTTTTGTCCTTTGGAATGAAAGAGGGGGGGTTTATATAGAGTGATGGAGAAAATATGAATGGAAGGCCATTTAATGAGGGTTGAAAAAGAATCATGAACCTAGACCTTATTTTAGCTTTGGGGAAAATCTGGTGCATTAAATGGAAAGATTGGTGGCAGTGAGGAGCAAGCCAAGTTTGGTTTTCCCGTAGTTGCTGTAACAACCTGTAGAGCCAATTTCGAAAAATCATATTTGACTCAATTCTGATTGAAATTGTCTCATTCTTATGCTCAAATTGAAGCCCCGATGTCTAGTTTCTGGGAAAATTAACCTCATTCATAGATTCAAAATATTTTGAGAGATATCGATAAAATAGTGCGCAGAGGTCATTTGTTAGAAAATGGTTTCAGCACAATTAACATTAATAGGTCCCAAATTAGCTCCCAATTAACATTAAATGGCTCCAATCACTCCCATTTCAGACTTAGTTGATTCCAAATTTATTCTAATTAAAAGATAATTGCACTAATTACTCATTGAATAATTAATGTTTAACTATCTAGTTAATTAGGTGTGTGTAACCCTACCATAAAATATAGTCCTAACCAATCAAATTATGACACATCATTAATCTCAAATTGATTATACTTATAACCAATTGAAATTAATTGTTCATAATCACATATAGTCGGACTCAATTATTGATGGTGTATCTCAGCCATTAAATCTTGATTTGATGATAACTTTCAATCTGATGGTCCGATTCGGGCTTATGACTAATTGATTTGATTGTTACAACATCAAGATTATTTTGGTGAAATGAGATTAAAGATCTAATAATCAGAATCAAGATGCATATTTTCAAGGTGAAATTACCATTTTACTCTCCATGTGAGGTTAAATGCGAGTTGCAAAATGGGGTGTCAATAGAATGCCCCTCATTGGCAAAGCTTGAAAAGTGAATGTCAATGTATGAAAGAGATACCTAACTTTGCAATCAGTATTTAACCATGGTGAATGCATGTAGATAAAAATATGGACCGAGTCTCGAGGGAGATTGCCTATGTACCTCTTGGTGGAGGGATCAGGTCCAAACGTAGTTCATGCATGTAATTTTTTTTTTTTTTTTTGAATAAGTACAAAACATGCTTACTTGAGGTTAAGAAGATATGGAGATTCTAGTTATGTGTTTCTGAGGACCAAAGGTTCTAGATCCTGGCTCATGTTCTCAGAGACCTAGGATTTTTGGGCTTTGGCTCATGTTTTCAAAGGACTAAAAGTTTTGGATCCTAGCTCATGTTTTTAGAGGACCAAAGGTTTTGGATCTTGACTCATGTTTTCAGAGGACCAAGGGTTTTTGGGCTTTGGCTCATGTTTTCAGAGGACCAAAGGTTCTAGATCCTAGCTTATGTTTTTAGAGGACCTAGGATTTTTGGGTTTTGGTTCATGTTTTCAGAAAACCAAAGGTTCTGGATCTTGGCTTATGTTTTCAAAGGACCAAGGTTTTTTTGGGCTTTGGCTCATGTTTTCAAAGGACCAAAGGTTCTGGATCCTAACTCATGTTCTTAGAGACTTAGGATTTTTGGGTTTTGCCTCATGTTTTTAGAGGACCAAAGGTTCTGGATCCTGGCTCATGTTTTCAGAGGACCTAGGATTTTTGGACTTTGGTTCATGTTTTCAGAAGACCAAAGTTTCTAGATCTTAGCTCATGTTTTCAGAGGACCAAGGATTTTTGGAATGTATTATTCATGCTAATGTGCATGGGCCTTTTACCATAGTACTTGCAAAATAAATATTTTCAATTAGTAACAGAGTTATTCATTGAAAATAATTTGGCATACCTGGCGAATGCCCCTAGTTTGGGACATATTTCATGCTTTGATGAATGCTGAGGGTGGACAATTGACTTGATGTTGCACCACTAGAGAATATGGAAGAGGATTATAGCTTTCTGTTCTTGAAGAAAAATTTAATGAAGATTTTTTTTGGCACTTCTGTTTTTTTTTTTTTTTTTTGAAAAATTTGGAAATCCTGAATGTTTTGAAGGAATTGAAAATTTTGATTAACGAATTTTTTTTTTTTTGAAAAATTTGGAAAATTTTTTTGAAAGCAACCTAAGAAGTACAAGCCCAATGCCCCTAGTCCCAAGGCCTTTTTTGAAAATTTCCTCCTTTTTTTTTTTTTTTTTGGAAAGATTTAGAAAGAATTGATTTTTTTTTTTTTTTTTTTTTTTTTTTTTTTTTTTTTTTTTTTTTTGTGAAATATGAAGATTTGTTCATTATCAAAAAGTGAAGAAGATGAAGATGAAGATGAAGATGAAGATGGAGTAAAAGTGATGAAGATTTATTCATGATGATTTTTTTTTGAAAAACCTATCCTTGGAATGAGAACAACTTTGGCTAGAAGTTGATGTGGATTGCTAGATAAGTCCTTGGCTTAATTCCTGCAAAAAGATAATTTCAATTAACAATAGATTTATTCATTGAAATGAATTGGAAGTACTTACCCAATGCCCCTAGTTTGGGGCATATCCCATGCTTAGATTGAATGTGAGTTCATTTGATGTTGTGACCATTAGGGACATGAAAGAAGATCACGGTCCACGATCATTGGTTCCCGCAAAATAGCTTTCTTTCTCTAGTTTGTTAGAAACCAATTATCAAGAAAATATTTTTGGCCAATGCCCCTTGTGTGGACATGCTTGCCCAAAAAAATGGATTGGTGCCTCAAATGAAAACATGCTTTCATGCTAGAAGAATATATTTGCACATAATATAAATAGGCCAATGCCCAAGGTTTAAGCACGCTTGATGCAAAACAAATGAGCTTAGCATAACATGCACCCAAACAATTTTGTCACATTGTTTTGAATTTGTTCTCCAAGGTTATTTGGGTGATTGGGACCGGGCCTTTGAAAGGTTACCTACGTACCTCTTTCATAGAGGATCAAGTCAAGACGTAGTTGAAGAGAATTGGATTTTGAAAAAGAATGATTTTTTTTTTTTTTTTTTGAAATGAGATTTTTTTTTTTTTTTTTTGATAAAAAACAAATTTCCATTTTTTTTTTTGGAACAAAATGTGATTATTTGAACAACCATTTTGGAAAATCATAGTGTTTAAGAACCAAACAAATCTCTTTGATTATGAAGGATCAAGATCATTAAACTCATGTAATCAAAATTTGTTTCTTTCTTTTGAACATTGTCAGATTAAGTCTCCAAAGGCAATCAAGAAATGAAATGTGATAATATTTAGGAATCACATTGTTGGGTGAAAACAAGGAGAGTGCTCCAAGTTTGAAATTTCTTGAGTCATTTGAGGATTTAAGAATTTGAAATTTTTTGGCATCAGACATATCACCCAATGGAGTTTGACAATTTTAAGCATTTTTCCATTTCAATTTGAGAGAAAATAATATTAGAGTTTAAGATGTTCCTACAACTAGCAAGACTTCAAGGAGGTCTTTACTCATGGGTTGTAATGTAGGCCAGGTTTGGTTTATGAAATGAAAGATATATAAGGCTCAAAATTTTCTATGATGTTTCCCCTAAGTATGCATTACTCAAAAATCAAGTATTAGAAGATTCTTCATTGGTCACTTGTATCAACATTTGTATGTAAGCTCATTCCTCTTGAATCATAACTCTAGACTTTCATCTTGTAAAATCCTTTTCTTTTTAGATTACATCTTCAAGTTTTCAATTTGCTAGGATTTTACCATTTTCTCTTCTTTTCTTTGGCCCTAACATTTACCTAGACTGCCCTTTTAGGTTTTCAGCCTAGCGGGCTTTTTTTCTTTTCTTTTTTTTCTTTGGCCCTAACTTTTGCCTAGACTGCCCTTTTGAGTTTTCAGCCTTGCGGTCTTTCTTTTCTTTTCTTTTCTTTTTTGGCCTTAGTTTTTGCCTAGACTACCCTTTTGGGTTTTCAGTCTAGCGGGCTTTTTTTTTTCTTTTTTTCTTTTTTTAATGTCTCTCATCTCTTGATTGATTAAACTTTTTTGGGGGATATTTTGCCTTCCTTTTTTTCTCAGCTTAAGTCATTTTGATGCACTCCCTAGATCTCTTTCTTGCCTTGATGTGCTTGCACATTTCTATGCTTGATGAATCTTTCCTTTTTTGATGAAATCTCTTTTAGATGAATCTTGTATTCTTTTTGGTATAATGAATTTTAGGCTCTTCAAACTTGATGCACACCTTTTTTTTTTTCTCTCACATTGATAGAATTTCATGATCTCTTATCTCTACTCATCTTTCATGTCTTCTAGGGAGCTTTATCAATTAGCTTCATTGTTACAAGGTTGAGTCCTCCTCAACATGAGATTTAAGTATGCATAACTTGATTTTCCCCACCCCAGGTTTAGATTTTAGTGGGTTCATGCAACAAAAAAAAAAAAGGCTAAATGTTTGAGGGCTCAAATGGGCTAGCAATGGATGATGAACATTCTAGGTAATAGAAAATAATTTGGTTTAACCAAAGATGACCTCCTATTCTTAGTAATTCTTGCTTGTAGGCACAGTGACTTGAGCTCTTTTAATAAATTCCTCTTAAAAGAAAAAGTATGAATGCTCTATTGGAGACACAAAAGTTTTCAGAAATTTGGAATGAATGCATGAGCTTTTTGAATTTTCTGATGGATGGATTCTTTTTTATTGCTTTCTAAGACCATTTCTTCTTATATTCTAAGTCAAGTAGCAAAAGTCTTTACATGGATTAAATTAAATTAATCATTCCTTGGTACAAGTTGATTGCTCAAGCCTTTAAACATCAAGATTTAGAAAATGTTTTGTCCAAGGGATTCTCATGTACCATTTTGAAAATGAGACTTTTTAGAATCTTGAAATCTTTATAAGAAAAAAATGGGCCTTTTTTGAAAAAGTCACTAGGAAGTCCAATGCCCCTAGTTCAAAGAATATATATATATATATATATATATATATATATATATTTTTTTTTTTTTATTTATTATTTTTTAAATGACTTAATGGCTCAATGCCCCTAGTCCAAAGACTTCTTTCATTTGAAAATTTTTCTCTTTTTTTGGGAAAGATTGGAAATCTTGAATATATATATATATTTTTTTTAAATATATACATGAACAAAGTATATCAAATGCTACATGGATTTTTAGAATTCAAAGAAACATAGAAATATGGAATAAACAAACAAACTTTAAGCTTAACCATGATGTTGCAAACCAAATGTGGAGTGAGGCAAAGTTGGGCCACTTGCTTCTTCTTGGTCCATTTAGAATGCTTGAGATTATGTATGCTTGAACCTTGATTATGATGAAATGGCTTGGGCTTGCACTTGGAAGACTTGAACCTTGACTATGATCTTTTGGTATTTGCTTGAAATGGCTTAATCTTACACTTGGAAGGCATGCATCTGGTGTGCTTTTGGCCTTTGATGTCGATCATGCATATACACTTTCAATGGGCACAAGTGTTGGGCTTAGAATGATTCAAGAAACAATTTTCGGTTTCCATACCAAGTAGAGTTTAATCACAGGCCTTTGGGCTTAAGTTCATTCATATAGCATACAAGGTTCAAACAATTATGATGGGCTCAAGCGTTGGACTTAGGCTCATCATGGTTCAAACAACGGCCAAACACATGCATAATGCAATGCAATTTACATGGACCGACCTAAAGGTAGGTTCTATGGGTCATTGCAACATGGGTAGAAGGTAGGTTAAAGGTCCCCACAAGCTAAGACGACGTACCTCCCAACTTGTGACGCCAGGAGCGCCGCATTGGTCTGAACGGTATAGTTTGTCCCTATAAACCACCATGGCATAACCATGATGATCCTTGTCATGGTGGGTGATAGGTTCACTGCTGGGTATATGAGTCTCAAGAAGACCACAATACACGACTAATACTACCGGGCTTCCGGGCTAGCACACAAATAAAATAAATTTCATTCAAGCAAATGATGCATGACATGCAAAATAATGATATATTAGACATATTATATACAAAAAAACAATAAACAAACAATGACATGGTTGGCCACCATAATCTAATTGAAGTTTAGCTCTTAATATCCCCAGTGGAGCCACCACTGTGAGAGACCGCGCCCCCGGCCCCCTTTTATAGGAGTGTTGGGCCAAATCCACGTGAATGGGTGGAGTCGTGTTATTGCCTCTCAGAATGGAGATTCGACTAGTTATATTTTCCCCCTTAGATTAAGGGTTTTAAAATGGAGTTACTACTTATTTAATTATTGGAAAAACAAGAAAACCATAATTGAAAAATTCCTCATTTTATTAATTTGAAATTGAATTTATATTGATCATAGGAAATTACATGGCTTTGGTCCTAGATACAATCTAAGATAAAGTACATGACTTTGTTTCCTAGTTACAATCTAGAAATTGAAAATTATAAGGATAAGCATTGGTTTATCAACCCTTGATCTAAGTTTGGAGGCTATGTTACAAGGTGGGAAGGTGTTAGGCACCCACTTTGCTCAATGAAACCGGTCTTCTAGACTATGGTGACCAACATTCATATAATATCATCCAATATGTCAATCAATTTACATGTTGAATTTAATGTGTGTGCATGTGATAAACCCTAATTCAATTTATTAAGCATTGCATTTGGATTGAAAAATAAATTCTAGTGAATGTGTGTGTATAGTGATATCCTAGATTCAAGGATTTGAAAGAATTATGAAACAAACATGTTTTTCATATTTTTTATGTGAATTTAAAATCAAAACTAGTGTTTATACATAAACAAGTTATGAACAACTAAGAACATGTGAAGAACACATAAGAACATTTAAAAACATTCAAACATATTCAAGAGAATTTAAATAATTACTATCATGCTTTAATCCTAAATTCTCATCATGACAACACAAAAAACAAGTTAGGGAAAAGGATTATACCTTCATGCAATATCCATACGGTGGAGAAGGAGACTCTTGGTAGAGGTTCTAAGGGTGGAGGAAAAGAAAAGCTAGGAGAGAAAGAGTGAGTTTCACTCAATACCTTGAGTCTTAGGAAGACCAAGATATAACAAGACTACTCAATTTCACTAGAACTGAAGAGAGGAGAAGAGAGGGAGTTTCTCAGTTTTTGTCCTTTTAAATGAAAGAGAGGGGGGTTTATATAGTAGTGGTGGAGAAAATATGAATGAAATGCCATTTAATGAGGGTTGACAAAGAATCATGAACGTAGACCTCATTTTAGCCTTAGGGAAAATCTAGTGTATTAAATAGAAAGATTGGTGGGAGTGAGGAGCAAGCCAAGTTCGATTTTCCCGTAGCTGCTGTAACAACCTATAGAGCCAACTTCGAAAAATCATATCTGACTCAATTTTGATTGAAATTGTCTCATTCTTATACTCAAATTGAAGCCCCAGATGTCTAGTTTCTGGGAAAATTAACCTTATTCAGAGATTCAAAATATTCTGAGAGATATCGATGAAATAGTGAGCAGAGGTCATTTGTTAAAAAATGGTTTTAGTACAATCAACATTAATAGGTCCCAAATTAGCTCCCAATTAACATTGAATGGCTCCAATCACTCCCATTTCAGAATTAATTGGTTCCAAATTTACTCTAATTAAAAGATAATTGCACAAATTACTCATTGAATAATTAATGTTTAACTATCTAGTTAATTAGGTGTGTGTAACTCTACCATAAAATGTAGTCCTAACCAATCAAATTATGACACATCATCGATCTCAAATTGATTATACTTATAACCAATTGAAATCAATTGTTCATAATCACATATAGTTGAACTCAATTTGTGATGGTGCATTTCAGCCATTAAAACTTGATTTGATGATAACTGTCAATCTGGTGGTCCGATTCGGGATTATGACCAGTCGATTTGATCGTTACAACATTAAGATCATTTTGGTGAAATGAGATTAAGGATCTAATAATCAAAATTAAAATGCATATTTTCAAGATGAAATTACCCTTTTACCCTCCATGTGAGGTTAAATGCGGGTTGCAAATTGGGATGTCAACAAATTCCTCCATAGAAATAGCGTTAAAGATAGCATTCATAAGTTTGATATTGAACGTGGCTACTTCCTTTTGATAAGTTTGCCACTCACTAATAGGAGTAGTGGGCTTCTCCCATTCGTATTCGACGGAGTTCCAGACTCTCTCATCAATTGATTTCAGGAATACTTTCATTCTTACTTTCCAATAAGTATAATTGGTCTTATCAAAGTGAGGATGAATAACTAGAGAGTGTCTGTGTTCCATGACAACAAGGGTCAAGGATTAGCTCAGGGATCAAAAGATCAACAACAAGAAAGCAACTTACTCTAATACCACTTGTATGTTTTTATACCCCTTAAAAATACAAATGGATTAACCTAGTTAATTAGCCAAGTTATTACTTAGTCCAAATTCCAAATCTAGGTTATCACGAACAAACAATCATATCATGCAAAGCAGCGGAAATATAAATAACACAATGATATGATGACACAAGAAACCACACCGGTAAAAACTTGGGGATGATTTAACCTAGCTATTCTCAAGGTAAACCTAAATCCACTATGAAAGAATCGAAGTTTTACAATAGGCGACTTAGACTACTAACATCCTATTGCTACCCACTAGTAGAAATTTACTGACACGACCACGTGCAAGCTTTGAGACCATAGACTCCTTCTTTCTTGGATTCTCCAGCAAATACAAGCACACCCGCTTGTGTTTCTTTAAGCTCCTATGGTAGCAACTGAATGATTATTAAGTTTTTGAACGAATCTCCTTCTTGACAATCCTAAGCTTGTGTAAAGGAAAACTCCCCACAGATCTCACAAGAGATTTACACAAATAGCAATATGAGCAACCTCTAAAACGTGGCTAGGGTTTGCCTTATATACCTAGGGCAAAAACATAAAACCCTAAAACGTTTTAATGAGCTAGGGCTGAATTGAAATTTTGCAGAAAAACGCATTCCACCCGAATTTCGATTGATTGAGCCTAAGCTTCGATCGATAGAACCAGGCAAAAATGCACTAATACTTCTGCATCAGCTTGAATCCAACTTTACATAAAAGACACAACTTTGAGCAAGTCTAAAACAAGACTAAACAACCTGATTTGATCATGGTTTGCCAACAATACACATTAGAGTTCTAAATACATTAGTTCCTAAGTCTTTAGAACCTAACAAAAAGATATTTTACTATCTTCCTTAAATGGTTTTTAGACCCCCATTAGAGCAAAATATGAGTATGTCTCATAAGAGTAGTGATGTCTTAGAATTTCCATTTTTTTATGTTGAAGAATCCATAAGACTTGAAAGAGATTAGACTCTATTTAAGGGAGAATAAAAATAAATAAAAAAACATTTTTAATCAACTTTACCATATTCCAAGTGTTTACTTTCTATGTCATTTACATTACAAGTTTACTTTTAAGCCTTTAAAATTTCAAGTTTTTACATTTTTGTCATTTAAAATTCAAGCCCTTTACTTTTCAAGGTATTTATTTTTCTGCACATTATTTTGTTGTTGTTCCTTTATTTCTCTAGTTAATAATGTGCCATAAAGAAAACATGCTTAGGTAAACATTTTCCCTACACCCTAGTCCAAGAAAAGCTTCCTTTTTTGTTAAACAAAGTTTTTAAAAAAAATATATATATATATATATATTTATATTTTTAATCTCTTCTTTGTGCCCTTTTTGTAAAAATATTTTTAAATAAAAATATTTGAAAATATTTTTAAGTGGGAACGCGAACCTTTTCACCCAAAAAAAAAAATTTGTAAAAACACTTAAAACTGTTAAAAAAAAAACCAGTTTTTACTGTTTTTATTCGGCACTCAAAAAATTGTTTTCCTAAAAATCTGATTTCCAAAAAACCTGTTTTTCAAAACTGTTTTATAAAATCTGTTTTCAAAATATAAAAAAAATGTTTTATAAAATCTGTTAGCAAAATATAAAAATCTGTTTTCAAAAGTAAAAAACTGTTTTAAAAAATCTGCTTTTCTAAAACTGTTTTGAAAATCTGCTTTTTTCTAAAACTGTTTTCAAAGAGTGTTTCCTTGAAATAACTCTTACCACGTAAAAAAAAATAATAATAATAATAAAATCTTTTCTAAGAAAAATGTACTTTTTCCAAAATAGCAAAGTTAACGTGGTAATTTTTCTCTTCAATCTTTTCTTAGAATAGGTGTAGTTTGTGGATTTGTGTTCAAGGCGCATTCTCTTGAGTTTTTGAATATCCTATAAGCTAACGTTGTCCCTAACAATTCTTGGCACTAACAAGTTTCTTTTTGTCATCTTTTTGCATGAATGAAAAAAATGAGAAAATGGTGGATGACAACAAGATGCTATTCTTCCAACCCCCTCTTTGTATTTGTTTTGTATAGTTTTAGTATTCACATGCTAGTTATGTAATAAATAGATACTCACATGTTATTGTATAGTATATTTTTTTGCTCTTCCTCTCATATGTTACTTATGTACATATATCACATGTTTTGATTGTATATATTTTTGGAGTTATTATTCACATGATAGTTATATATAAATATTTACTCACATGTATATATATGTGTAGATACCATATTTTGTCCAACCTTGATTTGTGCGCCGAACCCTGAAAATTCCAAAAATAATAAATTTTCTCCACGGGGCCACTAAAACATCTAAATTGATGTGGCACAACCCGTTTGAGCATCGGTGCACTCGAAGGGCCTTTCAGTCAACCTTAGGTTGACCTAAAGGCAAAAAAGGTCAAAATCATCCCAAAACAACAATTTTCATATTTCTACATCAAAACCCGAGCTATTTGGAGATTTTCGTTAATTTTGACCAAGTTTGACTCGAGGTTGACTCTTGGGGACACCAAAAACCCTTATTTTGATTCGACTATCAGAACAAGTTGAGACTAGTGTCCTTGCAAAGATTATTGAATTCCCTTTCTGAAGACTATTCATGGGTCGTGTGAAGCACACAAGCACGCTTCCCAAGGTTATAACTTTTGATCCATCTGTCAGAATTTCAATTTCTTTCATGTTATGGAAACTAGATATCCATACCTTTCCACGGACACCAAGATCAACTCAATCGGAGTTCGGGAAGATGTTCAAATACGCAGTCAAAGTTAGAATCGAAAAAAATCAAAGTTATTGATGTCAGCACTAGCTCGACGCACAAAAAGTGGCCGCCGAAAGTTGAAAGGCCACTTTTGACCTATAAATACCCTAGACCCCCCTTAGATATATTTAAAAATAAAAATAAAATAAATTTTGGGCATTTTTGGAGCATTTTCTGGGAAAATTCTCTCTTTTCCTCTCTAAACTCTCTCCCAAACGCATCCAAAAATCTTTGATTTCTCTTTTTTCTCAACAAACAAGTGTGGACACAAGGGGTTGGAGTTGCCACCTAGTTTTTACAATGGTCTAGGAAGTACTCACATTGTTATGAATATACCTGACTGTTACTGACGAATTTGCAACCCAAGGAAGTGATTCAGCTCTCCAATCATGCTCATCTCAAACTCGGCCTGCATGAGCTTTGAGAAACTATGAGCAAGTTCATCCTTTATCGACCCAAAGATGATATCATCAACGTAGACTTGACCTACTATCAACTCACCGTTTTCTCTTTTGATGAAGAAAGTTTGATTAGCTTTTCCTCTTATGAACCCATGTGACACCAAGTATTGTGTGAGCTTATCATACCAGGCTCTAGGAGCTTGCTTTAAACCATAAAGTGCCTTTTTGAGGTACAATATATGATCCAGAAAGTGTGGGTCAATGAATCCTTTTGGTTGAGCCATATAGACATCTTCCTTAAGGAACCCATTCAAGAAGGCAATCTTTACATCCATTTGGTAAAGCTTGAACTTTAAGTGGCATGCTAGGGCTAGGAGAATTCTAATGGACTCCATACAGGCTACTGGAGCAAATGTCTCATCATAGTCTACTCCTTCCATTTGAGAGTATCCTTGAGCTACAAGACAAGCCTTATTACAGATCACATTACCCTCCTCATCAGTCTTACTATGGAATATCCACCTTGTTCCAATGATGTGCTCACCCTCTGGTCTAGGTACTAGAGTACAAACAACATTCCTTTGAAACTGAAGCAGTTCATCGTGTATAGCTTCAACCCAACTTTCATCCTGAAGAGTTTCCTCAACTTTAGTGGGTTAAACTTGTGATAAATAACAAGAATAAGACACAAAGTTAGCAATACATTTATCAACTATACGCTTCCTTAGTGTAAGTTCATTCATGTTTCCCGCAATAACTTTAGGAGGATGATTCAATTTGATCCTTGAGGAAGGTCCTTTCTCTTTATGACATTTAGAATCAGGTGAAGTAGATATGCCTGCTGAATCTTTTACAAAACTTGGAGTACCAGGAGAACTTGGAGATGCGGGCTCTTGTTCGACAATTTCTTGAACTTCCTTCGGTTCGGGAGGAAGAATTTCTTTGGGGATTTCCTCACTAAATTTCTCAGAACCAGATTCTGAAGATTCATCAATAACAACATTTAGAGTTTCCATTACCTTATTGGTTCTTTTGTTGTATACCTGATAAGCCTTGCTTGTACAGGAGTATCCTAGAAATATTCCTTCATCGTTTCGGGAGTCAAATTTTCTCACATTCTCTCTATCCTTGAGAATGAAACAAGTACTTCCAAAAATTCTGAAATACTTAACATTTGGCTTCCTTCCCTTACATAACTCATATGGAGTCTTCTTAGTACCAGGTCTAAAATATACCCTATTAACCGTATGACAAGTAGTCTTAACGGCTTCTCCCCATAAGTTTCTAGCCACATCCTTGTTATGCAACATGGCTCTAGCCATCTCTTGAATAACCTTGTTCTTTCTTTCTACTACACCATTCTGCTGAGGAGTAATAGAAGCAGAGAATTCTTGAGATATACCTGATCTTGTGCAAAAGGACTCCATGTATGAGTTCTCGAATTCTTTACCATAATCACTTCGAATTCGATCAATCTTTGATATGCCATTGTGCTTTATTGATTGCATGTTCGGATGATCATTTGCTTTACTATGTGATCATTGTAGTCATTTCTATATGACTGTTTTGGTGTATGATCAAGTTGCTTACATGTTTCACATCATGTTTACTTGATCGCAATTTACTTTTTACGTTATACTTGTCCTTTTATTACTTGCTTTACCTTGAGGGTCTAATGTGTTTTGTGCAAGTGTTTCAGGTTACAGGTATATATGTTCCAAGTTCATCACAGCTTCTAGATTTAGGTGTGAGTGAGTTTTTCCATTATTCCTAAACTCACGTTTAAGTCTAGAGTTTGTTATAGGGAGATTGTAAAGTTGTGATTTACAACTATGTTTTATGTTGGCTTTATTCCATGACAAAAAGTGTTGTAATTGCTTTAATTTTGTTCCTTGAATTTTGTGGGATTTTATTGCAAAAAGTATTAAGTTAATACTAAACCCAATACAATAAAATCCCACAAAATTCAAGGAACAAAATTAAAGCAATTACAACACTTTTTGTCATGGAATAAAGCCAACATAAAACATAGTTGTAAATCACAACTTCATAGAATGCTTTATTCATTTGTGTAATTGTACTTGATTAAATGTGATATACATACTTAAGCATCTGTTGATCAAACCCAAAAAGATTTTTGAGTGTTTTAGTTGTTTTTAGAAAGTATTTTGACTTGAAAAATTTCACACAAATCCAAAATTTTGCAACTCTGCATTTTTGTGACCCACTCGTGAGTCATGCTCAAGTCACGAGCTTAGCCGCAAAAATCCCTAAGATTTGTTTTGCCAAATTTTGAAAACTCCAAAGGTTTGCGACTCACTCACAAGTAGTTTATTTAGTTGTGCAAAAGACTTAGAAAAATTTTCAAATTTTTTAGAAAATTGATTTTTTAGTTTTCCAACCTGAGGCATTCGCGACTCACTCGCAACTATTTGGCAAGTGTAAGTTCCAGTAGCGAAAAAGAGTTAGAAATTTTTTTCCAAAATCTAGGTTTAAGGGTTTTTGGCAACTCACTTGGCGACTCATTCGTGAGTTAGTTGAGTCGCGGAAAACGCGTATTTTGCAAAAATAGGGTTAAAAAATGAGACAGTTTTTCAAAACTTTTCACTTTCCCTCGCATCACGTGTTTATCCCTTTTTCTTCCTCACCTCTCCCTCTCTCAAAACCACATTTTTCACTCCAAAAACCTCCATTATTCTCTTCAATCTTCTTTCCAAATCCAAGAAAAGGTATGGGTTTTCACTCTTTTTTACTTCATTTCAAGTTTAAAAGCATTCTATTTCATGGATTTGTTGGTTTTGTTGAGATATTGAAACATTGTTGAAGAACATGAGTTTTTGTAGTTTTTGATGAAATTGATATATGGGTTGTGTTGAGAATGATGTTTTAATGCTTGTTTTTTTCATGTTTCTGTCAAGATTATTACATGCTCATGCATTATACAATGTTTTGTTGTGGTGTGCATACCATTTTGTTGATAAAATGTCTATTTAGATGTTTTTGTGTGTAATTTTGGACTCCGTTGAGTACAAAACTTGGGGATAATCATGTTTCCATATTTGGAACAACTAATGGTTATGTGTTTCACACTATGCCCTTTGCATGATTTCATGCCTCTTGTTCAGGACATATTTTATGTAATTGGTCAATAAATAGTTTATGTATTGACCCCTTGTGAGAAATTAATCAATTGATTTAGCCAAGTTAATTAATTAATTCAATTAACATGCAAAACGCATGGTAGCACAAACAAATCACCAACTAAGTTAAAGTGTGCAACGGAAAATAAATTGACACGGTGATTTGTTTACGAATAGGAAAAACCTACACAACAAAAACCCCATTAGGTGATTTTAAGGTCACCACTCCCAAGAATCTACTATTATCAAAACAAGCGGTTACAAGTAAAGGAATCCCAGTACCTTATACCAACCTATAGTTGAACCCTTACCCCAATACCCAATTGGACTTCTTCTGTAGTGACAATCTCTCATTTTCAATGCATGGTTCCTAGTACGTGACTAACCAATAGATGCATAGATCCTAATACGTGACTTAATCACCACCTTGAGAAAGATGTTGGCTGCAAAGTTCTTCAGTTCATCACACGATAAAGATCATGAAGCTCCTTAGTTACAAAACCCTAAGGTGTACAGATACAACAGCTTCTTCAAGAGAAAGATGAACTAGGGCAGATTTTGTCTACGATCACAATTTGCATGAACAAAACTTTTCTTCACACTTGCGCAACCTTTTACGGCCCTTAAAATAATCCTTATATATGTTTAGGGTTGTAAGAAAAGAAAGCCCAAACATATATAGATGAGTTGGATGAAAATCAGTTCTGAAAAACTGAATTTCATAAACCTCGATAGATAAGGTATCTATTGAGCTAGCTACCGAGCTTCGAGCTTCAAGCTTCGAGCTTCAGTAGCTTTTTAAATCTCGATAGATGCTAGCTGTCGAGCTTTAAAATCTAGTACTTCTTCACTTGTTTCTTGGACAGATTTGCATGGCTTTAACACTTAAACTTGAAACCTTGTTTCTTGAAGTATTAAACACATCCTAGATCTAACCAATTATAAGTAAAGTGCGCTTTGTCAAAAGATTAGCCAATTACATAAAATATTGATATATGTTTCTAACATGATTCACTTATGTGCTAACAATCTCCCCTTTTGGCAATTTGTGACAAAACCACAACAAACAAATGAATATATGAGAGAAGTCATAAATCACTCAACTCATACTCACTTGTTGAATACAATAAAATCTATCCTAACACAAACTCTTGAAAAACTTTGCAAGAAGAGAGTTTATAGCAAGAAGCCTTTGACAACCTGTATTTCTGAAACACTTTAAACAAAACTTATCAAGGCATCTTAGTGTGAAACAGAAATATAAGATTACATACATTAAATAAGAAACATGTGTATAAAGAGAGAAAAGAAAAGACACATGGAGTGATAGGTGAAATGTGATAACAACATCATCAAATATATATATATATATATATATCAAAGATAATCTAATACTATATATAATAGCAGAAGCTTTAAGGAGGTGTTGCCACGTTAGGAAAAAAGACCACTTTAAAAATTGACACGTGTAGAGTTAATTCTTTAAAATTTCGCTTGGTGCATCTGGAAGACTCACTTTCATCCTTTTTTTTTTTAAAAAAAAAAGCCGCTTATCCACAGAAATAAATAAATAAATAAATAAAATGCAAACGCCATATTTCCCGTTTGAAATTTCAAACTCACTCTGACTTCCACTTCTTCGCTATAACTCTATAAAGAAAGAGGCAAAACGGTATTACACCGCATCGATTGGGCATAAGAAATAGAGAGATAAATCGTGTTTTGAAACTTTCTGATTTCACACAGAGACGTTTTCCATTCTATTTTTTCCCCGAAATAAGTAGGAAGGAAGATGAAGCGGCCTTCAGCATAAGCACGAAAAACCCCTTTCCCAGGAACTCTTGATATCAGACCATTTTTTCTCGGTAATTTTCAACTAATCTCTTATCCTATTGTCTTCAATTATGTTTGCTGTCAATTTAGGGATTTCGTTGAAATCAGGGATTTTTTTCAATTTAGGAATTTTCAGTTTCTAGGTTTTGTTCCTTTGCTTTCATGAATTTTAGTTTCATATTTTGTTTGTTTTGATATATATATATATATATATATATATATATATATATATATTTTTTGGCTTGCTATCTGGGTCATTAGAGAAGAAGAAGGGTTATTAGAATTGTGGCAGAAACTGGAGAGCAAACGTCAGAGAGAAATCCAGTCAGAAATAGAAAGTGAAGAGCGAAAAAAAACTAAGAAGATAGTCACACCTCTGCCTCCATCAGACCCATACTCTCCACTGGTATGGTTTCTGTTTTTTGGTTCTTTAAATTTGGGGTCAAATATGCTTTAGGTCTGGGTATTTTCGTTAGATTGGATTGAATTTAAGTTTTGATTTAGATTGGGTTTTGAGTGAGGAATTTGGTTTATAATGGTTTTTAATATCAGTTATCTATCTTAGATTTGGGTTTTTTTTTTTTTTTTTTTTTTTGGGATATTTGGGTTCAATTTATTTTGGGTGTATGTCTTTGCTCTTCAGATCTTCATGGATCAATTTGGCGTTGTACCTTAACAAAAAAGTTATTATCCTCTGTTTCCATTCGTTCAACAAAATGGGCAAAAGAAAAGGAAACTCTTCCCCTTTTCATACTTTGTTTGTTTCGTTTCTGCAACTCCGTATGCACAAGTTCTGCTTAACGTTGTTAGTTTTCTTGTTTCGGATACTCTTTCTGTGTAGTTTACCAAATTTAGCCCACTTTCTTTCCATTTGCATGTTCCTTTGCAAACCCATTTTGCCTCTTCAGAAATTGAAAAGAACCCTCCTTTTTTATCAAGAAACAATAGCATCTCTTACAATCTAACCCATTTTGCAAATATCAAAATTTCCAAAAATGCTTTTTTTTTTTTCTTTCATTGAACAAATATTGATCCTTGGCTTACCATAGAAAAAAGGTTATTATGCCTTCTAGAATAATTGCTAGAGAGAGAGGGTCAGCGAGTTTTTTGGCTTAGTAGAGAGAGAAAAATCTGAAGACCACTGTCACTATCAGGCCATTCTCCCGCCACTGTACAACTTAAAAAATTCAATGATGGGGTTATTTGACAATGAATTGGGCTACAACAGATTTTATTGGTAATATCATATACATATTCTAATCTTGCAATTTGTGTTTAGTTGTTTGCTGTTGTACCTATGATGTTACTAAACTGGACCCGATTTGAATTTTTGGGTTTCTTTGACTGCAGATAAAAATTTGCACTGTTCTATATATTTTTTTTTTTTGCATTCCACATGTTCTATAAATTCCCTCTTAGACTTAATACATGATGTTTGGGTTCGATTTTCCCCACCCCATATCGTGATAAATATAAATGATTTATTCATTTATTAACAATGAATATGAACAAAAGTTTAGAAGGATAAAGTCTAGAAGATATTAGCATGGTGGATAAAATGAATTATGAACCAAATGTGATGCAACTGATAATATTACATAACATGTACACAGTTTTTTTTCCATAGCTACATTTTAGTTACATGCTTACAAATTGTTTGATAAAATTATAATGTTGCTTTTATTCTAAAATTTCATTTTATATTGTTCATTATACTTTAGGCCAAATTAGTTAATTGCAAAATGATCAAATGTAAGGGAAAGAGTCTTCCCTAGAAGATTGTAGAGAGCCCATTCAACTCTATGTGCCACATGGCAAAACCTAGAAATTTCTAAAGCCAAAAAACTAAGGTATTGAATTGCTTTAGGTAGAGCAAAAATTGTCTAAAAACCAAAAGCACTTTTGTTTTGTTCATGAACTAATCTATGATCCTCTTGCAACAAACCTTTGCACATGACCTAAAATGGTTTTAGATTTTAGTCTGCCTCAAAGATTAAGTTTTTTTGACTCTAATGGATTTCAGTTGTGATTGGTGATGTGTCTGTAAATGAGAGTTTCAATTTCAAATGGTGTTTTTATATATGGTTTGTTGTCTCTTGCATTTTTCCCACCAATGTTTGTAATGTTTGAGCTGCTATTGTAGTAAATTACCTATAACCATTATGTTTTATTTTGTTGAATTATTATATGCAAAATTGAGCATAAAATATTTCTTTATGTTGTTAAATTTAAGTTTGGTATTTATACACGTTCAAAATTTGTAATGGTTCATTTATATAAACCTGCGATGTTTTTGAATTTTAGATAATTATACTTAATTATCTGGCACACAATTACATGTTTTATAGGATCTCAGTTTCTAGCACCTCATCTATGTTGACTCTTCTCAGGAATTTTGTATTTACAATGACATTTTCCCCCACATGTTAATGCAAATCAGTCATCCTTGACTTATAAGACTTTTGGCTACTACGCCAACATTACCCAATATATATATTTCTAAAATCTATGTGTTTTAAGTAGTTGATAGGCTAAATCTAGAAAATTTAGAGTATGTTTTATGGAATTCCTCATAGAAGCTTTGTTGTTTTCTAAATAAATTTGTTTTTTGGTGTTTATTTCCCTATTTGATGCAGAAAGCTAAATTTTATGAACAATTATTCTTTTTTCCTTCTATAATGATTTTAATTAGACAAGAATGATCTTATTTT